>CM030369.1:139282151-139743547 GCA_003604175.2 Clonorchis sinensis
AATATGCCACCACCGCTGAAACGCAACAGTTCATCATTCATTTTAGTGTATATGTTTTGGAGACGGACTTGCGTTGCTCGTTTCAAAACGGATTTCGCCCTGCGAGCAGATTGCTCGCGTCACTGTGCCCCCGAAAGTTGAAATTACACGTACAGTACGAACTATACAAATGATTTTTCTCACATCCAGCAGCTTCAATTGACCATATGCATATCATTTCTTACTAAACAAGCATAAACTCATCATATCAGTGGTTGCAGAGGTCAAGGAGCACTTCGATGTGGGTCTATGTTACTCAGGCAGAACAGTGGAAACAAACTAAATCCAGTGTACCTTAAGCGAGCAACAGGCTGGAAAAGGGCATAACAAAGTACGGAGCACCTTTGATCCATTTTACCAAGACGAAGAAGGGGTAATTTTCCAAGAAGGTTGATAACTTGGCACCATACGTAAAGCGAGATCCATAAGGTGTACCACAACAGTGGCGTTACCGGTCGTAGCAGTGGAAGTATACTATGTCGTCTAGGTAACGTGATAAATACTGTCGATATATTGAGCACTTTTTCCCAGTATTCAACTCCTGTCAACTTTAATCACCTGCTCTGTTATTTTTTCACAGCGTCCCGCTAATTTTTGGCATTAGCTTGTGTTTTTCCGGGATTATTGGAGTTCTGCTTGGTTCGTATCTCGGACGTCGCCTGTTGCTAATTCAACCGAACGCCGATGCATTAGTGTGTGCTGGTTCGCAGTTTATTTGCGCTCCAGTCCTCTTTTTCACACTATTATCGCCGTCCGTTAGTTTTTTCCTGTGTGTGGTAAGTTTCCTCATTCTGGTCAACGAACGTTATCAATTGAATATACAAACCACGGCGTTGATTCAATTTGTGGCAAATTACTTTGAAAAAGCATATGTTTTGAATCGAGTTGTTTGGGCGATTACTTCAGTATTCTCGTAGCTGTTCTCGAACACTGGCATCTGTCGTAGTATACTCCCACGTTTTGGCTAAAATTCCCATTTAACCTTTTTCTGAATTGGTACAAAGACGGGTCCGTCCTGTTTGCTTCCACTTCACTGCTCCCTTTCCATCGCTCCTTTCAAGAGCCAGGCTCCCGCCTGTTCAGTAAGGTTTTCCAACCATCTCATCCATCTCTTTCGTCCGGCCATCCAGTTCAGGCCATAGAAGCCGATGTTTATTGCTTAACGTTCGGATCGCCAGGTTAATGACACGCACAGCCTGTGAACTCTTCGGTTCTTCCCTTAGGGAAATCGACGATCGTAATAAGGTGCAGCGCTTCTGTTTTTGGATGATCATCTAAACTGTTTGGGCCCATGCGGATGCACCAACTGATTAACACCTAATGGGGAATATCTTTCTTTGTATTTTGCTGGTCCTCCTGTCTGCAGACAATTAGTCCACACCAAACAAAGAAGCCGGTGTTTATTGCTCAACGTTTGGACCGCCAGATTAATGACACGCACGACCTCTGAACTCTTCGGTTCTTCCTTTAGGGAAATCCACTCTCACAGTAAGGTGCAGCGCTTCGGTTTTTGGATGATCATCTAAACTGTTTTGGCGCATGCGAATGCACCAACTGATTATCACCTTATGAAGAATATCTTTCTTTGTATTCTAATGGTCCTCTTGTCTGCAGACAATTAGTCCACACCAAACACGTCACATTTTCGCTCTTATTAGAGCTTATTAGTAGTGTATACCCGAACTCTCAACATTTGGCAAACAAAACGAGCGAGTTACCACTACTTCATCAGTGCACGATGAACGCACTTGAATACCACGTTCAGACGGTCCAACGTGTTCGCATCTTGGACGATTGATTGGTTTGCTCCATCCGTTGCGTCCGGGGCTTCCTCAATCTGATGGGGTCTAGTCAGATTCGTTGCACCAGGACAGGAGGAAGACCGCTCAAGCAGGAGCGATGTGAATACAAATGCTACAATACAATCCAAATGCTATGCCACTTGAAGAAAGCAAGATGAATGGGTTACTTACACATAGCCTAAGTCGAGACTGGAGTAGCCAATACTGGTTTTGAACCACGAACCCTCTGGTCAGTAGCTTCGTGCGATAACCGTTGAGCTATCTCAAGCGCGGACCACACTCCCTGTGATACACCTTGGAATGTGTACCACCTGTCAGCGCAAATAAACGACATTTTGTGGAACAATACATTTCCTGAGCTATTAGGCTCATCTATACGATGGAGCAGTATTCGAAAACTGACGTTTAACGCTTGTGACAGCTGATTTAACTGTAGGGTTGTCCAGTGTAACAATTCCCAAGGTGGAACCAAACTATTTTGGCCTGGGAGAAAACCAACTGAACGTCTGTGGCAATTAATCTACTTGGATTCCTGTTAGCGGTTAACGGTACCAGTTTATGGAGGAATAGAATGGGATAAACTTCTTTCAAGTTCGAATGAATTCTTGCATCGACCCACATTGTACCTGCCTCCAGAGTTAATTTGAGCATATTTTTAATTATGTTGTCTGGTTGCTGTTTCGTGGATTCGCATTCCAGCTAATTTCATGGAGCACATTTTGGTAATAAAACATCCCCTGTACCCATGTAATACCCCATGTCCGTAATGCCCCTTCGCTGAGAGGTCGAGTAATCCAAACTTTCACTCATTCTTCATTGCTTCTGAGAAGCACACAAATTCCTACACTAGATTTCTAATTCACTTGAATAACGAGATGGTGAACAATCTAGGATCCATCGTCTGATTTATATGTTCGTGATAATGGATACGTCCCAAATGAACACTCGTGGTGAACAGTAATGAGTTTGTAAGTAGGGCATCAAGGTGACGTTAACCTCGAAACGCAACCAATCCATTTACCATTGTCTTCCTGTTGTATCCAAGGCGATCAAAAACCATGTTCCATAGGTTTGTCGGAGAGTTGCCCTGACATGTAGTTGAAGTGGTAAACCAAAAAAGACTGTCTGTGTCGCACGCGCGGCGTTACCATGTATTCAAAGCTGAAAGGTCCAATTTTCAGGATATTGCTACGCCTGAATTCAGCGCAACACAGCGTTGTCTGTGTCATTTAACCCAACCTTCCATGTGACGGTAGCTCATTGAGAATTGGCTGATCGCCTATTTGGTGTGTACGTGCGTATCCGAAGACACCTAGTAAAAATTAATCGGTGGTGTAAACACTCAGTATTTCTTCCGTATGAATACACTTCACGTAAACACTATATGAAGGCTTGCAAAATCGTTCTTAAATGGTTGATACAGCGGTATGGATGGTATTAGTGGTATTTGAGGCCGGTACGTTTTGTCTCATGTTAAACTTGTCCAGGTGTACACTTTGCTTTGTGAATGATACAGTGTGCCAATGATGTTGGGACTTAATTTTCCGAGTTATCTTTGCCAAAAAACTGGAAACTTGTTCTACTGACAGTCGACAGGATTGGATTAGGGCGGCCATCACCGAATGGAACTAAAACCCATGCGACACCAATAAAACCCAAACACAGTCAGTGAAAACCTCACGCGTGCGTCTGCAAAGTTCCGTGTTATTGACTATTTAGCATTTTGTTCACCAAGAGCAGTTTCCAGGTTTACTGTCACGCTTCACCACGTGATCAGTCGCCAGTTGTCAAAACAATGAATTTGGAAAAAACAGTAGACGTAGCTTGAGAAGCATGTTCAAACATGTCATCGCTCTGAAGTGATGCTCTTGCGTAGAATGCTTCTGGAATTGAAGTGACTCGACCGACATCCGTAAACATCAGGCAAATTGATTTGTGCTAGTCGGTTAGTCATTGATTACTGAGTTACTTCCATCTCAGGGTAGACAAAAATGAGAGCCTTTCGAACACAGGACTGAATCTTTTCACACTCTGCAATTAATGCAAGGGCAAATCCGCATCGGAATCATATGGACCAAAAATCCAGTAAGTACGTGCGAACCGGCTTCTGGTACATAGCCCTGTGTCCAATATACTTGTTTCTTTTGTTGCATTCTGCATGCAGTCACATTAGCTGAATATAATTGCAGGTCTGACCTTTAAAGCCACGTCCTCTCTTTTTTTCGACCTAGGTTCTCGTGTTTCTTGTCGATCTTCTGTTGTGTCTTGGTTGGGCGTTGGTATCAGACATGACAATGGTGAGTTCCTCATAACGGATCGCTCATGGCTCAACATCGAATTCTGACCCTATCGTGGCCGTTTCAAATGCACTCTTTCTTTGTAATTGTTTCCGGGTCTATGACTATCCGTAACTACATTTTCTTTAGATTTCTTACTTCGTAGCGATCGAACTAGGTCACTGCCGATGCTCAATTCCTTGTTTCACGTTGGTCCCACTTTGGACGTTTATATTGCCTGTGGAGAGCATCAGTCCCGGTACAGCATGTAGCCTCAAAACGATTAGACATTTATATTGCCTGTGGAGAGCATCAGCCCCGGTACAGCATGTAGCCTCAAAACGATTACTGATTGTTGGTTTAATCGAAGCCATCGAATCTGCCCACTGTACGTTTCTTCGCCAGCGATTTGCTCCAAATCTGTGGGCAGTAGACAGAATTTTTATGAACACAATCTATCTATGGGGCAATCTCCTGATCATCGTAAAGGAAAAGCTTTCAGATACGGTCAGTGGCTTTTTGTCAAGAGGCGCCGTTTTAGTTGATTTATGGGCGGGTTACTTTTTTCAGAGTTCAGACATTTCAGGATGGTTACCTACCAAACAAAGAGCATCAAGTCCGTATACTGGAGTTAGCCACGTTACCGAGCGGTCTGTGAGTTGTCATGTTATCTTTTGACATGGCAGCGTGAAGGTAGTAAGCTTTCCCTTCCAGATCGCTAGGATTCTCATGTTTATTGGTGCATTAACAATACTTTCAATCGGGGATGAACGGCTGGAAAAAGTTAACCTCAAAAAACTGTCCACTCCGACCAACCCCTGGTTGACTTGAGTGTCCGAAATATATATAAATACTACAAACCAGATGCGGCCCGAAGTACCCCACCTGCGCTCAACAATATGAGTGAACCTTGTGTTTTACCCTCTAGGTCCTTAAGCTAGCCAGCTCCACACTGCGAAACTGACTAGGCCATTAAGGCATTAGCAGCAGGGAAGTAGCATTCACCATCGTGCCTCTTCGCTCACCCAATACTGCCCACAAAACTTTTTCTCTCTGGAACTAGTTGTTTCTGGGTCAATCACCACCACAATGCCGTTTAACTCCACTTCTCGGCCAATGGACATTGGGGCTGGGCTACTAAATGCTACGCTTTAACCACACACCAGCGCGCCAATACTGGAGCCCAGAAACAGGACATAGTCTGTACGTGAAATCTCTCTGAAACTCAACACGCTTGTTCAGCGTTGCAGCTGCAGTGGTCTGAACATAGTACGAATTATGTCAGCACATTTAGAATTAGTTGTAGGTGGTTGCTGGATTTGTACAATTCGTGCACACATCACTCTCGTTTGGACAGTCGTCCTTCTGTCTTGGTGCAATTATTCTGATGAGTACACACCAAAGGGCGGAATCACTGAACTCGAGTATAACTCTTACTAGGGCTCATCAGCAGCACATCTTGACCGTATCGGGGTTTGAACTCCGAACGCCTTAGATGCGAGGCGAGCGTATTATCACTACTCCACCAGCGCACCCTGGACGCATCTGGATTTTAATGTCTGAACAGCTGAGAACATGTTCACACTTGAGCAATGTGATTGGTTTGTCCGACGCCTCAAACGACGACCCAGTTGCATTTAGAGTTGTGCCTGTTAGGGCAATCGAACCCATTTTGGAAAGACCATGCCAACCGATATGTTCGGTGGGGTTTAGCGGCGCTGAGCTAACCCAGAGATGCTTGTGCGTTTTAAGCACCCAACAGCAGACATGACAGAATACCTGATTGCTATTAGCCCTGGCGACCAGTTCAAGCAACTTAACACATAACGAGTGTAACTCACGCCTAACTAGCTGGTTTTGCATCGCTGGACTTATCAAACACTCCTTACAGGGTCCGGGGTAGGTGACTCCAGCCTAGCTAATTGCTGAACAAAATTTGTTAAATTGCCCCACTGAACCTTCCTGACCGATACTGTGCTGAAATACGGTGAATGCTGCACGAGACGTTTGGAAACGGGCAACAATGGGAATAAGTTGTAGCACCACCTGATCTCCAGTAGTTGAGTGTAAGCTGTGGAATCACTAGTGGTCCCTACTGTAGGAGGTACTGTATTTCCCTGAAACTTGGAGGAATTGACGGTTGACACTGGTACCTCTATTATAAACAAGTACCTGGTTCGGCGTTGTTGTGTTTTGTTTGGACAGGGTGATGGCTTGCTACAAGCTTCTGCAAGTCCGCCCGTCTATCTTCTTTCCTCGGGCGTACATCGGTGCAAGGAACTTACATGCAGTACCACGCTAGGCCCTGCTCAAACATACATGTACAGCAGCTATCCTTTGAAAGTTGAGTTCGACAGTAAATATACTGTATGGAAAGGCCACTCCTCTAGCCACTATAGTCATCGAATTCCTTCATTTTTTATACGCTTTCCTCCCTAAGAAGGCCACCACTGTTGCATTAGCTGACCACTTTGATGGTTTACTTTTGGCCGATGTGTAAAATGACACATTTTGTGGTTAGCGGGCAAAATCTCGCCCCACTTACCGTGGTATCCCAGCCTGTCCTGCCTCTTCATGTCATCCTGGGCGAGCTTGACGACCGTGTACAGTTATATGAGTGTAAAAACAAAACGTCGGTCATAGTGGATCTCTTTAGGCAAAGATGATGTATGCATCTTCATGTTGACATGAAGATTACACACCGAACTGGACTAAATACTTGATGTGTTCAAGGCCACATGTGAAGCTGGATAAAGCTTTTTAAGGGGACGAAGGATCTTTGTGGCCTTTAATTCACGCATCAGCCTGGCACAGTACTGTCTTAGAGGAGCCACTTCCCAGATGATGACATTTTTAGACCTCTAAAAACTCGATAGAAAGCATGTGGTGCTTAGTCACTGTTCCCCGTCTAGTCATCAAGTCGGCAGTTTTGACCTACGAGGGTCACTACTGTCGTCCACTCACGTGATATCGCTGCTGCTTTCAGTTTTTCACATCACACTTGGGCGCAGCTTGACACGACATAGGGCATCTGAATGGTATGGGAGCACTAAAACATTCATATACCAAAAACTTCAACCGGCCACAGCTGTGCACAACTTTCCATTTTACGTCAGTTCAGCGCCCCCAAATATCAAGCTTGGTTTAGTTCTCAGAAAAGTGTTGCTAATTTACTGTACGGACTAGTGATACGTTGTCTGCTTCTATGCCTCTTTCAAGACCGCTTGGGTATGAACGATAGATCTAGGCATCAGGTTTGTTTACCCTCATTCGACCCCTAACCAAGCCAGTATGGGCCATCGGGACAGAAAAACGAACTTATGCGAATCACTCATTGTTGAAAATTCAATATAGCACGTGTACAGAGTCCTAAAGCGGAGAGAATGAATCGACATTGGGGAACTAGAGCCAGTTCACGTTTAAATCTATATGCTATCGTGAAAAACAAGTTTTGTATGGTTTGCTTGTGTTCTCACATGAGAATTATTTCTTACGACTGACTAAAACAAATCTTCAATGCACTATCTTCAATGAAGTACATCTGAGTTTTTAAAAAAAACATAGTTGCTTATAGACAGTTCGCTTTTAGGTATGGTCACCTGTCCTCATGGAAGCCACTCTGTTCACAGTGGCCAGGCTCTTTGCTCGCTAGAGGTGATCACTATTGGTTGTTGATCAGGTGGCTGTTGATCTGTTTGCCGAGCTTGGCAATTGACTTGCAAACGTTTCGTCACCATACGAGGAGACATCATCAGTGTGCAGTTGGGTGCACTGCGCACTGATGATGTCTCCTCGTATGGTGACGAAACGTTTGCAAGTCAATTGCCAAGCTCGGCAAACAGATCAACAGCCACCTGATCAACAACCAATAGTGATCACCTCTAGCGAGCAAAGAGCCTGGCCACTGTGAACAGAGTGGCTTCCATGAGGACAGGTGACCGTGATCACTGTTGAGGAGGAGCACCGTATGTGTGTGTATGTGCACATCAGCATATCAGCCAAATACAGTGGCACAGACCTGTGCACTACAAGACGTCAAAGCGTTCCGTAGATAACTGGATTTACCTTAGACAGTTACAGATGGCCAGTTAAACAGTTCCTTTCTGTCATCCCTCCAAAATTAACCGCCTCCCTCTTAGCGGAGGAAGTTTGATATCCCTGTAAAGCAGTGCGCTGTGAGATTTTGTTGCGTACCACTTTCTCTTCGTGGCTACAGCGATAACTACTCTAAACTTGAGAGCCGCTTTATTTCATGTTTTCCTCGATCTTACGACTATTTTAGAGTGTCGTCATACCGACGAGGAGGTCAACAGCATCCGCGGTCCAAATGATTATGACTCATGCTTTGGGCGATTGCATCAGTCCGGCCATAGTGGGTGCGGTGAGTTCACTGTGTTGTATTTTCACGCTCAGTTTCGTCATTGGGTATTCTTTTGCTCAACACATCCGTATTTTCACCTTTCTGTGCACCGTCCTGTCCCTTGTCTTCCTGTCCCCCTGTGGCTGGACGCTGCTGAGCTGTTTTGTCTTGCTTTTATTATACTAGCCGAGGAATATTTGGTTATCAAATCTTGGTAATCCCACTGTGATGCACCGATCATCCACTCTTATATTCATGGCAAACTTCATCCCCTTCATAACGCCGCGCTTCAATTACTGATGATGTGAAGCTATGAGTAATTCGCGCATCGAACCTATCAACTATATACAGCGAAACAAAATTTAGAGGTTTCGTTATATTATTTCGCACACTGGGACATTTTATACAGCTATTTTATGGGCTGCGACTCACCTTGGCAGCGTGTCATTCTTCTGGGTAGCTCATTGAAGTAATGCTTCTCATACCTCCCAAACTTGGAGTTGCGTTTACTTTTCGACAAAATGCAAACTCAGGTGACAGTTAAGAACGTGTCCTGTCGTTTCATTTCAAGTTATCGTTTACGGCCTTCCGTGTGGCATTATACTGTCTCACTGTCTCCGACTTATTCTTTTGTTGCCTGGATTGTAGATAGTAATGCGTAGCAGTTTCCACTCAAGGATCAAGAACTTCAGCTTAATTGTAGACCACCTACAGAGTGTACGCCCCATTTCAATCCAGTTGTCGACTGGATGCTCGCAGCGGTTTGCAACTCAGATGATAAGTAGTTAGATGCTTAGTTACGTGATTCCTTCCCCTTTTATCTGTTTGTCCTCTGATTGATTAGACGGGGAAACCACAACCATGTTCACGTTCATGGTAATGTAATCCTGGCTCTGTGTTTTTCTTCCGGTAACTTCAAACAACCTTGCCGTTTCTAAGCGACCAGCACGTGCGCTGTTAGGTGAGCCGGATTCGAGCGATATATTTCAATAGGTGTGGCCACATGATAAACGGGGCGAGATGCTTCAAATGGTTAGAGCGCGAATTTACTGACCGGAAAGTCCGTGATTCGAACCCGACCTCTGCCTCTCGACTTCCCTTGTTTAGGCTTGGGCAACCTGGCAGTATCCCAGCCCTTGTGCTTCCTTCAGGTGGCATGGCAGCTAGGCACCGAAAGGGTGTTACAGCTGAGCGATTATCTTTTATCTTTACATGATTAACTGTGAATCGGACGATTCACTGGCGACTAGTCCGATCCAATGGCCGGTAAACTTAGAATATTGGTAAAAACTATGGTACGTCCACGCCCAATTGCCTCCGTTGACCGAGACCACAACGGAACGGTTCGATAGTTACACAGAGTTATACAGTTCAATAACGATCAGTTACTTAAGAGTTGTCGCTACGTTGTCAGCAGATGAATGACTGCGTAATCAAATTCCAGACAATCTCAAAGTACCGAACAAAAAAACCACGCTACTGCGTATAAGCGAGCCTTCCGAAAATAAGGCCATTTGGGTAACAATGTTCGAATCCGACTGTGCTTTCGCCGTGCCGGACCGTATTCTACTGACAGCGTTGGTATTACAGTAACACGAGTTATTTATTCAACCGTATGTGATACTAGCTCTGGCTGCTTCTACTGTTGACTCTGCTTTTCTACTGGACTGTTTCCAATAAGGCATGCTGACTCGATGTTGTGAACACTGTTTTATCCGGGAAGGTTCTAAACTCCGTGCCTACGAATTGGAGCCCATTATCGGTAAAATAAACACCGGGAATCCCATATCGTGCAAAACAACATCTCAGGTGGCTTTTCACGGATGCGGCCTTAGTGCTGCAGTTGGTTAACTTCAAGAAACCCTATGGTAGTCATCCACTAGGATTCAGTGCTTTTGGTTACATTCGAAGGGTTCCCGCAGAAACATTGGCTGTTTCTTCTGTCTCCTGTCGACCATTAGTCAGACGATGCACCTTGCGACGTGGTCCTTGATGTGACTCTTCATTCCGGGTCAGAAATAGAGACTGCGAGCCATTTGGAAGCTACAATTGACTTCTCATACTTGAGCTGAACTTTGCGCATCATTCTGTTTCGGAGACCACTCCGTACGCACTCTCACCCTTGAAGAAAACCCTGATTTCTACTCGATACTAGTCTCAGGTGGCTGGTCAACCTCTGTGGTGCAGTCACATGAACACTGAATCTCTTTGAATGCATCTTTAATCTCTTTCAGCTTCTCGTCTAAGATGAAACTCGTATCAAAAGTACTAACTAATTCGAACACCTTTCTCGTAAACTCTGGAAAACTTATCCGCGCTAAACACTTGGCTTGATGGTATGGAAGTTTATAGTCATACTTTCGTGTCTTTATGACAGTCCCCTGCACTTAAAGACTGACGATTGTAGTGAGAAGTTTTTGGTCCATAGTCATCACCGTCTGCCACACGTTTAAGTGTTGAAACTTTTGGGACAAACACGACTGCCGACATCCTTCTCTATGCGTAGTGCTGTTCAGTTTTCCATAGGCTGCGATTCCTATAGTCTATTGGCCCGCCTTCCTGAAGCAGCAGTGCTTTCAAACCGGGTTGGATACTATCGTATTGAATGAGGAGCTGCGGATTTGCATCGTAGTAACCTAGAACAAGTGCCTTGGTTGGTTGTAGGTCAACAGTCACCTGATCTACAACCAGGTAGTGCTCCTGATCTACCACTATTCCGACCTATTGCCAGGTGCTTGTCTTATCTACTCGAATGCCTTTTGCTGCTCTTCATCTCATTCCTACGGAAGCGATTCGGCTGCATCAAGTCGGCCAACCTTGGTAAAAAACAACCACTGAGATAATTGACCATGCCGTTCGGCGTGAAGACCGCTCTGGTATCATCTGGCATGGGCATAGTCTAAATTGCATGAATCTTCGGATCCGCGCGCAAATCATTTGATGTTAGTAGCTGTCAGTGAAAAGTAACGGACTCGGTTTGATATTCTGGTTTGCTTAGAAACAGACCAATGTCTTGTTTGGCACAACGATTGAGAAAGCAAACTAAGTTGGCGCTGTGTTCTCCATAAGTTCACTCTGATATTAATACGTCATCAGCAAAAAACACTACTTCTGGAAGTTTGTCTAACACCTGAATCAATTTGTTTTGAAATATTTCACCAGGCACCCCCAACCCGAATGGGAAACCTTGCCGCATAAATCGGCCGAAGGAAACACGGGAAGTCGTGGGGTAGCTTGATTGGTTGTCAACAAGTCAAAATTGACGAATAGTGTTGCATGGTGTGGGTCTGGGAGTATATTAGCTAGCGTAGGAAATCTGCAGCGTTCACGGAGACCCCCCGCACTGGGTGATGTTACGGGAACTGCACCATCTGCGATGGAAGAGCTAATCTCTCCTGACAGGTAATCTAGTTGATCGGAAATACGAAAACGTTTTTCTCAAAAATAATGTCTGGATGCAAAGTACAAACAAAATCATCATGATTAATAGTAATGAACTTCAGTTCCTCAATCTCCGGAAGCCAAGAATCAGCATCAGATCCCTTTTAGTCAACAGAAATTTCAGGGTATGTTGATTTCCATCCTTAAGGTTTTTCACATTCAGGTATGTAGTTTGGACGACATTGGAAGGTGTGCATATTCGAGTCTACAGGCGATAACAACAGTCGTCAGATGTAGCGTTCGGAGATCATGTTTACGGGGACACCTGAGTCCACCTCAAATCGGCAGTGCTGGCCATCGGTATTTAGGTTAGTACGGATTCCCGTCGAAAGATTATTTCTCAATCCGTTGAAATCACATTTCGCCTAATTCGCCTCGATCACTTAAGTTGGTCGGCGCTCATGGACAAAGTGTTTTCGCTTATGGCATTTAGAGCGTGTTCGCTCCCACGCCCGACACTTTTATTTGAGGTGAATTCTTCAGCACATCCGCGTTTACTTCTCTTGGAGCAGCTTAGGAACTCAACGACCTCAGATGACTCGCAGCAGCAGCAAAGTTTCACTGTGCCATTTACTGACGCACTGACTAAGCGACAGCTGACGGCATTTGGAGAGTTTTGTTTGGCTCCTTCTTTACGAACGACCAAAATGGTACGGTCGCGAATCAGGATTTCTTTCATGCGGTCGCAAAAAGTGCAGAACATGGCGAGATCTTTCAGCACCCGCACATACCGGTCAATACTCCGCTCTGGCAAGTAATCCAGATGGAAAAACGGGAATCGCTCAAACTGGTACAGATAGTACTCTTCGAATTCGATGATTACGGTCGCTGGATCCATGCGTTCTCCATTGCTTTTAAACGTGGGCGCAATGGACGCCTTCTTCAATTGCATGCTAAATCATTTTCAGCTGGTATATTTTTTATTTCTGTCGAACGCGCTCAAAATTAGGAATTTACCCTAGCTCTACTTTGATGGTTTCCACTTTTCCGCGGGTTTGTTCAGTTCACGACAAAAAAAAACGTTATTCGATTGTTCGCAGATCCCGTTGGATATCCCCTCTTTCGTTCTCACAGGTTCGGAGAAGGAGGAATATCTCATGCAGTTACACTCTCACCACACTCTAATTTACTTCAGTGAACTCCGCTTCATCTTACTGTATAGTTCGAAGGAGTATTGGGTTTCAATGTCGATATTACGAAGCCCAGTTGGTTCACCTGGTAGTTGCGTGATATTGAAATTCCAGAACCGATTCAACTGGAGGCTGAAAATGCGGCCACCAAACGACTGTGGATTCACAAAGGCTACTTCTAGCTGAATGCGGTAGTTTTAGCTAACTGACGCATTACTGTCTGCTATAGGCATAGCGTTTCTAATTAGCACCGTTTGTCGTGCAGCCATGCCGTTTCGTGGATTCAGCGGCTGTCAACGAGTACGCCATATAAGCTATTTTCTTGCATGGTTGCAAAACGTTGTTCGTGATGCGCTTTCGACACTGTTGTCTTAAATTACATAGCAAATAGGTGGCATCAGAAAATTACAATCGATGGATTGAAATATGTTTGCATTCTTTCTCAGTAGGTAGTCTAGTGGATGAGTATAACTGGAGCAATTGTACGTCATTTGTCGCCTACCCAGCAGAGATTCGGGAAGTTGCTTACGGAATTTTGCTGTGCCTCGCGTTATCCAGGATGAAACTATTAGTGCACAGTTGATGATAGCCATAATATGATTCAGAAGGTATATATGCACTAATAACAGTCTTTACTATCGTTGACAGTGGTTAGTTGCAACACGTATAAAAATAAATACAATGTGAATGTGGAGCAAGACAAAAAGGGAACTTATCGGTTGTGAGAGTCCCTTGGTGAAAGTCCGGACGGCGGTAACGTGTTTTCTCCGCAGCATAGTTGCTACACGTGTTCCATATTGTCCGTGGACTTGTGGAGGGCGGTTGACGTCCTGCTCCCTGCGCGCGCGCGAGGTTGGATATCCCCTCTTTCGGTCTCACAGGTTCGGAGAAGGAGGAATATCTCATGCAGTTACACTCTCACCACACTCTAATTTACTTCAGTGAACTCCGCTTCATCTTACTGTATAGTTCGAAGGAGTATTGGGTTTCAATGTCGATATTACGAAGCCCAGTTGGTTCACCTGGTAGTTGCGTAATATTGAAATTCCAGAACCGATTCAACTGGAGGCTGAAAATGCGGCCACCAAACGACTGTGGATTCACAAAGGCTACTTCTAGCTGAATGCGGTAGTTTTAGCTAACTGACGCATTACTGTCTGCTATAGGCATAGCGTTTCTAATTAGCACCGTTTGTCGTGCAGCCATGCCGTTTCGTGGATTCAGCGGCTGTCAACGAGTACGCCATATAAGCTATTTTCTTGCATGGTTGCAAAACGTTGTTCGTGATGCGCTTTCGACACTGTTGTCTTAAATTACATAGCAAATAGGTGGCATCAGAAAATTACAATCGATGGATTGAAATATGTTTGCATTCTTTCTCAGTAGGTAGTCTAGTGGATGAGTATAACTGGAGCAATTGTACGTCATTTGTCGCCTACCCAGCAGAGATTCGGGAAGTTGCTTACGGAATTTTGCTGTGCCTCTCGCTATCCAGGATGAAACCTCCACCTGCATGAAGCATGGTTGGTGATTGCTTGCGTGCAAGCCAAACCCATGGAGCCGATTGTCATCTGTTTAACAACGGGGGAGTGAATATAAAGTTTACTAAGTTGAATGCCTTCTCGCACACATGACGCTGTGCCATTGGTTTGATTGTTTAGATCATAAAAAACAAACGCCCCATGTTTCGACCTCTAGCTCGACCAGAAAGAACGAAACTGTTGTCCACGGTTTCACTGATTCTGACTACGTACTATTTCACTTGGTTCTCTTCTTTTTCTATTGAGAATGCGGTCAGAATCGACCACTAACTGGTTCCACTGGTTTTATGAAGAAAATTCAGAAAAGCTGGTGCCCCCTCCCAACAAGGTGCAACCTGTTACTGTGAAAGCTGTGTGAGGTGGTTCCACCTTTCCAACTTTGGTCACGCGATGGTTCTCTCTGAGAGACTAGTCGTTTAGAAGTGGCCCTTTCGTTCAGAACATTGGCCGGAGGTTGCCGTTTCACTTTGATTATAAACTCCCGCGGCAAACTTGTACAAGCCCCAATGATTCCCCAATTTTGGTTACCTCGGCTGGACGGTTTAAGTGACCTTTCACTTTCTTGTTTCAGATTTCAGACGGGATTTCTGATATTGCTTCCTTGGAAACACAGTATCTTAGTCTGCAACGTGCACTGTTTCTGACCCCGTTCGTCTGCGTTTTGGGCGCATTTCTTTTCTCTATGTTGAGCCTCTGTGTTGTGAAGGGCAGACGGGCCGTCCTACAGTTTATTGAAGGTACGTGCGGTGTTGAGTTCGTTGTGCAATCTCTTATTTGTCGTAAAACTGCACTGGACATCAAACAGTCACTTCACAGGTTTCGTTTATCCTATCCAGTCCCATTTTTGTGTATTCTATGGACAAAGTGCGCAAAATATCTAAACTCATAGGGATTAAAACAAAGTTTACCCGTTATACCGGCCAGAGCAACCTTAGTTTTGTAGCCTCACTGTAGAAGTTGAATTACACCCTCTGTACATCAATTATCCCGAATTATGTTTAGACGAATTCACGAACAGAACTTCCAACACGACTGACCGCTGATCGCCAAATATGCGCTTCATTAGAGGAAATGAACCCACTGTTTCGTCAAGATGGTACAATGCTGTCGGCTTCGCATTGTTTCCCGTGTTTTTCGGACGAATTCGTCGGTAGTTTGGATGCGGGTCCTAATAACATCCCCAGGCTGATAGCCTACAGCTATCCGGGTCATTATTTTTTATTTTCATGGGAATAACTCAGGCTGGAAAGGACGCTGCCCTAGGCTACTTACGTGTGAAGTATTTCGAAGCATCTCGATCAGAGCCGTTCATTCCAGTGGGTTTTAATACACTCCTCGCTGTATTGCCCATGTTCATTGTCCTGCTATTCTTATGCAGTACGGTCGTGTCTCCCTGTCATACTAGTAAATAATTGTAAGTCCGTCATTTGCCAACTGTCTGTTATCATCACGTCACTGTACCGAATAACATGTATGTAGAAAATGCCATGAACTAAAGATGCGCGGCTCTCTGAATCGATCGTTCCTGAACGGTGCATTGGAGTGACGCTCACTGTCCTCAAACAGTTATGCGGCCACTTGTTGTGTTCTAAGTGGGTCTTTTTTCATAACCAAAATCACAGTCGTCGTCATCTAAGTTGTGGTCTTCATCATCACTTGACGGCACTATCAATGTCAAGCATCAATGCTTCACTGCCTGATTGTATAATTTAAATAAAAATTTGTAAAAAAAAGCTTAAAAGAGGAGAGGGAGAAAGTGTTAGCTCACTATAAGCACTTCGGGATACCTACACACCCAGACACTCATCTAGACAACGTGCATAAAACTGACAACAACGCTACTGGCATCTGTCTGTAGCTTTTTCTTGCAGCCTAGCACAGGGAGGGTCATACGTATGTCGCAAACGTTACCAACTGAATCATGTACAGCGGATATCCAGGCAAGCAAGGATCCTTCCACCCGGCTAATTAGATTGACGCCAACCCCAGCACAGCCTGTCGCAGCGGCCTCCGGATTATGAGAGGTGCACAACCTGAGAGGGGCGTCGGTATTTTTCTAAACGGTTCCAATTAGATCTTGAGTTTTCTTTCCGATATGCAACGGACATCGGTGTCTGGCAAGAGAAGCTTGTCGTCCTGCTTCCTTTAACGCGCAAACGGTAAATGTAGTTAGATAAACCGGGTGTCCGGGTTTGAAGACTGATTTCGGCATCCACTGACTCGTAAGCGTCACAGCTTAGGGCAATGCGTAACCTGTCGTATCGTCAGTGGAGTACTTTAGTGATTACTGGTATTTGCCATGATACTTTTGCTGGATGGTGCCTCAACGGAATTCTGTGTGCTTGGCCGCCGATCTTGTCCCCCAGGTTCACGTTGGCATCGGCAGCTGGAACGTAGCATCAGTCGTTCAACTACTCTAGCCCGGTGGATTCGTCTCGGATACCAACCATCCATTTTCTATGTGAAGGTGTTGGTAAATTGGGACAAACAACCAGATCGTTCTTGAGTATGTGTTTAGAACCTGAAGGCCGTAGTAGATGTGTCCAAGCACCGACAACACTGATGGCAACTTACCCACGAATTCTCATCTTTGTGCCCAATTTCCTGGTAATTCCTATGAAAAGGAGTGACTTCTTGTGAACTGTCCATGCCATTTGGAACTCCTTAACCTCAGTTCAGTTTAGGAAATACGTTCTTCGGTACACGCATTCCTGTATGATATTTGTAAACTTCCGTTCATCTTTGATCACTTTCATTCCGGCTTTCTGTTTCCTTTCCGCCTTCAGAATCCAAACTGTTTCAGAATTCTACAGAGTCCACCTGTGGAGCCAGCTCCCCAGCCTGTCTCACCGATGCAAGCCGGTCGTGACTTTGTTTGTTCAGAACGAACCCGGGCAGCACAGCTTAATCCCAACTGATAGTAGCATTTTATTTTACTTTACTTTCTCTCTGTTGTTCATTCACCATGATTGAACTTGTTACTTTGATCCCAAACCCAGAGCGGCCGTGGATGATGGCTCACATAGTCTGAAACAGTCCCGTATCCTCCCATTTTTCTGCCTTTGTTTTTCCGTACTTTGACCCGAGGATTACTTCGCTTGAATACTATCGTTCATTACTGCATGTACACGTTTCTCCTGGTTTCATTAATTCAGATCTGTCGGTTGGCTCAGTTGACGAATGCAAGTCGGACTCTGTTCTTTTGACTGAACACGTTAGGCCGATTGGATTTATCGCACCAATCTTTGCAGTATTTTATCCAATGTGTGATTTTTGTATCCATCAGATAGAGATTGTGATATGAAAACCATTCGAGGTCTAACTGTTCATGTTTCTTTCGCGAAGTCGTTTTTTCTGAATTCGTGAAAATCTGGGGCCACGACAGTGTAGTTTCCAAAATGTAACAACCGACAAGGTTAGATTGACCGCAGTCGACTGCAGTGAAAAAACCCATAATAGAACTCTCCCACCACGGTCATTTTATCTTGCTCAATCAGATTGAATATGGATACACGAAGGCTGGAACTGATGGCCTTGTGAAGTGGTGATAGGTCACTGGTACCATGTGCTTTTGTGTAACATTAGTCTCAGAAAACAGCTTATTCTTTACGATCGGGTAGTATAAAAAGGACCACACGACTTGCTCGAGACGCGGTACCTCGACTCGGTGGCTACTCATCGAGGGTGACTGTTGCATCGTGGGTGACCGTCTATTGGCTACGCCTGCACTGAGCCTACCAGACCCTGCGCTAAGGAAAAGACAGAGAACTCGGGACACGGCTGCATTGTCAGGACAAACATAGAGCTTCTTCGCAAATATATAGGATGACTAAGTGGCCAGTTATGGTCGTTCACTTGTTCGTTCTGGCCAGCCAATGGCGGTGCTCCGGTCGTGAACGCTTTCAGCCCCACTCCGCTGGTCACATGTTGCTAAGCCATATTCGGTGAGCTCCGCCAACGCACCTGCTATCCGGAAACGTGTGATACCGCTGCTGACCTTGGGAATGCGTCATTCTATGCACATGCGCTTTTTTATGTCTGGGCGCGTCCTGACAGTGACATTACGTCAAGTTGACCGCGATCCTTTGCTTCGAAAAGGCTGTAACCATCTGAGAAAAGCCTACGAAAACAACGGAAGGGTTAGTGGTGGTATGTCACAAGTACACCGCGCTGCCTGTACTAAATGTCCATGTGTGCAACTTGGACGTCAACGTGTTGCCACGGCATCGTATTGTAAGATACGGTCATATATTGAACCTTCTTCGACACGTGAAACACAAGTAACGCAAACTCCATATCAAACGAAAAGTCACACCAACGCTTCCTTCACCAGGGGTTGTACTGTTTTGAGGTTGATAGGAAACGTGGCGCTCTTTGTTAAGGATCTAGTCAAGTCAGAGCAAATTATGGTACTCTGCGCAGTTCTGAATTGAAACAGCTGTTGCCCAGCCGGACGCCACTCCTAATACTTTTATATTAAGGGGAACGGTCAAATCGGCATCAAACATCTTTCAAGCACGTTCTGCTCTTAGCGGTTGACCCCTTGGCGCAACAAACAGTAGAATGTATGTTGTTTTTCATTTTAGTGCCTTCCAGTTTGGCTTCCACATGCTACGTCATAGGTAAAACGATTAACTGTGATCTATGATAGGCTTGTTCGGAAACAGTTTGTCCTATACTCTTGAACCTAGGTTCAAAGAGCTTTTTAAACTATCGAATAAGCTCAGCGCTTTCACTCCTACATGACCACTTCTCATATTTTTCTTCCGAAAACTGCTTTGTGCCAGTAAAACTGAACAGTCTGTCTAGGTGTGGGTGCCCTGGCAGTATCCCAGCCCACGTACAACCATGATATTTACAGGTAACAGTACTCTCATTCCACATCGGCCGTCGCGTGGTGCCATCAGGCGGGTCGCCTTGCTGCACACAGCAGGCCGGGTAAGCGAAAACATGCTACTGCTGACGCCTGCCTTACACTTTCACGTTTTCCTTCCTCCACCCTACCCCACCCAAATTTGAATGCTCTCTCCGCAGGTCCCTGCACTAGAACTGACCGGTTTGCTTGGCGTGCATCACACTCAGTTGCATCTTCTGTACGTCCGACTTCAGTAACAACCCTAAACACTTCGAAGTCTGATTCAGACTCCGAAAGCCTATCTACTTAGCCGCCTTTAATGTTTGCACACTGAAGCAAGCAGGGAAAGAAGTGGCTCTCGCTCGTACGCTGGATTTTCTCTGCATTAGTGTATGTTGTCTGTCAGAAACAAGGATGCAGAACGCAAGTACTGTGATCGAACTGACTGTCCCCTCGCTCTATTCCAGGTTCCAGCTGCATACGTCTTATGGTTTCAGATGTGTTCTGATCACAGACTGTTCCTTTTCAGTAACTTTCCGGAACAGCGGAAATCGCTTGACAACGTGGTGCCCACCAACAAACCGGCCACGAATCCAAATAGACCACATCGCCATCAGTTATCCTTGCGAGGGTCGGTCACCGCCTGCCGCTCCTTCTGGAACACCAGCGTGGACCCCGACCGTGCACTTGTATGCTACTGCTTTTCATTGCACTTTTTAGGTCAACGCAAAACGCGCACACCTCTTTAGTCATTGAGAAGCTGGTGGATCCAAACATCAAACGTAACAATCAGAACTAGCTCCTCGAACACCTGCCGGATGGTACGATGTCGGATATAAACATCCACTGGGAAAAGATATCCAAAGCGCTACTCAAAGCCGGAACTTTTGTTTGTGGTACAACCCAGCCAACCTCATCCAAACATTGGATCCCTGATAGGACCATGTCTTTGCTGGGGGCCCGGCGACAGATTCCTCCTGGCCGCAACCACAACTCCACCCGACTTCATCCGACGCCAGGTGAAACTGAGTGTCCGTGCAGACCGAGAAGCTTGGTGGACCCGAAGGGCCAAAGAAATGCAAGATGCAAAGAGTGCTGGAAACGTCTACAAGCTGTTCCGCTTGATTCGTTCGACTGGTCGTCCGAAACTCTTGTCAACGAATTAATCAGGGACCAAAATGGCTCCTGATATGCAGAAAGCAGGAACGTTTGGACCGCTAGGCACAGTACTTGAACAGCAATTCAGCTGGCCACCTGCTAACTCCAATCCAGAATCCCGGCCTTCAGAACTATGAATATGGAGCCACCTTCAGTTTCAGAAGTGGCCGAGCGTTTTTCTCTACTCGAGGGTCATCGTGCTGCTGGTCCTAACGACCTTCCATCCGCTCTGTTCAAGCTTGACGATTGCTTTCTCAGCCATTCCCTGCCTTGCCTCTTTGGATCTATCTGGGAGAAAGAGACCGTCCCAGACAACTGAGCTGAATCGATAGTAGTGCCCATTTTCAAAAAGAGTACTCGCAGTGAATGTATTAACCACAGAGGTGTTAGTTTGACTCCTGTTGTGACAAGGCTTCTGGCGTCACTGATTCTTCGACCTCTTACGGTGGCACGCGAAACCTTAACTTATGAGAATCAGGAGGGATTTCGATCGGGTAGAGGTTGCGCTGATGACATCTTCACACTCCGTCAGGTGTTATAGCAATACCATATGCAGATGACCCACAATCTTGGTATTCCTTGACTTCAAGGATGCGTTCGACTCTGTCGATCGGTCAGTGCTGTTAACTACACTTGCTCAATAAGGTATGCCCTAGAAGTTTGTGAACATAATCCGACCTCTATATACGCATACTTCTGGGGGGGTGAGAGTGTATGATGAGCTCTCCAAAAGCTTCCTACAACAAGTGATGTCCGACAAGGATGTCCACTCTCTCCATTCCTGTTCAACTTCGTCATTGATGAAATAATGAGGCGAACGCTGGAAGGTCTTCAAAACCCCGGTGTTCAAATTGTTGCTGGTGAGGGCCTTGTCGATCTGGAGTACGCAGATGATATCGCCCTCATCTTTGAAGACGAAAGTGAAGCACAAGCCCTGTTGAACAGACTGACCACCATCATACCATCTTTTGGCATGCGCCTTGCACCTTCAAAGTGCAAAGTCATGCTTCAGAACGTGCAGTCTCGGACACATCCCTTAAAATTCAAGGAGAATCACTGGAGATTGTGGAAAACTTTACATACCTCGGTAGTTGTATTAGCTCTGACGGAAGTGTGTCTGATGAAGTCAGTGCAAGAATCTCAAAGGCTCGAATCACGTTTGCTAATTTGCGTCACTTGTGGCGTCAAAAAGGCATCTCACTAGACCTTAAGGGTCGCGTGTATCAGGCTACAGTAAGGGCTGTTGTTGTTTGGGTGCGAGACATGGCCTCTACGGACAGATGATTTGAGGCGTCTTCAAGTATTTGACCACGGATGCCTCAGAAGCGTTGTTGGTTTTGGATGGCGTCAGGGTGTTAGTAACAAGGTGATTAGAAAACGGGTATTTGGTTGTGCTGCAGGCACTTCAATCCGAGGAAATATTCAGCACAACTGACTACGATGACTCGGCCGTGTTCTACGCATGCTGAAACACCGTCTACCGTGTCTCATTCAAAATGGCGCAAACCACGAAGTGGCCAAGCTATGACTTGGCAGAAGGGGGTGAAAGAGATTACGAAGAGTTCGGGCGTTGTACGCCTTCAAAAATGAGGTCCCCGTGACCACGCTTATGCTTGGCTGGAGACATTGCGAGAAAAGGCGGCTGATGATGCCAGTGGCGTTCGTGCTGTCGGTCTCTTTTCAGATTATCCGATTAGGCGCTTGGAGGTGTAGGCACCTCAGAATGCTTGACGTAGGCCAGCACTAGGCCCCCTCCCTCACCTACTCTTTTTCTCTTCTTTTTCACTCCAGGGCTTTAAATATAATTAGACAAACCTTATGGTTGTACGGCAGTGAAGCATCAGTGTCAACACTGATTTTGCTGTCTCTGTCCTGAAAATAATCAGGATAGTTAGAGCAGCCTCCTAACCAAATCTACAGAGCAAGACATCTTCCTTCCAGCAGCCGTATATGTCAAAAAATCTGCATTTCAAATATTCCTATCCTGTCGACCATGTATCCCCGTTTCACCTGGTTGATGGTATGCTCATATCTCTCGGCTTATCACTGTCCTTGGGTAAGAGCGCTTGGAGGTATCATTGGAACGGACTTATCTTTCCTATAGAATAAGCCATCGTCTGACGTAAAATGTAATATGGCGGAGCACAACGTGGTTTTGGTCGAAATTCTTTTTTACTGAGGAACCTAGGGTGAACTTGTATTGTACTCTGGTGCCGGTTGCTGAACGTGTCTCCGTAGGGTGTAAAGATGGACGTACCATCGGAATACATAAACACTTTTTATTATCATCTTTCCGTGTCATACAGTATCACTCGAGACTCCCCTGACTCTTTCAGCAGGTGATTTATTCTCTGGCATTTTTCGACTCGAAAGGAGCCAATTCACGACCCAGCTGTCTCTACCGGTAGACACTTCTGAGTGGCTGGGTTGCAGTCAATCTGGTGTTTTCATACTCTTATGGCTTGCTGGACACTTGTTTGAGCGGAGAACTATGAGGCGAATAGCTTAAAGTTTTGGTTGGAATACATGCTGTGTGCGGTTGACGTTCGGTTGGCCCTCCACACACGTCCGAATGTTTTCATGTCGTTTTTTATCATCTGTAGTGATGGTAACTCTGGTTTGGTTGGGAACCTCCTGGAGCACAAATATGTGGGACGCTAATTTATGGAGTTCTCAAGTTAACAGACAACGACTTTTGCATTTTTGGGACTTTCGAGCAGTCACCATCCACATTATCAAGTCTGTGTTATGTAGCCGCATTTCTTTCTAAACCTGATGCCCTCAATAAACGTTGAGAGTACTTTTTCGAAAATTTTTTCATTGCTCAACGTCAGACCAAGTCCTGCTGGCGTTGACTTCAACTAGCCTCGCCGACATCAACGTTTAAGAAAGCGAGCAAAGTAAAATACAGTAATTGTTTCTGGTAACTTATGTGTCGTCGGTTACTTCCTACGTTTCGCCACATAGCATTGGAGCACAGAGCTGGCCATTAGGGGCCGTGTAATCGGTATGTCCAATTTCACATCTCAACTCCGGCACCTCCTTCTGAATAGGTACAGATGTGGTCGGTTATTTACTCCCATGTATCGTACACTTCTTTGAGTCCTACGGAGCTATATTTTTCTGCGAGTGCATGATTTAATTCCCTAGGTATTATGGACCCAAGGCGTAAGAAATCACAGCTGCTTTCTAATGTTCAGGAACGGTTTGCAATCCGAATTCTTTGGGTGGGTGCTGTGAGTGGTCTTGCGTGGTTGTTGCTGGTGCGTGTGTCTGCCCGTTCACACTGACCTTGATCGATCACTGGTGGTTGGAATGAGTATTCCTACTGGCTCGTTCATTAACCTATATTCTGATTAGCTAATGTCTGAGCGTTGCTGGTGTGTGGACCTTTCGATTACTGCACCGCAACTTTTGCTTCCCTACCCACACAGTGAATAGTGTTTCCTGATCCGTTGGATTATGATGACCTCTTTTGAATCAGTACTTCCATTGAGTTGGTGGGTTCTGCTCACAGTAGTGTATAGGCAGGACCAAGTGCTGGAAATCCATTGATGGAATTGGTTGCGTAGTACTGTTCGCAAGAAAACTCGCCTTCTGATCTCGTGTCCGCACACTATGAAGTATTTAAAGACTGATGTTCATGGACAGTGGTTGTGGTGAGTGCATCAAGTTCGCTTAGAGAGTTTTCCTGCAGTCCATCCGACTGTGATGTGTAGTCCAAGTAGTCGCCTTGTCTCCGTCCGCTTTTCCCTTCAACCATAAAATCACTTTCCCTAACGTAGCAGTTGGCTTTTTGCCCTTCAAACTTCCCTTTTTGTCCTAGTAGCGTTTTTATCAAGTTGTGTATTTTTGATGTACGGAAGACTACCTGAGCAACTGTACTGGGTATCAGCTGTTTAGAACTACTCTGGACGAGTGATTCTCCTAGTTTCAATTATACCGTAATGCAGTGTCTTTGCGCTTAAGGGTTGAAACATATGGCTCCTTTCTCCATTTGATGTGTGGTATCGACATCAACTGTGCATCAATAATAGGAATAAATAGCAATAAAAGAGTGGAACGGAGGTAGTCGTATCGTGGACCAGTCACGCCCGGTTCCTAAGTAGAAAATAAACCGATGGCTTGTTTCGGGGTCTTTTGTGCATACAAGCTGGATCGATATCGATTAATCATTATGGCTTCACTATAAGCTAACAGTCTTCAGTTGACATGGCGGATCGAAAATCGGAACACTGTATTGGGGTCAAACCTGTGACTAGTGGATACAATGTGTTCAGTGGTCGACGAGACAGGCTTTCGTGTCTCAGATTGAAGGCCACTGGTCGATCGATTAGAGGTTCATTCATTAGGCAATCAAAATGGCACTTCACTATTCGGTCTGTCTTTTTCCAGTACACACTTAAAGAGTTGCACCCGTAGTTCACGTTCACCAGTGCGCCCAAAATTTTTTGTCCGCTGTTTGCAACGCTATTGGTCGGGTCGATGAAATCTCTGAACAGCCGACCAACAGTTTCGCCCTTGTAGTTCATCACGCAGGCATTGCTTCCAAATATCCATCGAGTTAATTTTGTATTCGTAGATATGGTGTCCATACTCGTTCACAAAATAAGTTGTTTTTGATGAGACTCAGCTGAAAGCCCCTGGATCTCTTGTTTGTGGTATTCTTCAAGTGAATATGCCTCATGTTTCATAGGAGACGACATCAAGATATGGAATCAAGATATGACCACTCTTAAGGTCAGTTAAGTCCTTCCTGCCCTTGCAAATCTGGTCTCTTTGGATGTAGTGGGCATTTCGTGCGGGTTTTGCACCGTGGTCTATCGAATGATGATGAAATTATCGTTTACCTGACGTACTCACAGTTGTAGTTGATGACGGCAATACAACAAGCTCCAGTTTGTTCATAGATGCTTCCACAATGAACTAAAAATTGTTGATCCTCTTAAAGTTCCTTTTAGTTGTTGAAATATTTGTGCTACAAGGTCGATGAATTTACTCATACACAAGTCTAAGTATTTGCATACACTTTCCCCTATTGCTGTTTTCCGTGTTTCTCCGTCAATGTTGTGGTCGATTGACGTGAACAAAGTTGTGACGTCAAATAGGTGCTTAATCTCACAAGTACCTCTCCCTCCTTGACCTTACGCAGTTTGTTTTGTTATCCGGTAATCCGGTGGTGTGTTCTTCTTCTCAAGCGTCTAACAGAACTGTATGTTGAAATTCCTGACACTCAGAATAGAGCTCCCCTTTGTGTACCTTCAGAAGGCCGTAAATTTGCGTGACTATAATTCGATCAGGTTACATATGTGCGCTGCGTGTGCTATGCCATGAGTGGTTTGGATTATACTGGACGGTTTCAGACTGGATGACTGATCAGTTGGCCGGTGTGCGACAGTTTGGATTTTCCGACAGCCTGTCTTCTCCCGAACCGTTGATTCACTCTTTATATGATGACATTATTACACTGTGTTCGTCCTCTTCTGAATTTTTGTTCTTGGTTGGATGTTGTTTGTATTTCTACCTACTTTGTTCATTAATACAGTCCAGTTCTTCATTGAACCCCCCTCAGATATCCTGTACGTTTTCAGTGAATGGGAAAATATGACTCTCGTTTACTAAAGTACCCGGATCAGTGTCATTACAGCTGAAAAGAACCCCACCATTCTGTAATATTGCTGCTGAATACGAAGGAATGCGCAAGATACAAAGCTGTGTATATAAACAACTATTTGTATCGCACATCACTGTCATACGGGCTGAAGGAAAACTCCCTATACGAGTAAAAAAAACCTGGTACTGAAACCGCAAGCCACGATCCACTGTCAATAAATATCAATTCGGTAAGCGTAAATATCTTAGCGGGTGGAGGTACGAGATTAGCAGGTGAGTTTTCAGAGAAACAGTACGGTGTAACCAGTTCCAATAATCGTTTCTCGCTATCGGTTCCACCTACGCACCACTGTGAGCACTGGTTCAGAAGAGGTCATCAGACTCCAGTGCATCAGAAAACACTACTCGCTGTGTGGATAAAGGCGCAAAGGTTTTTGTTTGATAATCGCAAGATCAAAAACCAGGAATACTCAGACATCAGTCAATCAGGAGATAGGTTAATGGACGAGCCAGTAGGAATGCTCATCCCAGCAACCAGTGAGAAACCAAGGTAAATCTGCTTGAACCCACGCAAAGCCTAAAACCGATTGTTGATGTTAGCTCAACTAGCACTTCAGCCAAATTTTCCAGCCGACCGAACCAACCAGTGGACATAATTACAATCCGAGCTACAGTATTCCTCTCGGTTGAGGACCAATACGGGTGTCCAGTGCTCCAATAAGCTCACCGTTTGGACAACGCTACCTGTTTTCAAGCCTCATCACGCAAATATTTTTAGTTCTTTTACTAGTTTTTACGATGGAGCTTTCACTCATGGAGTTTCTGCCCCATTCCAACTTCGGACCATTTGAATGTATGGGTCCGAATACGACACTAAGTGTAACTCTCTACAGGGCCCCAGCACTTCATGACCGATCACCCGGTTTGCCGTGTGATATATCAGCCAGTCAGTTATGTAACTCTCGTGTGTAACTTGGCACCTAGTATGTAATCGCTGAAGATGTGTAGCCGTGCAAGCTGCGCATCACATAAAAGAACCACATTTTTCGGATAGATCTGGTTTGACTCCTGGAGTGAAATAACAGACCTAACAAAGACCTTTGTGATCTTATGTGTTATCATAACCTCACTATATCAACCGTGTGAACCTGGACGTGACCTCGCTGTTCAGTTAAGCGTTGCTAAGAGTGTATGGAGACCATATCGATAGCTGTATGGTCTGACTGAACTAAGTGTTTACAATCAAACCACGTCAGGTGACAGCAAAACGTAGCCAACAGTGCAGTAGAATCATGCGAAAATCTGCTGAGGCGTCAAACCAGCAAGGCGTATCGTGAACTTTCAGACCGTCATAAAACACGCATGCAAACCGCTTTGAAACAAAAGGTATGGAATTAAATAAATGAAAACGTTAAAAGTAGCCCAGCTTTCCAGCACATGCAGGTACCAGACCTTAGTGCTGTTTTCGGCAACTGGATAGGAAGATAGAAGCTCCACAATAAGACTGAAACTTGGAACACGCAATAACTTTGACTGACGAATCAGGCGAGATATCTATCACGTAACGGCTGGTGTGCGTGTGTGTGTATGAAACAAAATATCAAAAAAATCGGCCAAAAAATTTTAACTCTTGAGTCAACCTATCATGTTAAAGACTGTGCTATGTAACGTTAGCAAAATGCACAGGGAAGGCCGAACACCGGGTAGTTAGGACGTGTAGCACGTGTGTCCAAACACCGTCTATCGCAGAAAGCGATTTGCAAGTGATTTTTGGCGAAAGGTTTGTGGAGAGAAGGCCATGACATGGCGGCGTAAAATGAAAGCGCCTTCTGTCACACTGAGTGCTGTGCGATTTCCGCGCAGAGGCCCACGTGTCCCTGCTTTCAGGTAGTTGGAAACTCTGAAGAACAAGGCACTCAACCGATCACAGTGGTGCGCTTGTTGTCATTTCCTTGTCGACTGCCTGGCTAAGGTGCGCCTGTCATTGTGCGCTAGGCTTATGTTGGGTAAGATTGGTAAAAGACGGTGAGTTGATCCCGCTGATGGCGCTTTAATTCGAGATGATGCTCAAATGTGTTTTGCTGCCTAATAGTCTAGGCACCTTATTCACGATCATCTCCCTTAAGGACTCTGGACTTTTTCGTCCTAGGTCCCTATCTCCTCGTTTCTTTCCATTCTATTCCCTCGTGGTTGTATAGCAGTTAAGCACCGATATGTAATACCCATGTATTTGGTCAAAGATGATGGTGATGATGATGACTGAACAGTTTGCTTGTCAATACGGATTTCCTCAGTCTTTGAGAGACTGCTCTGAGTTAGAACTTTTAAGCCTATTCCAGCAGTACATCCTCCCTTGGAAAAGCCTTTCGGTAATCTTTCCAGGAGGGACAACTGTAATACCGAGGATAAAGAAAGAGTTGACTACCCAAATTATCTTTAATCATCATAGTCCTAGGTACTTTCCAAACAATCACTCCATCTTTTGGGTTCACCGCGATCGGAAATGTGAAATGAACACATATTCGTATCTAATGAAAAACGAGGCTCAAACGGACACTGGGAAAGGAGAGTTGTGACTCCTAATGCCCATTCCTGGGGTAGTACGTTGGACATCGAAAGACCGAAAATATATTCATGGTCGAATTCATTAGACATGGTCACTATTGGAAGATCGCGAGTTTCCTTACTGTTGCGTTTAGCGTAAGAAAATAACTGCTGTGTGGTGAAGATGGTTTATTTATTTATTTATTTATTATTAATTAATTAATTAATTAATTGATTGCCATATGATGGTTCCAAACTAGTTGGTTTTTAACTGTTTCACGAATTATTTTGGTAGATCTTGATGAGCTTGCAAACAAACAGGTACATCGCATGTTCATGCAGTCGTAAGTGTGCATGTTTGACTCAGATCACTCGGTCAGATAATCTGGGAAAAGAATGAGGACACTACAAGTATTGATAGGTTGCAAAGAGAATGGCCAACAGCTTCATGTCCTTCTGCATCCCCCTCCAAGAACACCTTACCAATCAAGGCTAAATGATGCAGCATCCGGTTTGCCTGTTACTGGCCCACTAGTCGGTCCACTGGCCGGTCTGACTTCAAGCCTGGTTCTGACTGGACCCAATGACCAATCATATTCCAGTATCCTCTGAATGTCACATGTAGGTTAGCACGTTCACAAAGCTCCTTGATTTCCAGAATGTTGCCACTTTAAAAACGACGTGTGGTACGCAGTCTTTTACTTGATTTTGGCGATCAGGGCACTCAGTGTATCCCCGATGGCTGAAAGCACTAGGTTGTAGAAGCTGGAAGACTACATGTCAAGTGTCTCCCAACTCTCGTCTGCAACAGTTACAATTGGGATTAGAAAACAGCGCAGTTTCCAGTGATTGGTTAATTGGCATGCGTACTATGTGGTCATATCAACACAACATAGGCTGTAACCATCCTACACAAAGTCATACAAAACGTGATCTTGCGATTACAGATCACTCGGCATGTGGATGAAAAAAATCTCTCGGGTTGTGCAACAGAAAGTTCTACGCTGGTTACATTCATCAATCACACCATTTGTTGTTCTGTTAGAAAGCCCCCCGCCCACCTTTTTGAGAACCCTGAGTAGGTTACATCCCGATTTGGTTCCGAGACTACAACCTCTAGTACAGCATGTGAACGTTACCCACAAATTACAAGAAACCGGATAGCAGTGTGACTTTAGCGCCTCGGTACGTTTGAGAAGAAGGGGCTCTCACCGCCATAGTCAATTCAGACCTCTCTCATGGAATTTCAGTGAATGTCAGCGTAGTAAAACCATGCTGGAACACTTTTCAGGCCAGAGTGACATGTGTGCACAAGTGTTGACAAGTGGTATCTGTCTGTGTTTTTACACAAACATGTTGACTTTTTAATGCTTCAAACCACTAGATCAGAGTGCTGTCCGCTGACTGTTGTGAGTAGTTGCTCGGGACAAAGTTCAGCTTTCTTGATCGAACTATGGCATGATCGGACCACCATTAGGTGCAACAAATTTGCTTTGCGCTCCACGAGACCCTAAAACAACAGTTTGACAAACTAAACTATTGTGTACACTATTGTGTACACTATCTGTGATGCTGTCGAGACTTCCGACCATGTGATGTGTCAACTGAAGGTAATGGATCGGTGTTCCTGTGCGGAAGTTTATTCCTTACCTGGAACTGTTGATGCTTTACACTGGTCGACCAAATGAGTGGAAATGGGTAGTCGTACGCGGACATTACCTAACACACCGGTGCACCTAAACATTCGCGTGCCAGTTGTGCAATTGTTATCTAAGATGTGCTCTGTTCCCCAGTTCTAAAGTGGCACCGGTATATCTCTTTATGACACGAATTAGCTAGTCAGCACTGCAGTGGTACGGTCGAGGCAGGACAAGTGGAACTTGACTGTGTAAATTAACAATTAGTAACAACCGATTACCACATTTTGTGACAAGCGTCGAAAATCGTTCGAATAACTCATTCAATCCTACATTCGGTCATTCATTCACCTACCCATTTATTCATTCATCTGTCAGGCGAAACATTTATTTATCTGTTCGTCAATCCATCCATTCAGTCAGCCGGTCAGCGAGTCTGATACAAGGTCACTCGGTTAACTGATGGATCAGGTGTTCAGTTATCCATGAACACGTGTTCGATCCTTCAGCTAATGTCTGCATTTCCGTCATTCATTTGTTGGCCATTCCTTCGTCCTACATAATGCGTATAATAAAATCTGTGGAATAAAGTAGTAGTCGGTTGGAGATGCGATTGCACGGTGTACTGCAACCGTGAAATTGCAAAAGTATAAAAATTCAACTTCTGAGTTTATCATTACCTGTTTTAACAACACATTTATCCTTGAGACACCATAGAATTCCCCCCCCCCTAAAAAACAGGGAGGCCATCAGCTCGAGAGGGCCTATTTTTCCTCTCCTGAGAAATAGACTCTCTTCAAAGTTAATGCACAGGAGGCATCAATAGTGTTTCAGCTTGTGGGAAAGTTACACAGGAAACTACGAGATTATGCGGGAACGATTTTTTGAACAGAATATCTGAGAGTCTTCGACTGAGTTTTTAGCTGCTCCTGCTGTCACGAATATACCTCATTTCATGCTGAATATCCAGAATCCAAAGCCGCGACTAATGCTTCAAAAGGAACCATGTGAATTACTCGGTGACCTGGATGACGTTTGCAAATTTCCTGTGGTCTCACTGTATTTAAGCAGAAGGATCTCATCCTAATTTTGACCCAAAACTTAAATTCCACTTAGTACATGCGAACTTGTAATTTCAAAGCGGTTGACAGCCAATGGAAGGCTATAGATCAAAACTCCAAATGCTCCAGTTTGCTCTTTGCTCCATCATCCAAGGTTTTTTTCAATTGGGTTCCGAATCACAAAGGCTCAGCTCTTGTAGGTTGATTTTCGACTATAGTCCATGATACAAAAGTTCTTTTCGTAATTTCACGCAGATGCTTCAAAAGTAAAAGCCTGTCGGCTTATTCGTAATGACATGTCGGCCATCTGCCGCTGCATCTGTGAGACCCAACTCTTTAAATGATCCGACTACTAACGACTAGGCTGTTGGTAGGCTATCTGACTGAGCATTGTTATGGCAGCCCTGTGTGCCCCGCCTCTCCTCCCGAAGTTCAACCTACCAACATGTACTAAGCGTCCCTGGTGGAGCAATCTTAGGAATTCTGGAAAATTTCGCTTAAGGGTAGCTCATAAAAGGAGAAACACTCTCAGAATACATCAAGAAATACATTAACTGGCTTACATACTCCCTCTAAATCGAAATACTTCTGTATTCTCATCGAGATCCTCATAATACTTGCTGAGCTCAAGAAGTTAGAAAGTCATCATACCCCGTTTAAAACCACACAGATAAAAATCTAGCAGACTAAAGCTGAAATGAGCCGTTGGTGGAAAAAAGTGTGTGCGGGCTTGAGGAACAGACTTAGTCATGCAAGCTCACTCCAGATTAAAACAAGAATTTCATGGCCAAAAAAGGCCGGTTTGCTAGCCAGGGAAGCTTACAGAAAGCACTAGTCGGCATTTTGATGCAGCGGTTGTGGATGACTCGAGTGTGGCATCTTCCCTAAATGACTAAGTTGCGCGGACCCTGTAACATAGGGCAGGGATGTCTAGCTCTAGGGCAGCACTCAGCTGGGTATGGGAGCTAAATGAAACCTTTTCCTTAGTTGGGACAAGACGCATCCTTAGAACCATGCCTTAAACCTGTGGATCCAAACGTGGTGTGTAGCCTTTGGAACAACATTCACCTGCCTGTGTGAACTGCGTGCGACCTTGTAACATAGCTTCAGACGGGGAGTTTCGTTCCTATTTTAGTGCTAGTAACATGTGTACTTCGGATAGGGTGAAACATTTAGGTCTCACAGTTCCGGTTACGCTATGAACACCAATGGCACATTCATTCAGTCGGTGAGAGATACATGCCCTGTCCGGCTTCTGAAACTCTTTCACGGTTTATTCACTCACTTACGTCTAATAAATCACCCACTTATACACCCATTGACGGGAACGGGGTTTAAAATAAACTTCGCTAAACCTATCTTCTGTGAGGTCTTGCAAGCATTTGTGACGTCCAAATGCGGACCTGAGGTCCAATAGGACCAATAGTCAAAATAACGAAGTAGATTTCTATTACTAAAGAATATAGAAATAATAATGCTGTTAGCTGAACCTATTAAATATTTGTTTGGTCGCTAGCCTCAAAGATGTCATGGATTTTTGAACTAGTTGTCAAATGACTGAGTAGCTAGAACTTACTTCGAAGGGTAAGCCGAGTAGTACACTGCAAAGTTCTCTCCAACACAGTGATTAATGTAACAAGCAAAATTCATGAGTGTTGCTTGTTTAGGGGACAAAGACTACTCGATTTCCCGTCTTTTCAAGATGAACAGCGTAACCTGGCCTACCTCAACATAAGACAATGTCAAACTACTCGAATCTCCATAATCAGTGTCAAAGTTTGGAGTTTAAAACCGAAAACTTTCTCTTGGCCCTTATGAAAGCAGTTGCGCAACTTGCCGGAGACAAGAATATGCAATTAAAGATGGAAACAGAGGAGCAATGAAGTGACCTTACGGAGATTCGAACTGAGACCTTCCCATCTGGAAGACGGACTTTCACTTGCGAATTTCGGAAACCTCGAAGTAGTTTCCACACAATCAGTAAAATTACTTTCGATACTATACCAGGGGTCTAGCAATCCTCACAGACAGACGCCTGACTTATATCACGCGGGACATCTGTGAGTGTAATTAACTGTTCGTATATTGGGAAACCTTCATGTGAAACCCGTGTGAGTCTTGTGCATTTTCGGATCCCGGATACACCCAAAGGGTATGTGAAAGACTACAGTCTTCACGTGTCTGATCGGAAAACTCCAGTGGTATGAGGCCTGAAGAGCGAAGTGGCCACTCGGTGAACCCCCTCTATCAATTCATATGTTTCTAGATTGTTTATATGGGCATTTTCTAACTCTCTGGGATCACTGGAGTCGAGAGGATGTCTGACGACGAATACACAAAGGCAGCTGATCACACACAAGGCACACTCACCTCACTTAGCACCATTCCATGCAAATTAAAACTAACGTTTTATGGGGGAAATACGATGGCAAACTGCACTACACACTCAGCTTTTGGCAATTTTGAATGTGAGCCTTTCGAGTTGTTCGATTGCTTTGACGACCGCGATGCTGATTCAAGCACCTAAATGAGTTGGGTGTGTCACGTGGAGGGTCAAGAAGTCTTAAACACTGTAACGTGATGGATTGTAACAGTCAATAACTCCGTCTTCTTCTCAATCAAGTGATAGGGAAAATTGTGGTCTAGTGGCATCCAGAACTTGTGGTGCATTTATGCCGATGAGGCTCGCTGAGGACAACCACAGCACAAACAAATGGAACCCAACCGCTGAACGTAGCACCAGACAAACGGCCTCAGAGTCATCGAATCAGAACCTATTCGACAAGGGTAGGTGGATTTAGTCTTACGAGGGCTGAGGGTCAGCAGTAGGAGCAATCGGTTTGGCTACTGGTTGGGTGCGTACGTGTGTGTGCCCGGTCTTAGACAAGCCTCAACATCAGCTGACCTGTTTCCCTCATCCCCACCGTGAGAGCCGAACGTGACCTTGACGCGGCACTTTTTGCCTCAATGTGGAATTGTCAGGATGATGTAAGTACTGTTGTCTTTCTTTGTCCTGTGGTTCGATAGCTAAGTCACCACCAACGCACGGTGAGCTTGCGCAACCCCGCCGTGCCGCGTCGAACTGCGCGCGTTCCGGTGTTTAAACTGGGTATGGAAACACGCGGTTGGGCGGCTCGAATTGCGCATACTCACCATATCCTGGTTGACGATGTTGCGTTTTTATCCCTGTGTAAGCAAAAGCCTTAAAAACAATAAATGCTATGTAGTTCGCTAACTCAATCTCTAAAACAAGCTCATTTTCGATGGACCGTGTTGAAGGCACATATCTTTTACCATTCTATGGAAAGTTCAGCAGTCCTGCTCACTGGTACGTAACACACCAAATACTTCTTTTGAAGAAGGATCAGCCTAAACATCACAAAACTCATTTTACTACATGTGAGCACTCAGAAACTCAACCGTTCTCGATTTACAACAGCGTTGACGTAAATCAAAACGGATCTTTTGAGCAGCCTTGTGATATTACATCTCACAAAATACGGCATCGCAAGTATAAAATAAAGCGTTGTTTTCGAGGATGGCGTAGAAAAAGCCTGCGGACAACCGGAATCGCCTAGAACAGTTTTGTTCGCAATGTTGACTGAAATGTGGAAACACGAGTTGACATATTTTCAGCTCTGTGAACCACTGGTTATGTGGTCATGTAGACATCAAACGCTGGTACTTCCCCGTGTGCCAGAAATCGCTGATTGTTTGAGGTTCGTCCCGATGGATGGATGTTTCATATTGAACTGTTGAGACAGGGCTGGGTTGTACACTGAGGGAAGAGCTTATTGATGTTGTCACGGTAAATTACAAATACAAAGTGTTAATACGATCCACTCTTACTGGCTCATTAAAACAGGACTTTGCTGTGGTTGACTTGAATGTCATCTGCTTGCTCAACTCCGTTCCTGTACTTTCGCCAAACATATCACACACTTTAACCAGCAGCTGTAGGAGCATTCACAAACCCAGAAACTGAGAAACCTAACAATGATAATGGCAAAAAGCTGTTGTACGCTCAGGTAGATTGAACAGCATTGTGATCACCGGCATTAGCTTAGGAAGTTGATTTCATCCGTCACACCTCGTTGCAAAACATCATCTCACACCGTCTCGTCACATGCTTCAACGAACCAGGTTTACACTATGATTAGGTTTTCCATGCACACACCCATTTGTTCTCATGCTTTCATAAGCCTAGAGGATCAATGATGTATAAGTTATGTAGGATTGCACATTCGAGGTAGAATCTGAAATGTCTCGCTGTGTGCATCCCATACCCGTCAGTGTGATACGCTGGGTCATAGTCCCACTTCCACAGTTTTGTTCTGTGGATTTTTTTTCTGATTTACAGAACTTAGATCGCCTTGTGTGGCAGAGATTTACCAGTTTTCATTCACAGTTGGAATCAGTGACGACAGGGACAAAGTTCACATTCGCCTGTACTGCGAACATGCACACTCCTATACCTATCTACAGATTGTGGCACCATAAACTCCGCGCATCTAATCTGCATTGGATTAGGGGGAGAGAAATTTGGAGAGACAGGAAGCTATGCGAAAGTGGTGTCGATGGAGTAAAGGTAAGGAAAGGGTATAACTTGTCAGACTGAAAGTGATTTAGCAATTTGTCGAAGAAAAAATTAAGCGAATCCAAAATGAACTAGATGTGGTGTGGTTGTTACAAGCAGCTGAAGCAGATACGATCGAATGACTTAACATACATCGCTGTGTTCAAAGACAGACATGAACCCGTGGTCATTCACGTATAAATCCCAAGAGCCGCAACGTTTGACATTAACTTGTTTTCGAAGTTGGCTAGCTCATAAAATAAGGCCAGCTATCTCCCATTGGCTAAGACCCAGTACTACACTTTGGTCGATCTTTTCAATAGAAAAAGCATATCTTGCGGAATAAAAAAGGTTCACAGTTTGTTTTTCTTTTATTGGCGTAAGAGTTTATAATCTTTTTTGGTATTTGGTTTCTCCTCGGTCAACACGCATGCACCTAGGGGTTGTATTTATCCGACAATCTGCATTAAAATTGAGTTTCTGTTTCACGGGAAAACGTGGTAGAGTACGCCCGAACGGATAAAAAATTAATCAGTTAGGTTGGTTCAGACTTCGTGCGAATAAAAACACGCGTTCCATGAACATCACTAGGACTAGCTTTATCATAGACTAATGAAGTGAAACTCCAAACAACACAGGGATAATCAATGGGACTCTGTTTATTTTATGGCGGTTTGATTTACGTATTTTTTTTTACCCATTTAGCAAAGTCCCAGTTAAAATTAGTCAGAACGCGTGAGTTCACACCATATATACTCGATGGCGAATGTGGCGCTGATAAAATTCAAATATTTTGGAACAATATCCAACATTACTTGTTGATTCGTTACCTCTTTTGCGAGGATGTTGAATTTATGTAGAATGCCGTTGCAAGGGACATAATACAAACACTTGTTAAGTATACGTTGATTCGGTTGCGGCGAAACAGATAATGGGCGTGTGTGGACCAGACACCGGAAAAGTGAACCTATAAAAATGATTTTTGTTCCTCAACCTGTGTGGTGACCACCTTGAGACGGATGGTACTAGACAGTCCCTGTGGTCCTTTTTGCGAAGTTATGCCTTTATTTTCGTACTACTAATGAGTAGGCACGAGCAAATAAAATATTGTTAACACCACAGTGGACTCTGTCATCTCTGTCATAACTATATCTGCCAGTGCAAGACACACGATTCAGGCAATTTAATCACACTTTTTTGAGTGAATTTCTACGAGTGAACTTTCTTTCTCGTTTGTCATTCTTCCAGTTGTCCCACTCAGAGTTCACGAGGTTGCACTCGCTAACCCGATATACTTTCCCAAATGAGTCCGCTTTATTCCACGGTCGCCATCTCAGTCCCGAAACAGGTGACTAGTAAGCTGTCAACCTACTCAGAGTACTCGATGAGCATGTCTTCAGAAGTATCCAGAGCTGAATGCATGATACGGTGTGGAATACAGAGGCCCGAGTTTTCCCCGCGGAGCCTGAGTTCTTAATGAAATAATGTCAAATGAATTTTTCATGCTTCGTTGTATTGGATCATCCATATCTGTGTTTGTATGTACCAGTGTTCTTTCGGTAAGATGCAAGAAATTAGCTTGATTGGCCATGTGGAAACAGATGAACAGGTGAGTAAGAGAATTGCCGACGTCTGCTATTGCATGCCTCCGACAGTCCTCCAAAAAGCGAAAGCCACATTGATTCAGCTTGTATCCTTAGGTTAACACCAGTCTGTTACATCAAGTCACTTTTCAAAAAATAGAATTCACTTAACTGCTCGGCTGTTCGTAATCAGGCATCTCAGTTCGACCGCGATATTCAGATCGCGCTCTCTTCTGAAGATTTTCATTTACGCAACACTGAGGCGACAAAATCGAATGCCACACAAGGATATATAAGTTCGAGAACTCACTTTCAACAACTCGTTGTTTCAGTAAGCGCATAGAAAACATGAATGGTCAGTTTATCCTTGTTTTATAGTAGAGCGCTAGGTTTAAGAAAATCACTGTTTGCCATAGAAGAGTTTCAATTTTGCAGTAAGTGTGAGTCATAAAGGCAGAATAAATAATTCCTAATGTGTAATCTCCGATGGAAGCGGGGTGCGGTTGGTCGCAGTCCTTAAGTACCGAAATCTCTGGAGTCCGAATATTGCACCAGCTGAGCGGAGAGCGTTTATTACCCTAAAAAGGTGGACAGTATAGTGATTACAAGGACAAGAGCACTGTTGTCATAACTCACAGTGACAGCTTCCAGAAGAATAAACAAAATATAGCTTAAGAGCATCACGGTGTGACTATCACACCTATAACGAATAGGACTAAAGTTGAAGTTCTTGGGTACTTGCGTTAACCCCGTGAAACCGATAATGGACAAAATAAGTCCCCCATCCCATGAGATGGTAAGGTACCTAGTAAGTATTCTAAAACCCTTTGCCACAAAATTGAACACTTATATTAAGGGTTTGTAGGACTTCGCCAGTGAAGTAGTGCGTTTCCCCGTAGAATCAGATGACACGGTTGTGAGTTTCGACGTCGGCTTGTTACAAACATGTGTCCAAAGGGGCTCAGCAGAATTGGCCAAGCGATCGCTATTTACGAACACCGCCTAACCTGCGTAAAATAACGGAAGACGTGACCAAACGATCGCTATTTACGGACACCACCTAACCTGCGTAAAATAACGGAAGACGTGAACATTATTTACTTCGACTCTGCTGTATAAGACCTTGCAGTGAGATTTTCAATACCCTAGGTCTGAGTTAACATTTTTTATGGAGAAAAGAAACCTTGGAAAGATTTTCGCATTTACCCCTGGAAATATGTCGGTGTTGTGTAGATGACGCTTTCATCGTAATTAAAACCAGACAGGGCCAACGGATTTTACGGTTTATATGACAACTCGAATCCTCATATCAATTTTACTTTGAAGATAAAATCAACTTCAGGCACACTGTCCTCCTTTTTGATAACTAAAAACAGCGGTATAGCAGAAGCCAAATGACAATGAAGCGATTTTGCTCTGCTCTTCGTTACACTGTGAAGTTAGCAGTGGAGGGGGTTCATAAAACAGAGGTAGCTTAGATCTGAAGTGCATCGCCCAAACCGACCAAAAGTGCAAGTAGTCTAGGCCCTCCCCCCTAACCAAACTGTCATAGCATTTACACACAGACCAGTAAAATTTATTTGCACCATAGACGAACCATGTTGAACAGAAACATCAAAGCCTCGAACTCGAGTGAAATGATTTTACATCTCCCAACCCTGTGGCCGTAGTTCTTAGACACTGCAATTAGCGACGAGACCTTTTAACCAACATTCGAAGTTGATCTGGTGTACTTGCTGATTGGCTGTCTGTCCGACTTAAAACTCGGCCAATCTACTAAAGTACACAATTATCTGGGTGAAGCCTCTGTGTCGAATGCGAACAGTTAACCAGTCATAAATCCACCGATTGTTTAGCAAAACTTTCTGAAGAAAAAAAACCGATGACGTCGTCTCACCTTTTTTATAAACAAAGATCCATTGCGTTATAAACCCTTGCCTATCCATTCAATATTTTTTCAGTTTAAATTGCTAGGGTTGGGATCGAGTAAAACGCAACTCAAGAGTACATCACATTTAAGGCTTCCATCAGCCTGTTGAAGCTAAATAAGTATTAGAAATTTTGGCTGCTGACGCATGACTGTGCGGCGGGTGTGTTGAGAAAGGTTACGCCCATCAACTAAAGAATTTCGCAGATATTTTTGACCTCATCAGACAGTTGCTGTTTCATCGGCGTTGGTCTTTTATCTTGGTGAAATACTGGATTACCGGGTTCTGGGCAATTCTACTGACGAGAGGTTGCTTACAGTTGTCGATTGTGCCCACAAGAAAAGAGCACACGGACCATTCGACACGGAAGGTAGGTTTTTATGAAGATTTGTGGTATATTTGGCCAGCGGTGTATAGAAAGTGAGTGAATGGAGTCACATAAACCATAATGATTGAGTGTTGTGCCTACCAGTGCTTCGTGTAATATGATTCTTTAAAGTTTACAATACAAAGAAAGGAAAGATATAACGAGGTCAACATATCCGTAACGAAAATAAGTTCCTTCGACATTTCAAGCTGCTAAACTGGTGGAATAGGCCCAGATGGTGACCTTGGAGATGGGTGGAGTGCGAAAGCTGCAGAATGATATGGCTGGTTTCGTTAAGTCCCGATCTGATGGATAAAAATCAGGCCACCACGGAGTCGCCGATATTGTCGGGAGCGTACAATGAGGATCATTAGCTCCTATACGACAGGCACACCTGATTCGGTTAAAATGGGCTTGAACTAGCTTGGTCTTTCGTGTTTTGAGCATGTGGAGTTTCCATTATCGCCTTTTAGTCGGAATTGTCACACCTGAATGACTTACCAGCTGTTAAGACCAAGCTGTGAAGGCCAAAATCTAGGGACAGCTGCTGGTTCAGATCTCCGGACTGCTCGTGAAATGAAGATAACTTCGCCCTCATACAGGTTTTGGCGTATTGCGCCAGATGCATCCATCCAGCAATGTTCATTTAGCCTTCAGGGAATTTTACTATCAGGGAAACCTGTTTGGAGGTTTTGATTTTCTACTCTACCGCCATTAGGGTGAGGGCACTTTGGCATAGATTACAGGAGGTATCTGAAATGGGAGGTAGAATGCAGCTGTGGGATACTGTTAGAAAAACGGCCCCTTTCAAGGAACCCGTCAAATCCTCCTCCGCTTGAAAGGGGTAAACCGTTTTCAAACTTCCTCAGCAGGTCAAGTTTGCGCAGGATTTTCGGCCTTTCCATGAACTGAGTGGCGGATGACAGTTGTGAACGCTTCTGTCTTTGCATACAAGTGAGGTGTATTGGTTTCTCAGGACAGCGTATTCGTTCCAGCCTGCTTTTCTGGGAGGTGATTCGTATCGTATTCTTGCATGGTCATTTTTATCATCCACCTTTTGTCCTAGGGTAGCCATAACAGAGGTTGTGATATCGGCCAGGGGCAGAAAACTTGCGGAAATCACATAAACGACCTCGTGTAGTCACATTTGCAAGAAGTCCCAGTTGTGGTGACGCTCGATGGTTCCACCACGGCTCCTCGGATGAATTTGAGGATGGACCCAGTGCTGAAACCTCCGTAGTTGGTGGGTACTGTCGTGTGGTTGAACAACGGTGGGAAGTCTGTTTTATCCAATAGGTGAAGATGTTGTTGGAGGGGCGGGGGACACTGCAACAAGAGGTCTTCAATAACGATGGAAAGTATGTAGTAGATGACAGCTGCCATTTGTAGGACAGAGTAGTGTATCATATCCCCTGCAGATCTGTTTCGATGGAATGGGCGACGCGATCCTCTGTAAAGATGTTCCAGCTGAGGGGTGACAATTCCAAAATTTACATTTGTTAACCGGGTATATCTTGCATCATCTGTATTTTATTGCTCAACTAGAGGTCCGAGTTTGGGTTTTTATGTCAGTCCAGTAGATCAGCATACTTGCTGAATAGTTAGAGTAACCATTCCCGCATGATTTGCGGGGATTTGTGTGCCGGGTGTAGCCGGATTGTAGTGGACAGACGAATGCGAGATTTGGAATAGGTGAGGGTTGAGTTTAAGTGTTCTTTCGCAGTGTGTTCCGATGATGGAGTGCTGCCGTGTAGTGATTGACAGATAATCTGTGTCGGACGTGAGAAACTGGTCATTGAAGGGCACAGCCGTAGCTTTGCAGGGACTGTACCTTGGTGCATGTATCAGAACTCCAGTGTCTGAGGGCCCATGTTAGTGGACACCAAGGCATACTTCAGGATGCGACGGTCAGTGTCTCTATATTTGCTAAAGGTGAAGAGAAAGGCAGACCGCAGGAGAAACCCAAAAGCTCCTGAATGCGCCCTCATTAAGCATATTCGTGGCGGTGGTTAACCAATCAGTGTATAAAGGCCTTTCTGTTCTAACTTCGTGGGATCTGCATCAACCCCTTTCGATCCCCTTGCTTCAGAAAGTATCTGAGCACATGCGCTATGTAAAATTTCGCGGTAAATTATGGTGGCTAGTTGCACGGTTTTACATCTTTCACTATGTTATAAATGACTCTCAGAAGACGGTGCACGTCAGTATGCTGTGCGTTAGGCTTCCTTAAGAGCTCGGTCAAGACCTAGAATTATTGTTAATAATCGTGTTGGTTCAAACTGTGCTATAGTTTTAGTTATCTTCCGCTCTTTCGTCTTCCAGGGACAGTGCAGTTGGTTATGGTATTTTTATGCAGATTGGTGTTAGATTATCCGGGTACTCGTCTAGATTGGCCTTATTTGAGGCTGGGGATTGAATGGTTTGATGTGAGGGCGTCCAGCGGAAAGACTGCCCCATTGCCCGGCACTGTTTGACAAACACGTGGTATTTGAAAGAGTTGCCTTGGACGGAGACCACATCACTTGGTGGCTTGGATGCAGTTGGCTGTCGGCCTGCGGTAAGCTTTCATTTTCGCTTCCTGATTCATGCTGGTCGGCTATTCCTCCTCCTACTTCATCACTTTCACCAGGGGGCTAATCTTGTAATTCTACCAGAAGCATGTCTTCGTCAAGTGCGGTTGCTGAAGTTGGTGGCGCTGTGTTTGACAGACGGGTTGAACCATTTGCAACACATCCAGACTGCGAAATCGCAATTCGGGTTGTCTCAAATGAATATGAAAGGTTTGATGCAGAGGACTGTGGGTCCGGGGGGTTGGGGGGTTGGAGCCACTGAGCAGCTCCTCCGCACTATCGTCCTTGAGGGCTGCATCGTAGTGTTCTTTGCACTCCGTATACCCGCTTGCAGTGAGGCTTCTTGATTAAAATTATCATATTGACGAACCTACCGTCGATCTTCCCGGGTTTTGAGACAGCTGGAATTCCGTGGATCTCCTTCCTAATAAAAAATCTCCGAACCTCGCGCCTAATACCATATACTTCAGACAGAGTAATCATTATCTCCTAGTAGCCTTTAAATTATGGAACCGTAGCCCTTGCGTGGTCTCGGTATCTAGTAAATATAAAAGGACTTATAGGTTAACTCAACTAGATATCAAATCAACTATCAAATTCCAACACATTGCCACAAAGATCTGAGCGGCAGCTTCATTTTAAAAGCAGCATATCTTTTCTCTACATAAGCCCAAGTTGATACAGAATTCACGGCAACTGCGGACATTTTCTATGCTTTCTTAGTTACATTTTACCTTGTCTCCTCATTCCTCAAAACCCAGGAGCTTAAAGCACATGGGTCCAAAACTTCCGCCGAATGTGATGAGTTTGCAATTCACCTTGTGTCCTGACTGTGTTACTTTCCACGATTTTTCGATTATTCTGTTGAATATCAATAACACTCCTATTTTAGTATCGTGGGGACCGCATGCTCCTCACTGCTTTTGGTTGGAGGTGCTGCAATATGTGGCTGCCAGTCGATGTCGGTGGCGTTCTTATTTTGTCAGTTCCTATCTAGTGTCTGCATGAGTGTTGAACTCTGATGTTATGCCGTCCATGACGATGCTGCTGCTGGTGATGATGATGACTTTGACGTCTCAACCTATGGTGTGATTTGCCTGAGGCGACTCCAAGGCTGTAAGACAAAACTTGTTCAAAGAGTGACTGAAAGTGTGTCGTGTGGTGAGTACATGTGTGATCGATTTTATTGCCAGTATTTACATTATGATCCTCGTCCGTGGCCAAATACGGTTAACTTCGACAGTGTCGGAAATCTGGGGATAGGAAGTTTATTGATAGTTTGGAAAGGTCTGGGAATTTTTAGTGGTGACTTCTTCCTGTAAGTGAAGCCAATCTATGCTAAAAAGTCGGGAAATGTTTCGTCCTTATTGGAAATTATCAGCAGTGTTCGTCTCACGAAACTCAAAGTCATGAACCCTCGACCTCTCTGCTAGTAGTTTGAACACTTAACCGTTCGGCCACGAGCGGCTGATCAGCAGTGTGACTAACTCGCAATCAGACGAGATATAGCAGCGCTCAACCTTCAGTCACGAGATCCATATCACTTGGTCACGTATGTTCACTGGCTCCTCGAGTAGTGACTTCTCAGATGGAAGTTACATTCATCTTGTGAACTTGCTCTCCTTCTGAGCTACTTATGGACTGTTGCGTAGTATGAAAATGGCTGCGAATTTTTACTGGGGACTTTGTCCTGTAAGTGGATTTAATACGGAGAGATAGGCAGTAAGGTCTAAATACGGCGTTATCTGATTTCTGCTCCATTCACCGACAGACCCACTGGTTCATATTTCACCTTGCGTGATGGAAGCCAGGTTTTCAGTAATCCTCCGGTGCAACAGCAGCACTCTGAGCAGGACAGCGGTGGATGATAGACATACTGTCTATATTCTAAACCTTGGTAAAAGGGCTTACCATGAGAATACATCTGAGCGAGCCATCGAACATAGCTTAGTTTTTCACTTGATGGGCTTGACTCAACATGCAGCCATGTGCTCGGCTAAAAGGCTGATAATTATTTATTCACGGACGCATTGGTAGGCCTAAGGAAATCCTACGATGTCAGCCATGATGCCACAGTTGGTCGCGGCTGGTTTATGCGCCAAGGTTTGGTAAGTACGGAAATCGTGATTTTATTATCTATAGGAGCTATGATATCTGCTGTCAGGCTGAATATTTACCATTAACAGGTAGTAGGATTCCCTCTTGGTTGCAGGATATTGCTGGGTCGATTCATCACACAGAATACACTAAAAACTCTGTGATGATAACGTTATCTTCGTTTCACAACCTGGCATTCAGCTAACGCAGTCATTCGGAATAAATCACGTTCCACTGACCCCTGTCTGCTACAGTCTTTTCAGGCCTACTCACCAAGGCCGTTTCGAACAACTGAATAGATCGACCAGTCGCTTTAGCCGAACGGTCGACAGGATATCTTAGCTCACTGGTTCGCGCAGCATTTACTAGCGAGAGCATCACCCACCTGCCGTGAATATTTCAGCAGATCTTCTTACTCAAGCAGACCACCATCAATCCATGGTGTGTGATTCGCTCACTGGCAAGGCTTCCTGGATATGGGTACATATGTACGTATTATACGACGCAAAATACTGCCTGCTGAGATGATCGCCGAAGGCTTGCACAACTGGGAGAAAATTCCTTCATCTCGTGAGTTGAACAGACGTGTTACGTATATTGTCACTTCATTCGGACCTTTTGTTTGTGCGTGTCGGCCTATGTCTTCTCCATACAGCGAAACAACTGGTCCCGTTTCTCCAGGATAGCAACAAAGGGCGATGCCAGAACTGGCGGTTGGTGGACCATGTTATAATAACAGAGAACTGTCATAGCACCTCCTGCTCCATACTTACCAGTGACCGAAAATAGTACATATCGCTTGGTATTGAGTTCAGACAGTCGGAGGTCGTTAAATTAGTGTTGAGGCCAAGTGAACGGACGTAAGCAAGCTAACTAGATGAATCCGTTGATTTGAGGGAGATGAGTGAAACGGAAGTTGACGAGATACCGACTATTCAAGGGAAGGTATTGAAAGGATGAAAAACACTTCACATTGGATATTTCATCCGATCCTTTCCGGTTCTGATCTTGCTGGTATCATTCCTCTAACTGTTATCACTTTGAATTCTCCCACTATCTCTCAGCGTCAAAAACGCTAATTCAACTCGTCCTATTTTCATTTCAACTAGCCCAGGTTACAAGTCCCAAGCATTTTTCATGTTCCAACATAATGAAGTATGATTAATCAGTCTGAGTACAGTGTGAAAACATTAGGAATAGTATCACTGACATCCTGAATATTTGACTACATCAGAATACGCTTCTGACCGTTGTCTAAGGTGGTTTTGCAATGTTACCTTGAAAGCAATCAGTGCAGAAATACTAGGTAGCAAAGCAGATGCCAGGGCCATTAAAATTCGAAAGTTACTCGAAAGAAGGTATATTTTTCAAGTTAGATAAGTAACCCAATTTGTTTTATCTACTGGACGATTATCATACAGTGTACGAACAGGAAAATTAAAGAGTAGAGACCGGTCAGATGGGCCTCCGATGAGTCTCAAATTACACGTTACACTTGGTAATTTAAGCTTGGCTGAGGAGAGCAATACGCTGAGAAAAAACTAGAGATGGATCCTATTGAGTGTACTTTTAGTTAACCGCAATCACTCACGAAGTAAGTTGTAGGCATGAATGGCCTGTTTGCCCAATCAAGTTTTAGTATCCAAATTGTATGGGATTCGGGAATAGGCATAACATGTGATTTTGCATACTATCGGAAATTAGCATAATGTGATAGGTGGGAATGCTGACTGGTGAAAGTCAATTTGGCACAAAAAACCTCAATCACACTCGAAACTGATTTATGCCAACCCGCTACCCTCTACTTCGACTTGCCTTACCAGAGTTAGAAGAACCAACAGCTTCTGAAATGGGCCAAAGGACATGTGGTCGTTGAAGACATTTCACTAGTTGCGCAATCAGAGATGAGAAAGGACTGTGGATGGTCCTAATCATCCATTCTTCCATTTGCACGATCAGTTATACGGAGGTTCATAACAGGCTTCCTACAGTTTGCATCATTGTATCGGAACTCGAAATAACTCAGTGGCTAAGGCACAAACTTACTGACCAGAAGGTCAGTGGTTCGGACCCAACCTCAGCATCTCGACTGCTTCTGCATAGGCTTGGACAACCTGGCAGTATCCTAGCCCTCGTTCTTCATTCGGATGTTATTGCAGCTATGCACAGAAATGGTATTACAGCTGAACGATTATCATTAAGTTTTACTACTGTGTTGTTAACGGTAAGGGCGGTTTTTCAACTACTAGAATACTGGAGAGCAGGTCAAACCTTCTTTCATATTCAGTCAACAAAGCGCAGACCTGTTTGACATTCTTCGTCAGTGACGTATATGGAAAGACGTTTAAATTCAAGCATCACCTCTAATTAGCATGCAAACTCCTTTCTTTAGAAAACACACTCTTAGAGAATATGAAAATATCTCCTCGGGAACGGTGACCAACATAACCGTTTCCATAGCATGCGAAAACCAAAAGAGTAAAAATTGGTTGAACTCAGGTTGTTCGTGGAGCGCTCCTTCCAAGTATTTAACATCCGTAACTTCGAAAGGTTGAGCCTGCGTAGAGGTCTTTGAAGTCCTTTTTGTGGCTTCCGCCGGTTTACTCTTCCCTTCGTTTCTTATGACGCTAGACTTTTTAAAAAAACATTTTCCACTTTCAGAAGGACATCTGACTAACACTGTGCCGCCAGCTTACTATCCATGGAACTGAAATATTCTCTAGTACTCCTTGTTATAACTGCCTTACCTAGGTCTACATCGGTACGATTCTGTCTTTTTCGTGTTTTCGCTGAACATGCGTGAGTTTTCCCCTTTAACCCATCGACGGTAACGCTAGCTCACTCAAAATAACCAACGAAAGCTGTTGGTGGACACCATAGTAAGGTGTAAAGTGGTACTAGTGACTGTTGTAAGTCTGCCCTGAAACCTGACCGAGCGGGTACTCTTCGTCCTTGACCTGGCGAAGGAAGGTTTGCCTCAGCAATAAATCCACAAGTTGTTTCTGTCATGAAAAAATGTGAAAGTTGGACCTAGCAGTAATAAAAGAGCTCTTGTGGCTGGATTTTTTGGAATCCGATTACATCTTTTTTCGAAAACAAGTGAAAAGCAATTGCGCTGGATTACACAATTCGGAGATCGATAGCTGTGCGACGGTGATGTAAATGCAACCCGCGTACTACGAGGTTGTGTTCAACTGCATTGTTTCGCCTGTGTTTTCGCTAACACAGTATCCGTACCACGTTTCTCATTTGGTGCAATACTTCTGTTTTGATGAGCTGATCGACCCGAATGTTCTAATCCGTAGTCTAGACAATGAAATGTACCATACCAACTACGATAGCTGTTTAAACTGGTAATATTCTAAAACTCGCCAATGACTTAGTTTGTCTTGCATCACTAACATTTTGGTCGATACTTGGAAATGAAGTAACCTGATATCAGATAGTGTCCGGATTTAACCAACACAAATGGCGTTAAGATCCCAGAAGGCTGCTATTTAACTAATTAATTACAGGGTAATTAGGTTACTAAAAGTTACCGGCCTCCCTCACAACCATAAATAGAAAAATATACGCAAAAATTTTCTATCGACGGACTCACATTCTGGAAACAACCGCTACTACTTTCGGGAACGCACAGTGTAATATGAATCCAACGTAGAACTACATTCACAGATTCCCATAAAGTTCAACGTACTAATGGTCCTAAAACCACCTGTGTTTTTATTGCACTTTAGTGAATACCGTCTTAAAATCTTACACCATAATAGCGAAAGCAGACAACTAAGCGTGGGTTTATTAAACACTGATGTTTTGCTGTAAAAGTTGATGGGAAGACATCGTGAGAGAAAGGGAGAGTGAGTGCTTTGTTTCCAAATTGCCAATCCAACCATTGCTTCATTGGCCGGAACAAGTGGGTCGATGAATCATCTTACCGAAAGTACAACCAAGTGCAAGGTTGATCACGATAAGGCACAATAAAATGATTCAGTACAAATCATCCACACAACTCGGAATCCGACTTCCCTTGAAAAGACACCGGCGGGTAGAAAATTCACTGCTAGTTTCGTGTTTACTTACACGTGGGAGCATGCATCCTAAGTAAGACCAGATAAGTATGCAAGTGTGGCTAACGAAGATTACGTCATCACATGGGTCAGTTAGGCTCACGCACACTCGCTCATACGATAAAAATGTCAGTGAAAGTTGACCCATACCTTCTAATTCTTGTGACTCGAGGCTGTACTATTGGTTGGCTAATATGTACCTGTCTTTGGCCTTAATGAAGTTTCCCAGGCAACATTAAGTTCGTTCGAAGAGTACGACCTTGCCAAAGTACATCCCAATTTTCATTGAATAATTCGATGTATGGGTGTTTGACCGGCTTTCCTTGTGCACGTCTGCACTGTTCACTTGATTCAATAACTCGCTAGGAGCCAGCAGGCGAAGCTAGCAATTGTTGAAAGCCGACAGTCATTATGTAAATCTTTCGAAGCACAATGATAGACTGATTGTAGGCATGCACCAAAAGCTGCTCCAAAATCTATGAGGAGACAAGACAAGAGTGCTGCAAACATGAGTGTCTTCATCCACCCTGTAGGTGACCCCAGCTGCAGCATGAGAACAGGATCATGCAACACTCCTGAAGTAAGTGAACTTGTCGACAGTCACAAGCAGAGATCTTCCCAGCTATTCTCATGGCCAACTTCCAAATTTCGAAGGGTCAAGGCACATTGAGCGAAACCCACTCTTATTTCCAAAGCAATAACTAAAGATAAGGATAAACCATGTCATAGTCATACTCCTAGTTGTTCAGAAGTCCATCCAATAAAGTCCTGCTTACATGGACTTCGGGCCGTTTCCATCAAGGGATCAGTATGGAAGCTCAAATGGGAAAGGATGATTCCCAATAAGGTTGAAACAACTACACAGTGCTTCCCGACTTTTCGGCCTAGATTGGCTTCATTTACACGCTATAGATGAGTGAACTGAACTGCCAGCTAAATGGTTAAATTATGCCTATCAGAACATGTACCCTTACCGCTGTTTAAATGGTAGTACACCATGCGAGCCCATATCAGTGAAGTATCCTTTGTTATACAGGTTTCACAATATTATTTGTTCCTTGACTAATCGAATCAGTGGACTGATTCGTGTCTACATCTACTGGATGGTGTAGTTTGTCTCCGGTTGATTATGCGCTCTGGTGACGTGATATCTCGGTGTGGTCACCTGATGGTTTCGGAGGTATACGGAAGCCACAATGATTGTTGCGCTGTTAACGTGACATTTAATTTAACTTAACATATGGTTATCGGTTCGGTGCGGTCACCTGATGGTATCGGAGACATACGGAAGCCACAATCGCTGTTGCGCTGTTAACGTGATATTTAATTTAACTTAACATATGGTTATCGGTGTTTTTATTATTGACCGACTAAAAAGTTTAGCTACTGCCGCTACTACTGCACAACGTCGATAGCTCCCTCCTCTTCAACTACTTGCAAAATCCTTGTTGTACTGGTTCACCGATCTACCGAACCAAACTCGATGTGGTGTGATATACAGTCATATCTGGATAGGCCGCCGAAGATGTTTAAGAGAACTGAAGTACTTGGTTGACAGCAGTTTCACATTTTGTTCGGTTTATAGAATCCGTACGGTTATTTTTGATACGATCATGAATGGGACCACCGGTTGGAAAGTCGCTCGGATGTGCCGAGAAAGTGACATAGTTACACAATGTTGAGTCTCTCTGACAAACTTTACTGAGTTCATTACTTCAAAAATAATGCTGAAGATATCCATATTGCTGACTGAAAGAATAGAGATAGTCCGACAAAGTGAAAGTGGTAAATGATACCACAATAGGGTAAGTTGACTGTCTTTTGGCATACTCATGTATGGCCACTACCGATGGATTGGCAAACCGTCAGGAACGAATGGCAAAAATGCTTGAACTGTGTAAAATTTAACCGAGTTAACAAACTATTCTTTACGTTTTTTTTTAGAAAACTGCGGGACAGATGTAGTCAACAGCTAGAACCGCAGGATTTTCCCCGGACGATTGCAAAAGGTGACGGACGGTGGCTCATTTATATGTCTCTTTTCCCTCCGGACGAGAAGACATGCTGGCACGCCCCAAGGTGGTCCTTTGGAGGGGGGGGCTATTGCACTAGATTAGGATAGTAAAAAGAAGATAGAAAACACACAGGGATGCGCCAAACAGTTAAATCTACCTTTCCGCTTCTATGAATATCCAAAGTCAACTGTCACACAACAGCTGTCGGATTTACGTTGCCAGTAGTGTAAGAAAAAGTTCTCGAACAAAACACAGGAGCTAGACAGTCATTTAAGGCAGCAGATGACAACCATCTATTCTGTACCTCATCAACACTTACCATTTTTCTCAGTGTGAGAGTAAATTGGCAATGTTGTGGAATATAGGTAGCTCGGGTGCGCTGACTGATTGTTGGTCGGTTCGCCAAGCTTGGCAGTTGGATTGCAAACGTTTCATCACCAATCGAGGTGACATCGTCAGTGCGGGGTTGAGTGACGACTATGTCAAGCTCGGCGAACAGACCAACAATCAATGAGAGTAACCATCTACGACACAATTATTCTTGTCTTTGGTTCTTTTTTGAGTAACTATCTACGACACAATTATTCTTGTCTTTGGTTCTTTTTTGAATCTGTTTAGGCAGTACAGAAGGGATTCTTGCAGCTGAAGGGCGATGCTTCAACGATAAGTATGCAGGCATGCCTTGCTGATACACAAGTACGTCATAGCCACACATAGCAAAAGTTAAATTGATTAATTTCACCACACCACTGTGTCTTTCGCCGAAACCGTTCAAAGAATTCCGGTAAACCAGGTTCAGAAGAGAATGCGTTTTTTTTTCACGGGTGTCTCCTTGTACAGAGAACAGTGTGTTTGCAAGAAAAAGAGAAAGTATTTAGGCTTAGATAACAGTTTGGTATGGCGGATCAGATGGAGCCTAAATGAGGGTGATCTATTCCTGGATCACCTGACAACCATCACGACTGCTTTACGACTTCAGATCAGATCTATACTACTCAGGACTACTACTGAAAACCCCCTCATTCGTAGTTTGACCTTCGTTAGTCTCCATTTGCAAGGTTGGGTGCCCACTAATGAGGAGGTTGAATGAATACTCTAACCACTAATTGCACGGCAACTTGGTGGACTACCAATCCATATTCTTTTTACGTAAGCAGGTGATTTAACAAACAGACACCTCAGCACAGGAGCATTGTCCAAATCATGTCACACTTTGCAGCTGGACCTCCGAATTGTCTGCTCACTTTGACAGGCTCTGTAGCCATGATTCATGTTGTTGAAACTATCTAGATAGAAAGTGAATGGACCTGAACAAAGTACGTCATAGGAGTATTATCTCGTATACTGTAAGCGGGACCATAGGCAGAATGAAAATAGTCCTGTCGTATGAACCCTTCGCATCAGGATAAAATTGAGCCACCTAGATCCGCTCTGTTTCACTATCCGGTGAACTGACAACTTTCAAATTCCAAGTAAGCTTGTCAGCTGCTCGATGGAATCCCCCTGTTAGTTTTGACAATGTACCGGATAATGCCATAAAACTTACGACATTACTTTTGTTTCATATTTAGCGGGGAGATCGTGAGCTAATCCAACTTCCGTGAGCTTTCTTTGTAGTTTTAATAAGATCAAGATGCAACGCTGTGGAAGGCGTCCAGGACTGTGTCATAACTGACCTCGAGGGTCAACAAATTCGTGTGGTTATGGAGTCCGCTAAGAATGCACCTGGACCGCTCACGTTTGCCATGCAAATGAAGGCGGGTTGCAGTCTTCTTCAGGGCTTCCTACACATATATAGTTTTTGATTTAATTCACTACTATCCTGAGGCATATTACAACCCTATCAAGCCAGAAGGCCTTTACGTTTGAGTAAGGAGGACTAAAGCACCGCCAGGTATGTCCATCATGCTCCTTAACACTAAATGATAGTACTTCGTAGTAGTAGTAGCGAGCAGTAGTAGTAGCGAGTAGTAGTCGGCGAGCTGAACCACCTCCTCGTGGTGCCGACTGGGTAGCCTGGACGCCAGTCTGGGTGAGCTAAGAGTTCAGCAACTCCAGACAGGGCTAACCTCCCTGTTTGGTTTCAATGTGCTGGTTACTTTCGACAATGTACACTACAAAACATCTGGCGCCTCCGCACCAGTTCCAACCAGTACACAGGAGAGATTCGTGGGGCTCAAGTGTGAGGAATGTGGCAAGTGGTGTAAATCAAAAGCTGGCTTGGTAGCCCACCATCGAGTTCACGACAATGATAGTGTTGGTACGAACATGGTCGCCCAATTGGCCTGTGCTGATTGTTCCCGCCTTTTTCCGACGAAGATTGGCCTGAGTCAACATCGCCGGCACGCACACCCCACCCAGCATAATGCAGATAAGCTCAGCCGAGTGAAGCATTCCGGTGCCCGCTGGTCCCAACAAGAGTCACAATCGCTCTTGCGCCTGGCTAAAAATTTATATCCGTCTTGTGAAACGCAAACCGCGCTGTTCGCGAGACTGGAGCAGTATTTTCCTGGTCGATCGGCTATCAGCATCAAAACCAGGTTACGGGTGCTTAACTGGCAAGCACAACAGGACGAATCATCATCTGGTGGACCTGACCAAACCATCGGTCAAATAGCGGCCTACTCGTCAGAAGCCGATGACTATAGCGTCTGGTTTAAACAAACCGTGGATTGCGCCGTGTCACTCTTAGAATCCCATGCTGACAGTTCACTTGCTAGTGTTGACCTTCTGGCATTTGCCCGAGGGTTGCAGTCTGGCATCATGACACCGGAACAAGTCCTCTCGCTTCTGGACCTCCACGCCTCCAGGACATTTCCACACACCTGGAAAACCGTATCCCGACGCCGTCGTCAGTTAGCCCATCGGATGCCGGTCAACCGAAAGCAGATCCGCCGAGCCAACTACGCCGCCATCCAGACCCTATACCACCAAAGACGGAAAGATGCAGCGTCTGCTGTGCTCGATGGGTCATGGAAAGATCTGTACAAAGGCAACTGCGGCCTACCTCCAGACGCCGAGCAGTACTGGAAACAGGTGCTCTCAGCCCCAAAACACGTGGACAGCCGGCCCAGTCGCGTAGTAGTACCATCCGATTGGAGCTTGATTGAGCCCATCACAGGAGAGGAAGTCGGCCGTACGGTCCGTTCAATGGGCAATTCGTCCCCAGGCCTGGACAAGCTCACACCCAGGATGCTCCGCCGGTTCAATGCGAACGTACTTGCTGGGTACTTCAACTTACTCTTACTAGCTGGGGGTTGTCCCCCACACCTGTGTCGTGCTCGTATTACTCTAGTTCCGAAGGTCCCTAATCCGACTTCACCGGATCAACTGAGACCGATCTCCGTATCATCCATTCTTGTCCGATGCTTTCACAAGGTGCTTGCTGATCGCTGGAGTCGTAGATTGCAACTGCCTTCACTCCAGTTTGCATTTCTACATCGGGACGGCTGTTTGGAAGCTACATCGCTGTTACATGCCCTGCTTCGTCACTCTTCAGCGACTGCTTCTAACCTCAGCTTGGCGTTCGTCGATATCTCGAAAGCATTTGATTCGGTTTCGCATGACACAATCGTCAGATCTGCCGAGGCGTTTGGAGCACCGTCACCTCTAGTTCGATACATCGCACAGTCCTATGAGAATGCTGTAGCAGTTTTCCCCAGTTCCGAGGTTCACTGCCACAGAGGTGTGAGGCAAGGAGATCCACTCTCCCCATTATTGTTCATCATGGCAATGGATGAGGTTCTTGGATTGTCGATGCCGCAACTGGGATACCAGTTCCATGACACCCTAGTAGATGGTTTTGCCTTCGCTGACGACTGGGTCGTGTGTGCAGAAAGTCAAGCTCGCCTCAAAGAGAAGCTTGAAGCTGCCGCGGTTGAGTTGGGAAGAGCTGGTATGAAGATAAACGCCCGGAAGACGAAAGCGATGGTGATCTGTGGGGACAGGAAACATCGGGCGACAGCAGTCTCAGTCGAACCATTTTGCTTCGCCGAGGAACTCATCACTCCTCTGGGTCCGACAGACACAGTAACATATTTGGGCATCCCCTTTACTTTCAAGGGGAAAGGAGTCTTCAACCATCGACAGCATCTGCTCAAACTGCTCGACGAGGTGACGCGTGCCCCGTTGAAGCCGCATCAAAGAATGGAGATCACAAGGAACTACCTGATACCGAGGCTGACATATTCGCTCGTGCTTGGCCAAGTCCACCGAAACACGCTCAAAAGGTTGGACAACTACATCAGGCAATCTATTCGCGGCTGGCTACGTCTACCGAAGGATACCCCGATCAGCTACATCCATGCCGGTAAACAACATGGGGGACTTGGTATCCCAAGTCTGAGTGCAACAATCCCGATGCAGCGGAGAGTGCGTATGGAAAAGCTGCTTTCTACTCAGTGCCGTGTACTACGCAATGTGGTCAACGATTCCGCATTTGGCAAGGTTGTTCGGGATCTCAGCCTTCCGATCCGTGTCCATGGTTCATGCGTAAACACCAAGGAAGAACTGGTGGCTGCTTGGGGTGATAGCCTGCACAACAGCGTTGACGGTCGCGGTTTACGAGAGTTGGTCGCTTCGCCTCTTTCTAATCGATGGCTTGTATTTCCAGAAAGAGTGTTTCCTCGGATATTTATCCGCGGTATCCAGCTCCGATGCAACCTGCTCAGGACGAGAGTTAGAAGCGCTCGACATGGTCACGGTGGCCAGACGATCTTATGTCGTGGAAACTGTGGCCAACCAGAGAGTTTGGTGCATATTTTGCAGTCCTGCTGGATCACGCATGACGCCAGATGTGCTCGTCATAATCGGGTTGCAAGGGAACTCGCAAAACGCCTCCGTCGCCTGGGATACACCGTCTTTGAGGAGTTGAGAGCACCAACTTCGACGTCCTTCATCAAGCCTGACCTGATCGCCGTTCGGGAGCGCCGAGCGACTGTAATAGACGTCAGCATAGTCTCGGATGGGCGCGGAATGACTGTGTGGAATGAGAAAAAGCAGAAGTATGGTGCTGATGAATTTTCCCTCGCCATAATCTCAGCCCTACGTGCTATTGGTTGTGATGTGGACTTTTTGGTCCACCAACCGATGATCATCTCTTATCGAGGGATCTGCTTTCCTCAATCCGCCAAAGCTGTTATTGGACTGGGACTTTCTAAAGTCACAGTCAGTGACTTGTGTTTGCTCGCCATTGTGGGTTCTCTGCGTACGTACGACACTTTTATGCGTGGCACATGGCGTTGAATGTACATTCTTGCCATTGAATCTCACACCAGACCCAGTATGACGGACAGTTTGTGCCTGATGTGCGAGTCTTGACTGTGCTAGTGCTTACCGCATCTTGAAGATCATTCAGCATTGTTCGCCATTCTTCGGTTGTTGGTCTTTACACGCTTTTCCCATACCATAATTCTTGCATACGTCGGGATTCACCTTGTCTGACTGGAACTGTTGGTGGCATGACTTCGAATGAGACGCTTCTCTCCTTTTATCTACTATTCTCCTCTAATTCTCCTGTAACCCTTCCTCATCCATCGTCTGCGTTTACTTTCTATGTCTGTGACCATGTTCTTCAAAAACAAACAATAGTAGTATCATGTAGTTTTTTGTGACACCGTCCAGCTGAACTTTCCATTCGAGGCCACAACTTGGGAAGACTACTAACCGATACTGGATAGAGCAAAGAGTGGCTAACCACGTTTTGAGGCCATGGAGCCATTTTTGTCTATCTTCCGAGCGACGGGACGAGCTGAGTTAAGAAACCTAGATACCTTAACCAGCTCCGCCACTGCAACGGGTTTGTGGACTTGGAGAGTTTTGAAGCAATGTATATCATTCGACTTATGCACCGATCTGCATACCAGTTTGATTTGTACGGCAGACTCAGCTGGAAGCGAGCTGAATCCCTCGTTTATGATGTTCACTTCTACTAAATTTATTGTGATATCTCGAATATCGTACTAAAACATGAGGCGCCCTGGTGCAACACATTTAGCCGAAGAGGGATACCATAAAAGAAGGATTCAGCTGGGTTCTAGGTGAGTCTACCGTCAGAACCAAATAAGCATGCAAGTAATTGCATTTCTCTAAATTCGTGCAATTTGGGTTCAAATGGAACATAAGCTTGACGGAACCTTGGGGACTGAGCCCACCTGATGAGCCTCAAGAAGGACAAACCCGGTCATTGAAGAGTTTTCAGCAACCTTACGACTATCGGACAACTTCCCTTAGAAGTATATCACCTTAAAGATTTCCGTTCCAAACTCTTATGTTGCCAACAATCGTTAGCTATAAATTATGCAGCCATCGGATTCCCACCTGCTTTGGATATAACCTGTCGTCATCAGCCATTAGCATTTCGAACACTTGTATAAGGGATGAAGTAACAAAACCTTCACGCATCATGGAGCAACTGGCTGCCTTTAGCTTTGGGTCCAGCTTTGATACAACCTTAAGTGGTAAAGCTTAACTGGGCGGAATGATGAGAAGGAATACGGTAATTTGGATTGATGTGATCGATCGAGACTGGTGACAGGCATATATAGTATATTTTAAGGTTCGTAACATTAATATGCGTGGCGATCGCTCTTTGCTACCTTTCATCCTTGGCGGATGGGATATCATCAATGGGCTGTGGTTGGAAGTGAGTACTAAGAAACACTCCGAGGTGCACACTTTCAACCACAACGCACTGATATCACATCGACTGGTGGCCAAATGTTTGTAACCAAATTGCTCAGGTCCTTGAACAAATCCGCGAGATTCTTGGTTAGAGGCAGTAGTTCACACAATCCTAGGTTCAAAGCAGGGTTATTTTGTCTGTTACTTAATGTGGAAGAAGGACCGACGGATTTCATCATCCCCGCTAGCTGTAAACTTTCTTAAGTAGGAAGGAAACGCTTGTAATCCGGTGCTAAAAATTCAAATTTCACTATGGGACGTCGGGTAATCTATGATCATTAAATACTTGGTAGAGAAGATAAATTCTGGACGTTTTTTTAAACCTGCTGTTTTTTACTGTTTGATCTTGCTTTTTTAAATCGGGAGAATCGCAGTTCAGCAGAGCAGTCAATTAGGATTTCTATCACGAAGTCCCATATCCCACTTTCCTACCGTATGCCCTATCTTTTATGCTTTATCTCTGGGACTGTACAGCGTCTGATGAGTGTAAACATTTACTTACAGAACTACGTCCTCAGTGAAGCCAGGCTGAGTATGAAGCGGCCGATTTCCTTTTCGAACGTTCAATTTACCATTATTTTGGTGGTCGCATACACCAATATGTCAGTGTTCCATAAATACACACTTTCAGATTCTCCAAAACTATCATACTTGTTAAAACCCACCACCCATCTTTGTAGCCCGTTTAGCTAAGGGCCCACAGGTGAAAATCACTCAACCAGACTGTATGCTCATCTCTGAGGGGATTGACCACAAGTTTCTTAAACGAAAATGACAAAAACGCTGCACAGAAATGAAACCAAATTAGGTTTTACCGGATTAAAAGTGCAGGAAGACCCTGAGGGAAGGTTCTAATAAGATAGAAGTACACTACTCGAAGAAATTTTCTTGTCTTTCTGTCGACCATCAGTGAACTCACAGCGGTCTGTATAGTAGCTCGTGTTGTTGATCCAATGATGGGTTACTTTCAGATTTCACCGGTGACGCAGGCCACTTGACCCACAGAGGTCTTATTCTTACAAATAAGGATCACCGATTCATATCTCACGAGCTTCAGGAGGAAGTGGAACCCATCACCTCCGGTGAAAAACTTCACATTGCAACCTGTGTAACATTCGTAGGAATATGGTTGGATTATATACGAAATGCACTAATCATAAAGTTGCCGAAAATTCTTTGGCAGCTGGGTTTCATGTGAGTCTCTCGTAAAAACCAAATTGACTTGCAAATGGTTGGATTATATTCCACTGTCCGGACGAAACCTTGGTCTCAGCTTCAAAATCTCCTCAGTGCCTTCGAAATGTAAATTTGCAATAATGGAATTAACCTTGAGAACTGGCGAATGGTGAAAGCTCCAGAAGTACTTTACAACTCTGTCTTTATTCAAAGTCGGCTGCACTGCACATCCGAAAAACTTCCTTAGAGAGAAATTTCATTTTCTAGTCTTGTAAGTGGAAAAGGTAGGCTGAATACCGTTGACTTCTTTACTTTTTACCGGTCTATACGTAATGTATGAGAGATTTGTCTCAGCGGCTTTATTTTTACTTACACTGCAAGCAGCGTATCAGGTTGTTTCACCCATATTCCATCACATCATTCAGCTTTTTCCTGCTGGTCCTAAAGGAACGGTGAAGACTGGTTCAAACCTGGAAGATGGTGTGTATTGCGCCGCCACCAACTTCCATTACACGGTCACCTTGTTGAGTTGTGCATACACCACGGAATCACTTCGAGTAGGCGAGACCATAAATAAAACGGTATTTGTTTGTGTATTGTAGTAATTCCTTGAAACTGGGGCTTCATGCGAAAGCTTTGGTTGCAAAGAGATGGTATGTAATCCCATGCAATAGGCAGCAAAGAGTAAAGTTGAAAACGCTGTCTAGTTGTGAAGCAGTGCAGCCGTTAATATTGCGACAGTTCAAGCATTGTCACCCATCGGGTTCCGGAGATTTTTTCAGGCTCATCCGCACAATCCAATAAAATAATTTGGAGCATTTAGTTGGAAGGTAGACTTGCTTTGACGTATGTTGCAGCAAGCAATATCCCATTAAGCGATTCACTATTGGATGCTCATTGATCCCGTATGTTCTTCAAGGAGGGCCTGATAAGCATAGTGCGATGTAAAAGGTTTGTAGTTTGATTATACGGAAGTGGAGTTAGACTAGTCTCTGTTTTACCTGGCTAATGAAACCTCGTTCACATTAAGCCGTAAGTGTCGAATTCCAGGCACCGTCTTTTCGTCCTTGGGCCTTTCACACTGAATAGATATCAGACAGCTAACCCACAACCGTGCTGATGTAGTTGTATTTGTCCGCCAACCAGTAGCAGACGAAAACAGGATTATAATTTCGCCGAACGGACCAACGATCACGTTCGAGCGACCAGGAGTTGAAGTCAGTATTGACGGACCGGAAATTGCGTACTCACAAATTAAGTTTGTACAATGTGTCGGGTGTGCAACAATACCTGAAACTGCGATGGTCAGTTCGTACAGAAGCATTTTAGCTGATATCTCATACACAACTATACATGTCACCGCAAACCTCCCAGAGTTAATGATGATCATTGGCGACAACCATGTAACCCGTAGGCTTAATGGACTTCAACCACCTTGGTCGTACCGCGGAGTATTGTGAATTTCTTCATGAAAAATTGAAGAACCGAGATTCGGAAGTAAAATTTACTGCATTGAAAACAAGCTCAGTGAAGGTTTATTTCAAGTGTAATAGGCCATGAACATTCAGCTTCTCGAACAATAACCGCCCAACAACGGATGCCACAGGTAGATTATAAAACCTGTGACAGATCCGGAATATTGCATTTCATCAGCTCATGGTTGATAATGTATTGGCTAATTACACTCCTCGGATTGAGGATCATTAAAAACTTAGCAGCGTGCGAAATGCAATCAGTTGCAAATTAACGCCAATCAGAGAATTGAGCTGAACCATAGATGAGTCTCTCGTTTATCATATTCTCCAACTAAGGGTGTTGCACATAGGTCGCTCCATGCATCAGTTGGTACGATATTAGAGAGAGCACAGTATATTTTCTTGGTGGAACACGACTAACATTCCTAACTGGAGCAGCAACCAATTAGCATAGAAGTGTGCAGTAAGGTGAACCGTAGACAGAATCTAAAAGGAGGGTTCACAGTGAACTTTGTAGAATCGGCCTTGAAACTAACTAATTCGGATACACTGGATGACAGAACGCACAAAATAAAGAGATTTCAGTCCACGTATAACCATGAATTGAACATTTGCACATCATCTCATGCCATACCGGCAATGAAATTGTGTTATTAACCTGGTCACCTTATCTGCTGCATATAGCAAGGCGGGTAAACTATAATAGCTTAATGCTGACGCACCCCCTCTTTCTCTTTCACATATCTGTTCTTCTCCTCTTCCACCTCGTTCCGTTTCTAGTGATTTCCCCGCAGTCCCATTCTAAGTACTGCCAGATCCGAAGACTCGGCCTCTACATCCGCAGACACTTCGAAATCGTTCTTCAAACCCTGACGCTCAGTTCATCTGGCAGTCTTCAATGTTCGAACTCTGAAACAAGCTGGACAACAGACTGCTCTTGCATGTAAGCTTTCTGTGAGTGTGCTGTCTGTCAGAAAAGAAGACTCAAGAAGCAATTACTTTTGTCCCTCAAAGAATGCATCCAGGACTAAGCTAAGGTGGCCGAGTCATGATTGCACGTGTCGAGTCACCACCTACCGAAACAACCGCAGTTTTTCGTGCCTAATATGGAGTGGTGGACAGAATTTGACGTGGCAGAGGGGAATGTAAGATGTTACGAGAAGTTTGGGTGTTGTTGGGGTTGGACGAGGTCCTCTTCATGCTTTGCTGGAGACAGTGAATAACATAGCAGCTAACCGATGTCAGTGGCACCAAAGCTGTCAGTTTTTATCCAGATTGAGTGAGTGCTTGTAGTGTAGGCATCTCGAGGTTCGTGGTAGGATAACCCTAGGTCTCCCTGCCTGCCCCATTTCTTTCTTCTTCCCATTACAAGATTTTGTTTAAATAAATTGGCATGGTACGACAGTAAAACAACAGTGTCCTCATCAACTGTTGCTGTCATTGATGGTGATGATGACGATGATAATAATAATAATAATAATAATAATGGTGATGGATTATTGGAACCCGACGAAGTCGTGCCGTAAATGAATGGCATAGTCCGTCGATATTATTACGGTTATTGTTAATTCGATCCACTGTTGCAGGAAGGCCAGAACAGAAGCACTTGGACAATCAACCACAATTCGATCGACATGGGCAAACTCATTGCTCGATGTGACCTACAATTGTAGGAATATTCGAGTTGATTCACCAAAATCACACAAGACGCTGTTAACAGAAGGCACAACCAAACTGCCACGAGCTCAGATGAAGTGGAGTAAACAGAGCTACAACCTGAGACAGCATTAAAGGATGTACAATATCGATGAGTTAGTGGATGTATTGGAAGCGAGGTCGCAGCCAGTAGTTAGTCCAATGCCGACTGAACCGACACTGACCTATCCCGTTTCGGCCTCTTTGTGACGAAGCACCAGTAAAAGTGCGTATGTTTGAGTAAGCCACCGAAAAAGTTCTTCTGATGTGAACGCCCGCACAACGTTTTCCTTTGAATTTTGCACTACATCGTTCCTGCTAGCCAGTGGTTGCGCAAAATTTCGCAACTTTTGCATTATTGCACATTAGTCCGTCAACGGCTTTCAATAAAAGTTAGATAGACTACAGAGGTCCTGTTTTCAAGACGCCATGAATTTTAAGGCGGAAAAATGCGTTTGAAACATGGTAAGAATATCAATAGTCCTTCAGAAGTAATCCCCTTTCGGTCAACCTACCAGCAAGAAGCACGAGGCGTAAGATACTGAGAGGTTGCTCAAGCGTAGACAGGAGCGGTCGAGTTGTTCGGGTTAGTTTCGAACCACGCAACATCCGGTCAGCAAGTTCGCACCTTAACCACTGAGCTACCTGAAGTTCTTCGAAATATGGTACTTCTAAAAGGCACTATCATTCTAATGAAGTGAATCATGTCGAGGATTTGAATTGCCACTGAAAATGACTTTCGCCTCATCAGCTAATTTCACACCCCGAAAATATGCAACGTCATCATCGTTGCAACCTAGATTCTCCAAAATCAAACAACTTGTCATGAGACAGGAACGTTAAAAACTGCAGGTTGACAACCTGCGCGGAACCATTGTTGAATCTACCGCTCATTGGTTATTCTTTTTTAGCCCCGTAATGACTGCTACGAAGTTTAACTGCGCGATAAAACTAACATGTGGCATATTTTTGATACAATTTATCGAATATCTCATGATGCGCCGTTGACCAAAGAGAAGCAGCGAAGACGTCATTTTAAAATTCCAAACTGTGTGTGTGTGCAAAAACACAAATCTTCACAGTTAAACTTCGGTTTGTTGGATGTAGTGACAACGTAAAGATGATTTACATAATCCAGTAATCAGGTTGATATGGTAAACCTATTGGTGTGCTCACAGTTGCTTTGCTAATTTTAGTAAGTGTTGAAATTGAATGAAGGTGTTAAAAACTTTCCCGGAAATTCATTGATAATTTAAACTACCACTTCTACCAGCAGAATTGATTTCTTGAGAAATCGAATTTTTGAGCAAAAGTGCGAGCCATGTATATGAAATCGAAATATTGAGGACAATCATATGCTATTTTCATTCGCTCGGTGTGGAGCCTCCTCCCCTCCCAGTGGGGCATACCTACCAAGAAGTAAAACTATCCTCATCATGTGAATAGACTCCAGCTCATGAGGTCTCCGCTCGAAGCGACCATACAAAATCCAAAACCAATAAGTGGACAGTAAATTCTGTCAAACTGAACTGATGCAATTTTTCGCCAAAAGCCACACTCACAACATCTGTCGTTTCTTCTACGATAACGAAACTACGCAAAAAGTAATGACTGTTCTCAGACCGTAAACTGTCGGTTTGTTCTTCGGAAGGGATAATTTAATTGTAAGCGTTTTGTCACTATCCAAGATCAGATTGTTGGTGCGTTATGGGGTCGATTGACGATGTAACTTCGACTGATGAAAAAAATATTTGCAACCGAATTGCTCAGCCCGGTCAGAATTCAGCCGGGTCACCTAGCATGGTGACCAGTAGACAATCGCTTACTCCATGACAAACCGTCCAGAATAGTTCTATTTTGAAACTCGCCTGATTCGTCGAGGTCAAGAAGACCTACTCTTCAGCAAGCTAATCATTCTCCGCTCTTCTTTTCCTTCATACGTGGAATACTCTGTATCACGTTTCACAAAATGTTTCCATCTTCATATGCTTCTGCTATGCTGTCTATTGCCTCTGTGGTGAGATATTTTACTTCGCTTTACACACTTTAATACCGCACTCGGCTGGTGCGGTATCCTAACGGCTGACTGGAACTACACCTGTAACCGACTAAACTGACTGAGCAAGTAGAAAATCAGTGAACTATTTGTTGCAGTGCTTCAGTCGTTCCAACAGAACTTAGTTACTGAGACCATCACGATGTTTGCATGTGAACAATACCATAGCTGCCAGCCGCTGCCTTCTGCGCGAACCTCATAGACTGCGAAGTTCACACGCCATAGCATCGCCCTGCTAATGCATACCAATGGAATCATCACTAGCAGAACATTAGAAATTTGGCAACCTAACTCATATTGTGCATACATATAAAATGACCGAAACCTGATAGACTGACAAGTAACATATCATCCGCATGAGATTGGAGTTAAATTCTACCCCACCATATATGATATTCGTCAGTTTCTTCCACCGCTTTGTCTTTCGTTAGTGAGATGAAAGATGTCTAAATCCTTGAAATACTTTGGTGGTCTGTTTTTCGACCCCTTAACCTTCCCCATTGTTACATATTCTAGGAGTCGGGCTGAGCAAACCGTGGCAGAAATGTCGCTCATATCTGTTCTACACCCAATAAGTGACCAAAACATGACTGAATTCGTACTTTTGTCTGAACCGGTTACTGTTGTGGTACGTTTGGACCATACGCACAAGAAACAAATAGGATGCAGGAATCCCAGCTGTGAATAGCTTAGTAAATCCATCGGAGTAGATAGAGGACATGTTCGTACGATTCAACAAAGTTGGGTCGTCTTGGGCACGCGGTATTCTCCTCTGTAAGGACCATCCACGTTCCCTAATCAAAGGGGTAATAGGTTGGCCAAGCTCCAAGTTTTATGTGATAACTGGATGGTCATGCTATATCCGTTTGCATTTCGAAATATGCTGCGTTCATTCGAACCCGATAAACTACGCTCCTCTCACGATGGACAGTAAACATGAGATGATATGAGAAAACAAAATAGCAATAAACGAAGAAGGTAACGTGGGAAATTTTCGTCTACTTGGAATTAGTTTACTTTCGCTTGTCGGTCGCTGTCTCATCTTCCTTTGAGCTGTTTGCTCGAGCCTGCCTACCATTCAAAGAACGCCTGTTCTCTAATGGCAACGTAAATCATCACAGTTGACACATTGTTCAGTTGCCTAACCCCGGCAGTCGAAGGACTGGCTTTCACACCGAAGTCATTTGTGCCGATGGACTGTATTGAATGGATTCTGCTAGTCAATCCTTGAGATTTTTTCAGCGCTTGAAGTATCCTGACAGTCGAAATGTGCCCACAGATGACCGGTCTTAAAGTGGAATTATCAGCTCATGCTGCAAAATGACCAAACGAAATTTGCCTGCAATCAAGTTTCATAATACGCCATGAATTCGTGTATCATCATGGTACCGTACGCCAGTCAGCGCAATTTAAGAGCGGCCCCACGGTTATCCAGAAATATGTAACATTTTACAGTTAATTAACGTGACACTATCCAACTGCATCAACAATCGTCACAACAGATCAGCAATCGTTCAAATGTTCTTCAACGGTGAGCTGTTGATGAGGTAGTCTCATAGAGCAACACACTTAATTGCGTTGAAATGACTAGCAGCGGTTGCCTCTAATCTACACTGGAAAAGCGTGGTCGTTATCCTCTTTGAACGCCAATCCCGTTTGCATGTCTACTTTCCAACGCCGAACCTTGTTTTCACCAGTTTGAATAGATCCCACCTGTATGCGTTCCTCGGTCACTGATCACCACGGATGACAGCTATGCTTAGGAATTTTTGGAGCTGAATGGACAAACAGTACCGACATCCAGATGTTATGAGTACCACATCTCGTGAGTGGTCTTCAACGATGATATCTGGTCTAAAGTAAATGCGCCTTCATGAAACGTGTGAAAAGATTCTAGGCTGTATTAGTTGCCGACGGTAGTGTGACTTTTCCCTTCTTCATCTTTATCAGGTTTTCATTAGGCTGATATGGCTGCATGAGGTCATATTGGTTAATCAAAATTATTCGCATCTTGCCTGGGGAAAATGAATGTCTCGTGTCTCATGACGTGATCATCGATCGTTCGGACTGAACTGACGACCAACCGATCACCGAGCAAGACAGCCGTTAGCGTTGACCATGCCAGCCAGACTAACCATCTTTCAGCTGAAATTCCATGGTTCTTTTGCTAGGCACTGGTAAAAAAAACTGTTCAGCTGTAACACCCTTTCGATGCCTAGCTGCCATGCCACCCGAAGGAAGCACGAGGGCTGGGATGCTGCCAGGTTGCCCAAGCCTAGACAGGGGAAGTCGAGAGGCAGAGGTGGGTTCGAACCACAGACCTTTCGGTCAGTAAATTCGCGCTCTAACCACTTGAGCCATCACTGGTTTATGCGATAAGCTCACGCGTCAATTTCAACAGCAAGCAAACTCAGTTCCTATTAGTTGAGTTTGTCCCCCGCGTCGCATACCAAAAGATAATTAGTGCTATTGTTTAGATGTGTTAATAGACATGGCTAAAAACCGACTCTATTGGCGTGAATTTCTTTTTGTGGTAAACCTTAACTCAGAAACCATCCAGTGATGAAACTACGTACAGTCGAACAAAACGGAAACAGTTTTCCGTCATTTTCTTTTCCCCGCTTTAACACAGTTTTCCGACACTAATTCTGATTTCAGACCGCCGTCTGCACCTACATGATGCGCTGCCGTCCGTTGCTGGATCTGCTTGTCAATAAGCGATGGACCTGCGCGCAAAATAGGCATTACCACAGGTGGTGTGCACTGAGCTACGTGTGCAACAACTGATCGCCATGTGCACTCCCTAAGACTGGAGGAGAAACGGGAGGGGGACATTTCTGGGGCCCTGAGTATGCCAAATGGTGATCCGTAATTGTCAAGTCAAGTGGGGATAACAGAATAGTTGACACGCAGTGTATGTGAGAGACAGCCTGGTGACCCAATGGACTCACCCAAGGCATACGTATGGCTGGACATTACTCAATTTGAGCTGTACAAACGCGCTCACAGAAGGGGGCCTAAAACTCCAGTGTCCATAGTTTCAGGACAGGTTGTTTGCATATATGTACATGAAATATACATGAAATAGAATGTAAGAAAATAAATTCAAGACAATGCAATGCAATATAACGAATCTGAGTTTGCAATGGAAATAAACGGATAACCAGAGGCCTTCGGTGCTTCATCACATAAGAATCCTACGGGTTTGGGTAATGGTACTGTCCCACTGATTACTAGGTGTGCACCGGAATTTAAAGATAGAACAAGACCTGAAGTAAATGCATCGAGTCTCACAATATCACCATAATCTACAGCGGTACAACAGTTCAGGGATGTACTGGTAAAGGGTGGAACGAAGAGTAACGAATGGGGACTTGATGTAAGGACAGGTATATCCTAAAGTAAAACTATCAACATCAGGGTGCCTACATCTTCAAACCGCAATAAAGTAAATGCATCTCGTAGGATTAGGACATCACTACAAAGACTGAGAAAGCATCCTTCGAGAACCTTATGCAAGATGCTCAGGGTAAGACACACAAACTTACATAGGCGGTCTGGCTAGGAAGTGACAGCGTGGTCTCCTCCAGCATTGGTTGCGTGCTGACCGCGTTTATGGAGAATAACTCGGGATTCAGCCAGAAAGACGCCAAGATATCAGAGCAACCAGTTTGACTGTAGGTTTTTTTTATTTTGCGCTATCATGTCCAATCTGTTTCAGACGTTTTTCCCAAGGTTGTGACTCTCCTTGGAGCAGAAGGGATTTTCCATTCTTAGAGCTGCTATAATAGACGCATCTCACCAAGGACATCCGATTGCATGTTAGATGATTATTATCTCCGTATGGAGAGAGCCAATTAGATAGGCATCGCTGTAAAATGACCCTCACGTGAACTAACTTAGATCACCGGGTTTTGTTGGCGAAAGCGTTAGCATTAAGTACGATACCCCAGGTGAGGCTCGACTGATGGATCATGGCCTAATTTCCAGGGTAGTACGAACGATCGATAAAAAACTATATCCTCCTGACTACCCGCAAGTTGATGTGATGGATCGGAGAGGTTGAATCGAATAAGACAGGGTTGATACTCAATGCTAATATATGTAGGAAACAAGGTCAAGCTAAATCACTTAGGTCTGGCTGTCCGGACTGGATATTAATTTAATGCCGTGCCGACAGTTAGTTCATCAATGATAGAAGTGAGGTAACCTGCATTATTCGTCAAGGTGGACTAAATGACTGCCAATAAGGTCATGACCCGTGGGCGGTTGACTAAGGGCCAACAGTAACGATCTGTCAAGGTAAGTGAACTGCAGGGAAATACAAGCCTAACGCGCTGCCTGTGCGTGCAAGTTTTATTCTCATAATTTTTGTGAACAGAGGTTTACTAAAAAGGCATTAGATACGAGTACTGCAAACCTGATTCTACGTAATTGCTTTGGCATTGAGTGATGGCGGCATCGGCCACGCTGGGAAGACGGACCGACATTTTGGAACGAATGGACCTAAGATGAGGTTCACTCACCAAGTTGCCTCATCCCAGGATAAGCCCCTTGGAAGCGGAAAATTTCCATTTTTCTGAGGTATTCACTCCTCGAGATTCTGTTTATCAGTTAAGCATGAAGTTCAAAGCGATTCTTATCAAGCGATTAAGTTGTTCTTGACATTTTCACACAAGGAGAGAAATTTGTTTGTCGGTTATTTCTTGACTGGCAAAGATATTTACATTGAAGCTCGCTAACCCATTCGGCTTGGAGCAAACAAATGAGCACATTTTGACATGCCCTTCCAAAAAATGAACAATTTTGGCTCATGTGGTTACTGGAGTAGTGGGTTTTTTTTCGAAGGCTCAGGTTGATCTTAATCCGCTATTTGCTTCGGGAGGTCGTCTTATTAAGCTTAGTGCTCAAAATCATGGAAAAATATGCTGGTTGGTTAGCATGTTTGAAAACGAACTACGCTGTGATCAACAAAGACTGTCCAGGCCACCTGAGTATGACGAAAAAGTAGCTTGTTACGGGAATTCCGGTCCGTCCATCAAACCGAAACACATCACACATGTGTCCTACACTAAGGCATGTTGGCCTGTCAGAACCTGCACAGCACACATCTGGACGAAATCCAGAAACTAATAAACATGTCTCGCTTAAGAGCGATTAACGGTGATATGCCTGCCACAGTAGGAAAGCTGAAAACAATTCCGCTCTACAGACGTTTCTACGATTTGTGAGTGAACTGTATTGCACATTCGAGTAACACAGATATAGACATAAACTGATTGAAATTAGTCTAGAGTTAATTCGAATAACCATGTGACTTGTGTCTATCTCTTCAAATCCACGGCTAAGGTTCTGCATGCTAATATCGCGTAGCATATGCCCTCTCACGGACAGGTGACGAGGCAATTTCGCGCCACTGGTGATCTTACTCGGAGAGTCTTCTAAATCCTTCTGTTCGTTTGGTGATGGTGTTCAGCCCAACGTTTTGGAAATTCATTTGATCGAACAGATAACCTCTGAAAATTAAGCACCCTTTCCTGAATGTCACTAGAATTGGGTATGGACCTAATATGTGACAGCGCAATATCCTGGACGATCTCCTGATTCTATCCACCTCAGCAGCACACAGCAGACACCAAAACCACCGGTTTTGCGGGCAATAAACCTAAGGAAAGGTGGACGACGCGGCGTCGGAACAACTCATCCATGGGGGATTTGTCGGAACTTTGTGTTTATGAGTCCAACTGAGATAATCCATCAGTAATGGGTCTCATATACTGCCCAAAACAGCCAATGACAGGAAAGACCGACTGTTTTCATCTGCGGACTGCATTTAATCAACTCACTATGGAACTGGAAACAGCTTCTGATTGAGCATCGAATGGGACAATGGAGACACAGGGACATATGATACAGGGAACAGTAACAGAAGAGCACATTACCTGAGTGAGTTCTGAGGATAAACAATTAGCATGAACCGTTTGGAACAAGGTCAAAATAGCTGGCATGACTGGTGAAAACATGGATGAGTCTAAGAATATACGTTAACAACAGACAGAGAGAGAGCGCTTCGTGAAGGAAAGTGATAAGTTGCACAACGGAATTCATGAGAATCAAAGATAAGAATGACACAATGGCTAACAGTCGAACACCAATAGGGTTCAGTGAGATGCTACACTAAATAGAGGATAGCTACTCAGGAGTCTGCCGCCGGTTGACGCTGGACCACGCACGTTTCGTCCGGAGGCAAGAGACTAGATTCAATGACATCTCCTTTACTCACAGCAAAGACGGACTCATCTCCAGAACTTCCTTTTGACGGTTGTGAGAAGTGGTATTGACTCTTCAATCGGTAGAACTCAACAGCGGATATTGAGCGAAACTTCTGTCGTACCACTAAGCCCATGGTGATCAGATTCCCCATGGCCCGGATGGCATCCAGGAATGCAACAGCTAGGACCTACATGAAAAAGCATGTAGAAAGTGACGACGAATATGTAATGACAACAGAGCGGGCGTTCATTTGGATGTCTAGTTGAAAGAGTAATGGAATGAGCGAAATACATTCATTTGCAAATCAATTTGGTTTTGCGAGAGACTCATCTGGAACCCAGCTGAATCTCTCGTTTGTGATGTTTTCAGGCAACTGAATGTGCTGCACCAGGCCGCCTCATGTTCCAGTTGCTACGATATTCGAGATATCGCGATACATGTATATACGTAATGCACTACTCATAAGGTTGCAGCTGCATACTTCCCGGTGGACTGGCAAACAGGAAATCGTTTTCCAAATCGGGATGGCCTAGGTGGTATTTGCCAACCTCTGGCATTTGCGGAGTCTTTGACATCAGTTTGGCTGTTGAAAGCCATGTACACCGCTCAGGTGCGGTGTACAGCTGCGTGCAGATCTTAAGAGACTCCCTGTGTCTGACCATTGCGCGGGTCTGGTGGGAGTAGCAGATCACTAATGCTGAGGGTGCCATATGAGCCAAACCAAATGTTGGTAATGCTGATAGATATGGTCCTGTCACGCGGCCAATGATGGTCCCGCATCAAAGCTGTCACCTTCAATGAGCACCTGTCACATTCCCAGCTTTATCAGACAAATAGAAGCCTTGAACTCCAATGAATCGATTGAGCCACCGCCTCCAGTGCGTGTTTATTGTTCCGTCATTTTCCTTACCCTCAGTGCGTGAAACTGCAGCGGCTTGAACCACTGTAGCTTGATATAAAGTTTATAATTGGATAACTGAACTGAACTGAATCTTAAGAAAACCTGGGATGGCTTCTTCTTAGGAGGACTTCGTATGATGAGATGCAAGGATGACGACAGAGTTCTCCTCTGTTGAGTGAGCATTCCTAGTGAACAACAAAATCGGTCGCCCTGAGGATGGCCCCTCATGGAGGGAGACCGATAATTCCACCCGTATTTCAACTGTTTGTGAATATTTCTGGCGTTTGTCCAGGAGATCAACTACGTTATTGTAACCGTTCTAGTCAAAGACCTTTGGCAAGCTAAAGTAACACAGATACTCCATTTCATCCATTTTTAATTTGTCTTCTTATTCTAGAACACCACACTGTATGCTGCAGTTGCTACAGTGATGTATCTTTGTCAATTTTTGGTGTAATTCTATTTTAGTGTTTCATTAGGCTCAACTGGCTTGATCTGACATCAAATGAGTTTGAACAGTCGCTAACTTCATCATTCTCTTGCATGTGCTCTTCAATAAGGTTTAGTAACCGACATAAAAGCTGAAACTAAGGTCATAGAAACGCTCCGTCAGATCAAGAAACATTAGATTCCGGGGAGCGGATTTGGTTTTTCAACTTTATATAAGAAGTATGATGAAAGAGGTCACTCCAGAGTGAGCATTGTTACAAATGACTGCTTGTACCTAGTGCGACAAGCACGTTTGGTCATCCCGAAAAACGTCTTTGGCTGGTGTTTTTCACAGTTAAGTCTGTCGTGTAGTTGCATGGGCATGCACACACCACTTCTGCGTAGGAAGACCGGTTGTACTCGGTGTTAGATATTGAAAATTGGTCAGCTGTACACAGTCACAAAGATGGTACTGGATGGTCCGATAGTGTGGGTTAGAACATGACATCGATCGGTGTACGTTGGGCGAGGTTTCAAGTGCGTTTACCAGTCTTTTGTTCGCGCAAAGCGTCCGTTCACACATCTGCTATGGATGAAGCAAAGGTAAAACCACACCTATTGCACCCTGTAGTCGTTAAAAGAGTTGTCAATGAAGAGTGTGCGAAAAAGTAGTTGAAGGGGAGCGATTTCTCCACGCCCTGCATTTTCTGTCGAATCCGCAAAGGTTCAGAGGAAGTGTCATTATTAGGAAAGTGGGTGTTTTATGGGAGTAGTTTTGTACCACAAACTGACCGAATCCAAAATTCATATCAGATGACCGCTCACATCGAGGTTTACGCAATTTAACAAGAAACCCTCAGTGTGAACTAGTTTAGAAGGGCGCTTTTCGCTTAGGATTGCCGCATGTGGAAGTTTAATTGATGCAGCAGAGTCAGGATAAATCCAAAAGTACATGAATGCGTTTGATGTAAAACGAACGACAGATTTCGGCCCAAATAGTAATGGTTTGCATTCCACAATAAGGTGCCAGAAACATACAACCTGGCCCGATTGAACGTGTGACAATTTCTAGTAACGTTGGGAAATTGTGCACCCTGTGCCCCCAGCGTCAAATCACAGAAATGCCGTTCGGTGAGACCAAATTGAACACGAATATTAACGACTGAAAGCGGCCGTTCGTGAGAGAACGCCATTTATCACCACTAGTCTGCCACATAATATCACGACACACCCACCAGTAGAAATTTTGAACTAAGGACGACTAAATTAATACCTATCAAGTGTGTAGCTACACGGGAATGATGGACACTGATCGAGTGAGAACACACAACTCGTTAAGTCAGTTTGCAACTTTCTTCGGGCAAGTTACTTCCTACTGATTTTGCAACGAATGAGTCAGTTTTTTGCCTCGCCACAACACTACTTTGCCGACTATCCATGTGTACATCTCAGCAAGCAGCTTATACAGTGCCACCCGAACGACTGAAAATAAGGCAGCTGATAGAGATGTGGAAACTTACGACAATGCTTACCGACCTCGTACGTAGGCAAGTTTTCGACAACGTGATTTAGACACTAGTGATCGGACTTTTAGCTATCTCAGATCATCATAGTTGTCACCATGGACAACAGTTCCATTGTGTTATCCGCGAGGTTTGAAAAGGGGAGGATGATTGTGCGTTTCCTGATCGTGTCCGAACCATGGATTAACTGTAAATTGTATCTGTTACAATGCGTTAGTGCGTTTTGAATCTTTTTTCGTCACTTTGTTTTCCCCGCTCGAAGTCGTTGAAACTATAGCTTGATCCGAAGATCGAACCAGGAGCACATCCATCATGAACCTTCGAAGGTGCGTCCGTCTAAGGTGGTTTTCAAATGGTATTCCTTGCTCCACTATTGGCCTTCTGTTGTTACATCCTGAAATCTAAGTTGAACTGAGCAAGGAGGCTTTTTAAATGCAGCCGGGAACGAAGAGGGAGAAGTGGCCAGTACAGCCAAGAAACTCATTGGCGACAAAACTAAGGCCGGCCAAATGAGGAGGTTGGGTGAATGGGCTGTGAATCCCGGACTCCCTGCAAACTATCATTGTGGTTAGGCATTCGGTTGCGTTCTAGACGCCATGAGAAGGACCGGAACTAAAGACCGCATCGTCGTGTACCATTGATCCTGAACTCTGGTCAATTTATTGGCAAGACTGTTCATAAACGAGAACTACTGTCTGGCCAGCGGCAATTGGGGACAGAGAAAAGTGGTAGATCAAGTACGGAATCTGTCATCCCTGTTGCATCATTACATGCGACCAGCACCCTAAACTATACAAGGTTGTTTGGTGCTGCCTCAATTTTATTGTATGGGAGCACGTGCGTTCCATTTATGACGCAATCTTCATGCGGTGCGGTAAACGATTTGGAGTCGTAATAATGAACGAACGATTTTCGGATTTGTATACGGTTAGACTTGACATAATATCTGAGAAAGGGAATTCGATCGAGAAACGGTTCATTAGGAACCGTTACTTACCGATACGGAAGCACAATACAGAAGTAGGAAACCAACACGAACGCAAATTCCTAAAACCAGGGGTCCAACTACTACTCTTCTGAATTATCATCAAGTCTCGTGCGATCAAATCCGACTGTAATAGGAAGGAGGCACCGCAATGGTAAACTAGTACGCATTGTCAGTTTGATTGTTGTCTATTTCTCTGCTTATTAATCAATTTTGGCGTTTTGACTTCTATTCACTGACAACCACACCATTCAATATTGTGCCACGGATGTCTCTCAACCGCATGTCGGATTGAAGAGACCCAGTATCCCCGAGGTTATTTCGGCAGCTATGGATAGGAAAGCAATTCATTAACAAGAATTCCGTCGAATAAGATATATGTTCGTTACGAGAGCATTTGTTAGACAGGAACAGCAGTGTAGCGGTAATGGATACTGTGTACAGCCCCTCCAACGGACCCCGAGAGGCAAACAACACCCGATGTAAACAATTATGCGAAAGAACCGTGGGACGAGATGCTCTTTAAAAATTCTTTGGCGCTACTCAAAGAACAGGCAAAAAACTTACCTGCCATTCTTGACAGTAAGGTTGTCGAGAGATTTCATACAAACAATAGGCATTGTACATCTCAAATGCGTAGACGCCGTATAGGAAAGGCAGAATGAATGTCAGTCGTTTGAACATCCACGATTTGAATCCATCTGTTGTTTCAGGATGAGACAATGTAATTGGGCACGGCGGCAACAAAAAAACGGTTCAACAATATCAGAGAAAACGGCAGGGAATGAACAGACCAAAAGTTTCAACATGATCATACTCGAAACGACGGTGTGTAGATGAAGCAACCGGTGTAATTCCATAGGGAGTCCAATATCAGCACACGTGACCTAAACCTCGCCCAACAAACGGAGTAAGTGCGTACGATTCCAAAAGTCCGATTGGAAATTGGTGGTTGGAACGAGTTTGTTGTAATGAGTTTAGGAGAACGTGCTCAACTGTATCGATGCACCATAATACAAAGTTTTGTGAGTGAGTTTGGGAAGACCAACGACTAGTTGAGGTGCCCCAACTGACTGTTTGCGAGTTAATGTGTCTGCGCGAACAGAGGAACTATTATCGGGAAAATGAAATAACAGCCTTCCACTGAGAGTTAGTCTAAATCATGGCTTACAGAGAAGGCTGTGACGGGGGTGGATTGCTGAAAGTACACTGAAAATACACTATCAATATCGACAACAGTGGGCACAATCAAGAGGGAATGTAAAGAACAAAAAAACGGTGGAGCACACACTTGTTCATTAAAATTGAGCACTGCGAATAGCGATAAGAAATTAAACTAGGGCAGCGAATACGTTCTCGGCGAAATACCGTAACTATTCTAAATTCACACAGCACGTGATAGTGTGCGCTTCTTTGCTATGCTACATTCAATGTATAACATTATATTGGTCAAGAAGAAAGAGAAAACTGCGTATAGCTGAGGACTGATGTGAAGGGAGAAGTTATGTGTTGGTTGGTTAATTCAATCTATAAACGTACAAAACCGTGTCTTCGAATCAGATGGATGCGCAATTAGTAAACGACTGAAAAATAAGGTCTCTGTTTCGGCGGCATGGTGATACTCATTACTGGTGTCCATCAGAAATACAACCAGGGAGAATGTGTCCAATTAATCATAAAAAAGTGTGGATGATTTTGGACTTATTATCAAACCGTCCTTGGGCTTCTTTGGACAGAGACAGGGGTTGACTTGAGGAACGGCAACAACAGATATTCATAATCTTCTCCTGCAGTATCCGTCACTCGGTCCGCACCACGGCCGATCTATGCGAACGGTCTTAGGGCGCAACCTTCCGAAAAAGACGAGTAACACATGTTGTCGGTACTTGATAGGTGTCTAGACGGCTAAATTTAGTCGTTAAGTAAAATGCCTAAAGCAGAAGAGGTGGTGTCACGATTCAAAGCAAAAAAGGAGGATATGAGTGGGGAGTTATCCTCGTTCAGGAAGGGAATTCGAGTTCCACGGCTGTGCTATTAAACAGCCGTGAATGGAAATCCACTTTGAATGACCTTAGTGAACCTACATATACCACATGCGTCCTGAACACAAATAGGCAATCAAGTTGAGGGTAAACCACTCGGTAACATCAGTCCTCTACATATAACGGCTCTGGTCGGAAATCTTTGCTCGATAAAGCCATCGGTGTATGGGGAAAGAGAGGTGTTGAAATTAAAACTGTACTGTCTGACCGAGAACCCAACTCACCTATCGTTATGTACATGGGATGGATTTCACCCAGAGCACGTAACTTGTATAGACAACCAATTTGATACTGATACTGGAAACAATGGACAATACCTGTTGAACGGAGATGGGTAGGTAGAAAGAAAAAGTGTTCATGGTCAGATGCAAAACGAAATTCGGAAAAGAACCAGAGTCAACGGGTGCTGTTCTATTTCGCAAACTGGGGAACGAAGGAGGTGAAACACCAGGTGATGAGTACGACCGAAATATCATGTTACTGTGGTGAGTGCGAAACGTAGGCAAAAAACCCTCATGGATTTGACCGTCTATTTTTAGCCACAACCAACCCTCTGTTTCCTCCAGCAGTATTTCATCCCAAAAAGCAGAATGGAAATGAGAACAATAAGATCCGCACACTTAAAGAACTTCGGTGCGTTAAGACGGCCTGATTCAAACCACTAATCCACACTCACAAACGGCTGACTAAATATGAACGAACCAATAGGCAATCCACTAAAGGGTGAAATTCACGACAGATTTCAGATCTTCAGACTTTACCTACCAAGCGTGAGCAAGTTAAAGGTGGTATTATCATAAATCAAGCTAAGTCTCAAACTGAATCCGGCTCTCTGGACCATTCCCAGCAAACTCAGTCGCGTTGGCAACGTGATGTAGCTGGATAGGGACCAAGAAATGAGCTACAGCAATAGCTGGAGACGGTGACAAACAGCCTACTCACAAAATCAACGGCACTTGTGTGTCTGAGATGATACTCTAAATACATAGCCCAAGAGCCCCGTAAGCCCTCACACAAACAGGATACGCTCCAAGCCACACAACATCTTTAATAGGTTTACACTTGTGTTATGAGCTATCGTCACTAATGTGAAGTTGTTTTCTCTCAATTCCACTGGAACCATTGTATGACTTGTAAATAGTGATACGGATGAAAGCGGACAAATCCCAAACCTGACACTTTGTGGAGTTGATTCGGTTTCACCAAAAACTGATAGTCATTTCGTTACTGTCAGCGAATTAGCTGCGGAAATACACCCAAAAAGTGTATAACCAACTCAAAAACTACTACTGGACGCGAAAAAGCGAGGCTGCGTCCGCGCACACGAGAAAAAGCAGCCCTACTCAAACACATTTTGATGGTAGAAAAATACTCTCATTTGCACATTAAATTGATTTTCATAGGAGACTCGCCCGAATCTCTCGTTTATGATACACTTCAAATGAATGTGCTGCACAAAGGCCGCTTCATATTTCGGCTGGTACGATTTTCAAGATATCGCAGTATATTTTCATAAAATAAACTATCCACAAAGTTTCTGAAAACTCTTCGACAGCCCACGACCGATTTCGCCCTGTTTGGGGCTCATGAGGCAGACACAGTCCCCGAGTTTCCGTCAACCTTACGTTCTATCTGAACCAAAATTGGGCAGCACATTGCAGCACATTCAGTTGAAGAATATATTGAACGAGAGGTTCAGCTGGATCTCCCATGAAAACCAAACTGATATTCAAATGAGAGTATTTGTCTAAATCTGTTCAATTTGGGTTCAAGCAGGAAAGAAAATTGATGGGAACTCGGCGACTGTGCCTACTTGATGAGCCCCAAGAAGAGCGAAACCAATGGTGGGCTGTCGAAGTTTTCAGTGAGTGGTTTCCTTTATGAAAAGATTTTGATGGTTGTCAACTCGGACAGCGTGCTTGGTTAGCACGGATCAATGGGAGTAGTCGAGTTTGACGTAAATTGCTTGAGAAAGTAATCCCTTCAAAAATTATCCCCATGTGGCAAGATGTATCCGAGATTTAGTAATCCAATGAGAAGACCCAAAGGAACAAGAGAAAACCCTACCTGAATTCGCTCAGCTATCATTAGGAGAAATAGATGGTGGGATCACAAAATATCGACACAAAGAAGACGAATGTGCAACAAGGACCTGCCTCAACCACTAATCTACGTGAAACGAAAGACCTAACAGAATTTTCTAGTAAATACCACAAGGAATTTCTGGTGCTGTTACAACAGAGTTTGATTACCTACAGACGAAACCCGGAAGCTGATTCCTTCGCGCTCAACCAATCCGAAAACAGTAAATCTGACAGACTAGCTGAACGATAGATATAGGAGATCCTGAATGAACCGACCGAATCAAGATGCTGTTACGGAAGCCCCGATACTGAATGAACTGACCGAATCAAGATGCTGTTACGGAAGCCCATAGTCATGAGGGACATTAGCAGCATACACTGATATAACTGCGTTAGCCTCTCTCACCAAATCCGTACAGGGTGATCCAGTCACATTTACGTGCCCATGTGGTAACGCAAAATATACGGAACAAAGTAGCGTCTACAATGATGTACAATACCCGAATAAGTACGGGTTAACTGTTTCGGTTGACAAGTTTGAGGAACAGATAAGGGAGCACGCGTTGATGTTATTATTTACAGGGATTGTAAGCACGATCCAAACGAAATTGCTGATATGGTGATAAGCATACTTCTGACCTAAGATAGTAATAAAACCGGAAAGACAATCCTTGAGTGGAATCCTTCAAGAGCGGTGTCCGGGTGTATCACCTGAGTGGCTAACTAACTGAACATGCCATCGCCTCCAAGGCTTGGCTCCATCTCCCACACTGTCCCGTTTCCCGGTTATCGAAACTGTAGCAGCTGGAACCAATGTGCCTATGGTACACGGTTTACAGCGGACAAATTGAATTGAAGAACGCGCACCGATGAAGAACTCCGGCAGATGGATTAGAACTGGTGCGAACCTGGCTGTCCATATGTCAGGTGGAAAACTAGCTCTAGCATGCGACGATATCAGAAAACCAACCAAAACGGATTACACTGGAGCCTAGAAGGACAACGTGGAGTGGAAATAGTGGCTCCTGTGAGCATGGCACGTCGTTGATTCGCACACAAACTCTTAGCGGCTAACCGAGAACCAACGGATCTTGTTGGTTTACAGAAGGCGACTAAAGGCATAAACACTCGAAACATCGCTTTGTGCTTGTTCGTGTACGTATCTCGAGTCGGTACACGGCAACTATGGTGTTCATGAGACTAGCTTGTAGTTCAGTAGGGGCCAGTAGCAAAAAAGGGAAATAGAAATAGCCGAATTTCAATAGGTGACATGAATAAAGTTACATCCCACAACCGGTCACGCCTATGTCAGAATATGTCTGTCCTCCTCGAGACCATAGAAAATCGACCCAAAACACCTTCACTTAATCAACAGATAAACTAACATACTATACTTCGGATCCGGAAGTAAGGTCTGATGTATTTTTACTTAATCAACAGATAAACTAACATACTGTACTCCGGATCCGGAAGTAAGGTCTGATGTATTTTCCCCGGGACACCAAAAATTGGGTAGGCGTGTATTTTAAACAGTGACCGCGAAGACTTTTTAACAAAATCGAAAAGTGGGTGCTGCGTTCACCTCAGTAAACTTTTCTTAAAAGGCCTTGACTTTTCCATTCGAATAAAATCCATCACCCAGGGTACTCAGCATCAAATGAAGCATGTAAGTACCAACATTAAGCGATAATTAACAGTGATCTTAGCAGACGGGGCAGGCTAAAGACATGAGGAGAAAACTTACTCATGCACAGTGAAAAAAGCATGAACTGGTCACGAAACTCGTCGTATGACTGCGACCGTGGCCTGAAAGGAAGTAAACAGGAAATAAACACACGAACAGAGCTGTTCGGACAAAGAACAATCGGAGTTTATGGAGTTCCAACATGCAAAACACTGCTCTTTTCAAAGGTAACTGGAACCAGAATCTATCCTCTCGGGTGTATACCCCGTACTGCAATCCCAAATGTGGTCAAGGTATTAGAATGTCTTCAGGGGAGCATTGAACGGATCGTGCATTTTTAATGCGAAGAAATAACCAAAGCAACTGAAACGGACACACATCAATTACGTCTACTGATGAACTAATCAAAACTGGGTTCCTAGGTTGGCTATATTCAACTAGCAATTTGGAAAGCGAGTTATCCCATTCTATAAGCGACACCGGGGCCATGAACGGAATGCGGACCAAAAATGGACCGTCTAAAAGTAATCGAAATTTGTAGAAAACTCGCCGTATAGACTAGAACAAGATGATCACCCTATTCGTTGTCTGACTTGACTGAGATGAGACAAAGGGTGTCCTAGTGGCTATACGCGAGCCAGTTTTTCAAAAATGAAACTAAGAGACCCGAAATTGCCGTCAGATCCCAAGCGGAAAATAATTCATGGTCAAGAACGCCAGAAAATTGTGGACAAAGATGATGGACGTTTAGTTGAACGATTTAGCTAGGCTATCGGCATTCTGACTACTGGAAATACTATATAGTCAAAAGCGGAATATGCGTTTCAAAACGATCGGACCATTCACATCAAAACAAGGCTTGATTACGGTGGAAATAAAGTCAGGACTAATCTGGCGATAACACCTTTCGCGCCGAGGGAGTGTTTCAGAGTTGCAAATATATCAGTCCCGTAACTCACTTTCTATTAGCCACTTAAACAGGTCCACAAATGGCAGCTTGCACTACGTGGCTTTACGGAGTGAAAACGATGCTACATGGAAGACGCACAGTGGAGATCACAAGTATTTACTCCAGCATTAGGATAGGATATGAGGTGGAGAATGGAGATCCACATGGAAACTGGAGGGCTTCAAGTTTAGCACAGGAATGCATTCAAAACAATATTACAGCGAATCCTATAGAGAAATTATCGGAGAGGAGACATGGGCTCTCCTGAAGGTGGCCACTCTTGGAGACTGTACATTACCCCACGATCGATGCGGAAGGCTGTCGTGGATTCTCCAAGACAATGGTTTCTCTTCGGAAGGGTCTCCCTCGGCAAACATAACTATACATTTCCTGAGTTTGATTACGTGCGTAGCTTACTGCGTAATATATCGTTCGAAGCAAAGGACATACTGGGTCGAAGACAGCTCTACAGTACAAACAGCACTCCATCCACGTGGCACTTCACCAGGGTTAAGCAACTACATATAGCTCATTAAATATACTTGATATGTGTGGGGATTCCACAACCAGCAACAGATGAGTGCCTGCTTAGATCAGTTTGAGCCGGAAGGGAAAAGGATGGAATAGATAACGTGTCAGAGCAAAGCATGCGGAAGAAGAGATGTAAAGAAACGAGACAATGAACACTAGAAGAATCTAAACCACAACTATGTTGAAATGTTCAAAATCACATTCTGTAGTTGCTTACCAGATCAACATGATTCCCGCAGAGGCAGTAGAAATAAAGTGATAGATGTTCCACCACCCCTTGATTCGAGAACCGTTGGCAATCAGAATTCGCTCGCGTATGGTCAGTGTGCAGTAGTACCATACCAACAGAAAGTGAAACACAGTATCCAATACTCTAGGAATGAGAAAAACCAGGAAGGTTAGGAAGTGCATTGTCCAAGGCGTTTCGAGTGTGGTACTTTGTAAAGTAGAATTCGGTCAGACATTTCAGTGGATTTGACCACGGTAGTTGCAAGGTGAGGTTGACAAATCCGATTAGAACTGTCACAGATAATTCACAGTATCAATTTCAATCCACCTCATGTTCATCCACCCGAGACCGTACAACGAAAAAGCTTGCGGCTAATATTCGTCTGCAGCCTCTTGGTTACGCTTTTCGGAGCATGGACAACCAGGTGGCAGAAAATGGCCTTAATCACGCAGTTGAAATTCCTTACCTTGCACAAAATCTCACTTAGTGAAATCGGTTAGCTATTCGCACACATAAAATATTATTGACTGGGGTAAAGCAGCGGCAAGGCTTGGTGATAAAAAGTACAATCTGACGGATAGTATTCATAAACTTGAGGAAAAAACATTCCAGCGCAGTTTGATGAACTCAGAAAGTTTAAAGCCGGTCACGACACAAACTAAATTAGATGGTAATGATGATAACTGTAATGCTGATAAAAAAAAGGATATTACGATTTCCACGCCATGCTAACCACATATCACCCCACAAGTATACTGATTAGAAATGGTTTAAATTTGCTTGTGTGGAAAACCGTTCAGTTGTAACACCCTTTCGGTGCCTAACTGCCATGCCATCCGGAGGAAGCAGGAGGGCTGGGATACTGCCAGGTTGTCCATGCCTAGGCAGGAGAAGTCGAGAGGCAGAGGTCGGGTTCGAACCACGAAATTTCCAGTCAGTAAATTCGCGCTCTAACCACTGAGCATCAGTCGCACTATGTAACGGTGTGCTTACTATGGTTTCCGCCACACTCTTCAGTAAAAAAAGCGAGTCTGTGGGATTCAAATTTTGATCTCGTACTTCCGGTATGGATCATTCTCCATCTGACTTTTCATCGTAAAAGCCCACAGTTGGTTTCCTTAAAACCCGAAAATCCAGGTGACCTGTTATTGGAAAAATCCCCAGAAACTGACCCTATTGCACTCTGATCGTTCCAGGATAAATTCCTTCCATTAAACTTAAGGAGTTATGGTCTTTACTAACAACGATAGTTATCCTGTCGTTAATGAAAACAGCCATAGACCCGATTTGCCAGCGTGCATCACAGTTTACCCACATGGTATTGGGTCTATCAAATGCGTAGAGCGATATTTCTTAGGGACGCCTAAAAGTCCAGGATGGGCTTCACGCTGAGTCGTTCAAACCAAGTGATGAGGTTGATCAGCCTCCATTCACACATACGATATGAGCATGGAATGTTTAAGAGTTTCTAAGTAATATCTGTCGCTCTCCATTTTCCCATAATCTTTCATATTTGTACATAATGGCTTCTTCCGAACAAACTATCAAGGCTGTTGAGCGCCGGATAGCTGCTGCAGCTTTCAATGCTCATGATAACTATAACGCTGAGGGCCGCGATGACGAGAGGACATGTACTCCGCATGTCTGAAGACTGTCTGCCTCGCAGAGCTCTTTCTACCGAGCCCTGTGCTGACTGAAAGCGACCGGGAGGTGGGCAGTGTATGACCTGGCAACGAAGTACGAAAACACCAACCAGTAAATTTAGTCGGGTCGGCAATTGCCGCCTCGCTGGATGGGGACCCCGGGACTAAACTCACCAATGGTTAATGACAACAGTGGAGTCAGTGACGCTCGTTCATTAAAGCTATCGCCTTCAATACGTAGCTGCCCAGTCCCTGAACTAACCAAGGCTTGGCTGTATGTCCCACACTCTCCCGTTTTTCGGTGATCAAAACTGTAGCAACTGGAACCAACATGCATATGGTACACGGCGCAGCTGGTAAATTGAAATTAAAGTGACTGGCGATAGTGTTTACGGAACGAACACAGAACGAACAAGAATTACCGAGAATGTTTGTAGGTATAGCTTCGGCGGACATTGCAAAATTCAGCTTAGCCTAGGTGCCATGGCCGAATAGCCCCATGTCTCAGATGGGCGGTAAGAAATGATTCGAAGTGAGGTGTGGATGTTCTGAGGAGTATACAGTTTTGGGCTGGATATCTTTAAAACATTTTAAACCCACGTCGAAAGCTGTGGAATTTCGAAAGAGATATCTTGAAACTTCTAGTTGGTATCTTTAGGTTACTAGCAGGATGTAACAACACGAAAAAGGTATGCAGAAGTCCTTAAGAAGATATGCCACTATAGGAGAAGCGACTTATTGACCTATATACCGCATACGATTCAACGTCAGTGCATCAGATTTTGCGAAAAACGGCTTGCGGAAATTGTTTAACAGGACGATGATAATCATCAACCTAGTCTGTCTACCAATGTACGAGAAAGACTTTTGCTTCAAAGCAAGCCTCTTGAACTTCTACGTAGGTTGGAAAGCGTTCACCAACACCTCTGCGCGATGTACGGCGATACGTGTTGGTTTCTTGTAAAAGGCGTTTCGAAAGACCTCCATCGGAACCCATCAAATTCCTCTCAGCATGACAACATTCCGTTTTTGACAGATTTTTTAGCATTAGCCTACTCGCCTATCGAGTAACTGTACAAAGAACCCTACAATGAGAGAAAAGAGGTAGCCATGAACTGTACTTGACCTAAATAGCTTTTTGGTTGTAAACCGACCCCATGGATATTAGACGAAGTTTATTAGAACCGATTCGTGGCGTGTGAACAGTATAAAACAAACCACCACCAAATAATAACCAATGTACACAGAGACGAGGTAGAAAGAGGAATCCCAGCAAGATGTTTCCTATTGAAATGTGGGAGTAGGTTCAGTAAAATGGTTCCGATTTTGAAATTGGGATATATTAGCTGGGTTTCGAAGAGATTAGAAGTCAAAGATTCTTTGGACCGGACTCTGTATTCCAATTACCTCAGAACTGCTGTATACCTCTTCGAAGCTGGGATCTTTCTATTTTTGGATAGGTAGCAGTTTGATGGGCCTCTTGGGGGCGAGATGGCCCAAGTGGTTAGAGCGAGAATTTACTGACTGGAAGGTCCGTGGTTCGAACCCGACCTCTGCCTCTCGACTTCCCCTGTCTGGGCTTGGGCAATCTAGCAGTATCCCAGCCCTCGTGCAACCTTCGGATGGCATGGCAGTTGAGCATCGAAAGGGTACTACAGCTGAACGATGGGCCTCTTGAAGAGTTAGTTTTTGTGAAAATAAACTGAAGAATTCGTGAAGATGGAGGTCTCCCCAGACCTATAAAAAACATTCAGCTGTAGCACCCTTTCGGTGCCTAACTGCCATGTCATCCGGAGGATGCATTAGGGCTGCGATACTGCCAGGTTGCCAAAGCCTAGACAGAGAAATCGAGAGGAAGAGGTAGGGTTCGTACCACGGACCTTGTGATCCGTAAATTCGCGCTCTAACCACTGAGCCTACCCAGACACTGGAAACCATACGGAAATATGATGGGTAATGTATGCTACGACCACTACTGAGGGACCTTTCCTGGAAGCTTTGAGAAATAAAAAACAACGAGAATTCATCGAATCCGCAGTGTGAAAGAAATGCGTTTTTGAGCGGCCGTTTACCGGGCAGTAATACCTATCTTTATGGTGATATTTCAAGTCAGAACAAAAGAACTAGCCTGACTAATTCACCTGGAAGAATACGCACATGTATGCTAATCAGAAGCTACGACAGTATAGGTACGTCAAGAAAGCATGAATCAACTCACCTGCTTTGAATGAAAAAGTACAATAAAAACGTTAGCACGGCGCATATTGCAGATACAACAATCTTGAATTGCTCATAGTCATTCTTGTAGGCGAATCTGAATGTGTCAGGAAGTTAGCGAATCACATTACTTGTCTTGTTTGCTGGATAGGGAAATGTTAAGGGCCCCAAGGACGATGCGCAGATATAGGCTAAATTGATTTTAGTAGAAAAACCAAAGCGACATACCCAGGACGTCGCGGAAGAACATCCTCAACGTTACGCATTTCAACCTCCTTCCGTTGAAGCTCTAGTTTCACATCTGCTAATTTCTTCTTCTCCTCAGCAGTGGCCGATTTTTCTAGTCTGATCGGAATTGTACAAGTGATTGATTTACTACCTCGATATTTCATTGTTTAAGAACTGCATGTAAGATTTACAGTGCTTAACGCTCTGGGAGCAACTGGATTGGGCTGTTTTCATTGTTTCCACCGAACTTAGGTAAGAGGAATGTTTCCCCTGAACAAAAAACGTGACACCATCCAAGTTGTTTTACCTTCAAAATTCGCCATTGCTTTTCAAACTCCTCCTGAATCTTGTTAAAATCGGGCATTTTCGTCCCAGTGCCTTACAAGCCTTACTGAGGGCACGGAGAGAACAATCAACGGATAAAGACTGACGACAGGTTTGGGCTTTCTGAAAGCCTTGACAGGACAAACAGAATGCTGAAATCAGACAAAAAATACAAACCACAACCCATAGCATGTATAGGGCTGTTCTTTTCTGAAAGGAAGCACACTATCGTCATCGTCACGATCGCGAAGCATCAGTGTTGATGCTGACGTCATGATGTCGATGATGATGGAAAACGTCTTCATTTCCAACATTTTCGACTGACTCCACAAATTTGTATGATGGATGTGCACGTCTTAGTGCTTTTTTGTGTACCCCTGGGCCGCATGAAAAAAAAAACACTTTTGGAAACTTTGGAATCCCCGATTCATCTCGTGTAAATGAAATTTCCGCGTTCTCCAGTTTCATCATTTTCATTGTTACCGGTTTTCCAAGCCCGCTGAATTTCAGACGGCGATTAAAAAAATCGCAAAATCCAAATGCGGGATAAATCCCATGTTATCGAGTGAAAAACTGCCTATGAATCCGGAGTGAAACAAGTCACACAATCACATTTGTGCTTTGCCGTGACACAAAAGGTGTGGTCGATCTAGAGCTGCCACCTTGACGTGATGTTCGAGTTTAAGTCCTGTAATGATACCGCGGGCTTCCATATGTGAAATTTCATTATACAAAATGTAACCATACCAGGAAGACCAAAGAGGACAGTCAGACGAAAGAATGAACCACCATTCTTGAACAACCGTAAGATTAAGCGGTTTAAAGGTAAGCTCGTACAGTCTTCTAAGATAGAAGTGGGAAGGCAGTAAGGTGTTTCCTTCAGATGACCAACATTTCCGTATTTGTGAAACAACGATGGTTCTTTCACTCAATGATGGTTTAGAAAAGGTCGGCCCTAAAAAGTGCATACTGTGATTGCTTAAAGGTTGACCGCGACCGCCAGCGCATTATTCAAAACGGTTGAAATACATTCAATACCGACGAGCCTGATGATGCTCAGAAGGCATCTGCCGTGTCATCGGGTCAAGTCAGCTTCCTGCAGCCAAATGGCTCAGGTTATTGAGTCATTCACTCTGATAAAGGTCCCTCAAAAAAATCCTGCCAACCGCTGCCTCAAGGTTGACTTTTGATTCAGACCCTAGAGGAGCGGTTCGCTAACAACATCTTACGTCTCAATGCCTTGTCGGTCAGACATTTGGGTAAGGCTCAAGGTGGTTTACTTCAACCAAACCCCTTTCTTCGGTCTAGGCAACCGGGATTATTCGTCCTTGCAACACTTCATCCACCGACCCTCATTCACAGCCCATCTCATCCATCGAATGATGCAGTGCGATCAACCTACCTCCCAGTCCCCGAACCAATGTTCCATGCCTGAACTTTCTTCCAGCAAAATAAGTCAAAATGTCTCTTACTGAACTCACAAGATTTGATTTACATTGAAGTCTTCAATGTCCGTACTCTATCAGATGGAGCGAGATGGCTCAAGTGGTTAGAACGCGAATTTACTGACAGGAAGTTCCGTGGTTAGAACCCAACCTCTGCATCTCGACTTCCCCTTTGTATGGTTGGACAACCTTGCAGTATCTCAGCCCTCGTGATACCCTCGGGTGGTATGGCAACTAGGCACAGGGAGGGTGTTACAGCCGAACGATTTTTTGTCAGATTGAGTAACAGAAATTTTTTGCTAAAAGCTTACTTGCGCTTTCTGCTGATGTATGTTGTGTTTCTAAAACATGCATACAAGACCCCACTTCAACCATGCACAGATGTTCCACATTTCATTCTCCGGGCATGTGGTAATGCTGACGCAGTGGCTCGCGGCATCTATGGCGTTGTCATTGGCGTACTTCTTCAGCCATGTGCTGATCACCGTTTGTTCCTGGCCAGTACGAACTTTCAGCACAGGCATTCACACTAAGTTGGAGGCCACCAACCGCAAGCCAGTCATGGACCAAGTAGCCAGCAGTTATCGAAAGAGGGTCTCAATTAAAGATTAAAATTCCTTCTGTAGAACGTGACTTGGCTCTGGTAATCCCATGGTGTGGACTACGCTATCCTTAGCTTCCGTCGGAATTACGCGTGCCTAAGAGGACAAATTCCAATCATCTAATTCGACGAGTTTCAGGAGGCAAACGGTATCGACCTGATCCGGCTGGAAAGCTACCAGAAACGCATAGTCACGTTAGTGACGAAGATTGTTTGGAGGTTGAATGGAAGTGTGTGAGGGAATCCATGCTCTCAGATTTTAGAGTTACCTGTCCAAGCTATCCGACTCGGCCAAATAAATACCGGATATCAAGGTCAGCAGGCTTTACTGCTGCCAGAAAAACCATACCAGGAACCAACGACTATGAGGGCGCATCCAGATTTCTCTGAAGAATGATAGCGGACGCTGGTGGATTGCGAAGGCCCATGAGACGGCTTTCGACACAGGCAACGGCCACGTCCCAGCTGATTAAATCAATTGGCCAAAAGAAGACAAATTTCAGCGAAACAATTTGCGAAGAGAACGGAAAGGATATTCGTCCTGAATGATGCACTAAACACTTCAAAGAACAGTTCAATTGGCTTTATTCAACAAAACTTCTGGAAGACCCAACGAGCCTGAATGGAACATTGATACCATCAATAGAGAAATCCAGCGCAAGTTGTCCCACAATGCGACAAGGCACCTGGTCTAAATGGCTTGCGCCCAGCATTTTTCAAAAGTGGTGTGCACTAAGAAAGCAATACTGCAGAAGACTTCGAAAGAAAACAGGATACCTATGAAAAGGAGCACTTCGACCCAATCTTCAAGAACGCAAGGACGTCACGCGAAACCTGTCGTGACACTGGCCTGGTAGTCTCTGGAATGACCTGGCACAAGTAAGTAATTGTCGGAAGGCAGATTCCTGAGAACAAAGCTAGGTTCTACCACGGCTGAGAATGCACTAGCCATATTATATATATATATATATATATATATATATATATATATAACGACACTGCTTCCAGCAGTGTCGTTATTCTAGAATGGTTGTCTTCCTAGACTTTAAAGCTGTCTTTGATTCTGTGGACCGTCACGCAATATGACAGAGCCTGCGGAGCAAAGGTGTTCTCCATAAATTCTTGACTCTCCTTAAGCCGCTGTGCGCCGACTCCCGCGAAACGCATGAAGGTCTACGGGAAGCCTCGCCTGAATTCAGCACCTCAAGTGGTATCAGGCAAGGCTGTCTACTTCCACCTTTTCTCTTCAACTTCGTCACTGAAACGATTATGGAAGATCCACTAACAGCTTCTAACGCCCATAGGGTCGAGGCGCTCCAGCAGTATTCACTCACAAATAGCGAGTACGCAGACGACCTGGCCTGTCTTGGATCTGACGCAGTCGTAATGCTAACAATATCAGATACTCTAAATAGTTCTGCCTCAAGGCTCGGTATGCGCTTCGCACCTGCATAAAGTGCAGTGCTGCTGCAATACTGGGGGGCTCGAACCTCAACCTCATGATTGAGGATGAGCCGATTGAGATAAACAGATCTGTCTACTTGACCAGCTGTATTAGACCCGGTGGTCGTCCGAAACATGATATTCCCATTCGGAGTTGGAAGGCTAGAGCAGCTTTCGTGAACCTGCATCACATGTAGCGTTGACGTGACATCAGTTGATCCGTCAAGGGTCGTGTTTACAATGTTGAGGTGCGCTTCATACTCACATACTCACACGTCAGAAACCTGGCCGCTGCACGCTGAGGACATCGAATGACTTCCAGTGTTTGATAATCGATGTCTTCGGAGCACTTCTCGAGTCTGGTGGAAACATCGGGTCAGTAATCCTAACGTACGCCGAATGTTTTTCGGAAGAAATAACTCGCCCACGACAGATGGACTGATCACACCCCATAAGTTGCGTTAGCTTGACCACGTGCTCTGCATACCAGCCAACCGAGTTCCTCGAAGGGCGCTTTTCGCACAACCACGTGAGGAGTGGAAACGAGTCAAGAGATCAAACATTGACTTAGCAGTGAAATACGAAAGCCTTTACCAGTAAACTTAGCTGCACTGATCAGTGGCTTCCCCCTAGATGGGGATCCCGTGGCGGGACACATCAATGGTGAGGGATACTGTCAGACATGGCCCGGTCGTTCCTCAATGACATTTGTGCATCCAAGCGATCGCCTTCAATGCACAGCTCCCTTCCAGTTTCCCCAATTAAAAGTCCACTGACAACCGCGTATTTACGCACGAATTACATCAACTACCACCTCGAATGTGCAGCTACCTACCCCACCTCCCCAAATCATCGGTGAACGAAACTGTGGCAGCCAGAACCATTGTACGGCAAGTACGCGGTTTCTCACAGGTGAAGATGATGGTGATTACATCTATCGATGACAAGCCGTGGGCAACTTCGAACAGCAGAGAGAAAAACACGTCTGGGCGCTACGTCTAGCTGCTATGCAACCCGAAGGAAGCACGAGTCGGGATACTGCTAGGTTGCCCAAGCCTAGACAGGGGAAGCCGAGAGGCAGAGGTCGGGTTTGAATCACGGACCCTCCGGCCAGTCAATTGGCGCTCTAACCACTGAGCCATCTCCTCCCCGCACTACGTCTGGGTAAGACACCAACAGCACGACTGGTCCGACAACTTTTGCAAACCTTGCCCAACACAAGACCATCACATAAAGGCTAGGTTATTAGGTTGGCTAGGAAGGAACGGTTACGCCCCAGGTACGACCAGGTGGAAGAAGAATCATGTGAGATCCAGTCTGAAGGGTGACAAAGCCCAACAGCATCCAAGCAGAGTGCAGTTGCTTACATTTCACTCTCCTATGTAGTGGGCTTGCCCACACAAGCGTTTCCCATATCTTGGAATGGAAAACAGATATATCATTGCTAGATGATGATTGGGAATACCTGATGGTCGTTGTATTCTGCTTTAACGAGTCTGGTCGCTCCGAACAGCTCAGATTAGGTTTCAGCTATCTCCATCTTCTGTCATATACTGAGTCAGATATGATGGGAGCCCAGAGAAAATCATTCATGCGGGCTACGACGCGATCCAGTTATGTCCCTGACTGGTTGGGACAAGACAGTCTCCAGGTGAGCCAAATGCTTCTTCAACGTTGAAACGTGTTGGGTAGGCATGGACAGACGTGGGGTCATCTGTCACCACCTTACGCGCACTGTGCGCGGACACAACGGACCACGGAGTTGGGCGTTTACGTTTATGTGCAGAATTACAATGTTAAAGTTCGTTGTTTAGTGTGGCTCTGGTAGGCCATCGGATTCAGGGATACCCCCTATTGGAAACCACTCTGATTTCCTGTGTGCTCAATGGGTCGACATCGGTACGTTAAACTCTGACTAGGCGACATGAACGCATGACCGGCTGCTCATATACATCCGAGTAACCAAGGTTTGGCTGTTAGGAACTGAGAACGACGGTGTTTTATGCGTGTACCAGTTTGGCGCTTTACGATCACAGACCACCAGATGACTACAGTGATCCGGAACACTAGAAGTGGTAACTATTGTAGTCATATGTTTGGGGGTACGTATATGAAATACATGTCGTGGAGAAGAGAGCAGGTATGTACAGCTCAACATCAAGTCTACCGGGATAATGTGTCGCGAGGCGGCTACGGACCACACGGGGCGCGCCCTGATTGGCCAGAATGTGAGTCAATCAGGGTCAAGTATTTGCAGCCCGGCATTTTTCACACTAACACGAATAATCTACTCTAACCATGTGAGAAATGCCGCGAGGAAATTCTTCTTAATCTTCACTGTAGGCTATATCAGGCTGCCGTGTCTTCTGCTAAACAGTAGTGGGTGAACTTCGAGCCAGTGCTCGACATAAATCTCGCAGAACCGTCCACTTGACAGAACGCATATGAATACCCCAGGCGTACGTCTCTCGCTTCTGGAAGAGTAGGATTGTCCGTTAAGAATAGGCATTCTGGGGGATCTGGAATAGAGGTAAGAAAGCTTGGAATTTTGAAACGGCGAAAGAAAGCCAGGAGCTAGACGACGAAATGGATAGTCAATCCAGATCACACTAAATGTTGGCTAGGGTCGAAGTGGAGTCGCTGGCCCTGAACGTGTAAGCTGCCCTAATATCGTCAGCGAATAGAAAGAGAAATTCATGGGCGATCAAGTCAGCGACATTATCATTGTATAGCGAGAACAGTAAGGGGGCAAGCACGCTACCCTGGATAACTCTGCTGGTGGTGGGAAGTGGTGATGAGGAGAGATCCCCGGGTTTAGTGAACTGAATTCTCCCGTCAGTGGCCAATATGCTTGGAATTGCAGAGGAATCAGAGGAGTAACGCCCGTGAAAGAGGCGCCCCAGCATCTTAGATTCAAGCAAATAAGTTAAGGTGATAGAACCCTCGCGCTTTTCAAGAGCTAGATTAGCGGTGGCAATATCAATCGTAAGTTTGTTAATTAGAATGAGGAGGGGGCGGCCATTGGTTTCACGGAAAAGCCTACGATACTTCCTAATTTTGTGGTCTAGATCGGATACTCGTCTGGCCGAAGGACAGCCAAAAACACAGGAAGTTTGTGCGGGAGCAACCAAACATGGTGACGGTAGTGCATCGTCGTAAAAAATGTTGGCCACGCTTTGGGTGTCACGTGAGAGAAACTGCTCATCCCACGTTTTGTGGCGCAACGAGGTTGCAAAGGCTTCAATGGTGTCAGAGGAAAGAATGAAGGAGCTCAAGGGGAGGAGTTGGAGAAGGGCGAGCCTTCTTGCAACTGCATTTGACAGTGCGACGGCCTCTACGAGAGAACTTCTGGTCAACTGCGATGGTAGGACACAGACAACCGTTGACAAGGGCTATGTCGAGGGTGTGGGGACTGCATATGGACTGAGACGAGCCTTCAACATCAAGTTGTGCAGGCCAAGGTGAGAGGCGCATAGCAAATTTCCGTTGAGTCCAGGAGATCGCAGGAGGGTTGAGATTATCAACAATTAATTTGCTTGGTTGAGGTGGGGCTTGTGTGTGGGGAATAAACATGGAGAGTTAACTAATCAAGCTACTATAGTGCGGGAGGCAAGTATAAACACCCGAGGATGGACGGCGGGTTAGTTTGACAGGCGGAAAGCCAAACAGAATCTAAAGCGTCTGCTAGTGGTGGATAGTCAATAAGAGAGACGTTCATTTCGCTTCGTGAGTATATGGGAGAGCCAGAACCACGGCGACGGGAACTACCGGATCGGGAGATAGTGTATTCAGGAAAGGAGATAAGAGCATTAAGCGCGTTAGAGGGGAGTCACGTCTCAGTGATGAAAATGAAGGTCAGACTGGCTATAGTTGAGATAGCTTGGATGTAGTGCAATTTAGATAAGAGAGTGGGTGTTGATTAGGACGCAAATATTACTAGCCGGCTCAAGGGAGGGAGGTAGGGTGACTAGTAAAAAATTGGTGAACCCATGGAGACCAATGTGGAATGGAACAGGGACAGGGGATTCAGGAGTTCTCGAATTGGTGGACGAGGCAGGACCAGGTAAGGGTTTGTCAGAATACGATGCTGCGATGTGCCACGATGGGTGGCGGTATCGATAGCGGGGGTCCGTGGACCACACGTTAGAAACTGGGCAGAGTAATCGTTTATAACGGCCGTATCAGTGGCATCAGACGATGGCACCACATGTGGCAGTTGAATAGGAATGGCGGGGTTTATGTCATGCACGATGGATGGACTGGTCCAGTGTTTAAGTAAGACTAGACGAAAGGGTATGGCAGACTCACCAAGAGGACAGGAGGATCTGTCTTGTAGTGTCTTCAGCACATAATGGTGGATGGCGGAGTGTATGGTTAGTCAAACTTGGCTGACTGGAGGAGATTATATAAGCGAGTTAGAGTAGGAGGAGGAGACAAGGAGTGTCCAGGAAGCTCTCTGAGGAGTGGAATGGGGTCAGTTGGGAGTGAAACGGAAACCTCTGCGTTGGTTGCAATAAGAGGGCTTTGAATTGGGAAGTTAGTGTTCGTAGAGATGAAACTGCACGTGGGATTGGGAATGGCGGGACTGTGGTGAAGCGGGTGGTTTTCGAAAAGGAATCTCAGGCAAATACTACGCAAGTGGATAAGGGACACTCAGATTAGGTGACGGTTGCTGCGGGTTAGAGATCCTGCCAAGGGCCTGGGTTGCACGGTTTGACAGGCTACAGACACGCTTATGTAGAATTCGGGGCATGGTTGGGTTAGTAGGCGAGGGACAACGAACAGAAACTTGGGGAGTTAATGTGAGATGGCGTTACGACACGAGGCTTTAACAGTATGTGTTTGAACCCAAGGAGCCATGTTGGTGGGGAGAACCGGAGTGACATTTGGTCAGGGGGTCTGGAGGAAGAACCAGTACTGTCATCCTGGATTGCAGCCTCATGTCCGAGCTGATGAGACAACACAACTTCTACATCAACAATCAATCTCGTCGGCCTGAGGATGGTCAGAGACAACATAGACGTGTGCCCAATGTTAAAAGTGGAGCGCTCGTGGTCATAAGTGGGGCGCGCGGGACCTGGAGCCGACAGGAAGTTTTGTGCAGCGCGATGGCGCGAGTGAACACCACAATATGGTGACCTTAAAGGATCACTGACGGAACGGTGAGAATTTGGGGATAAGACATCGACTCCAGAATTGTTAGGGGTGGTCAGGGGACCGACTGGCCTAGAACCGGCCCCAGTATTGTCGGGGACGGTTGTGAATCCAACAGAACTTGACGCGAGTGCACAAGAGGCCGCGTTAACTAGCAGCTTCAGCATGCTACGCGCACATGCGTCAACGGTTATCCAGGTTGTGTAGTTGCCAGAAGAATTGATCGCACGTGAAATCTGCGATTAAGCGAAACCTAGAGTATTGACGCTGCAAGTGGGTGAAGGGAGAATGTATCCCTTTGGCGCCTATTAGTGGTTGATTAGGAGGATTTGGATGATAAAATTTTAGCATGATGCGATTGTAGTCGAGTACGGGCCTTTGTGACTTTGTTTTTGGGTAGTGCAGAGAAGGGCCCCGATTCCATTTTACGCACGACATCATTTTCATCCTTGGATCGCATTAACATTGGGCAGCGTAGGGATTGCTTTGACTTTCGGAGTCGTTGAGCTGTGCAGGTGATGTCAAGCATGTTACATGCCGTCAAGAGAGCAGTTTTTGTGGGCTCGAGCGGGACGCAATCAGGGGCATTGTATATGAAGACCTGATGGCGTTACTCTAAACACTGACGAATCCCAGAGACAAGCGAGTGAATGAGAATTGACGCTCTTACGAGATCTGACGGACCACATGTAGCGTCAGGAGTTAGAAGGCAACCAATTAGTCATATGCTTTGGAAAGAAGCTAGTTCGCCTTTCATCTTATGCGCACAGGCTCTGAGGTTGGCCACATATGTGTTATATATGATTCTTCCACTAAGGAAGATGGAAGAGGGCCGCTGAGTGTAACAGAAGGGGAGATATCGTTTGGCGCTACCGAACAGTCTGGTGTGATTTGGAGCGCTCTAATGACTGACTTTGAAGAGTGTTGGGACTAAATGCTGAGTTTTTGGCTGCACAAAGTCCATTTTGACACAAGGATTGGATGGATGATGCGGATCGAGATCCCAAAAACTCTTGGATGAAGACGGAAGTGATGACATTATCTTAACTTATCAGATGCACGCGAGCCTGAGACGCTAACTAAAAACTAGAGATCACAACAGTCAGTTTACAGACCTGAGCACGAGTGCCGGGCAGAAGCCCGTGCCCTAAGAATAAGCCCCCAGGGGATGCTGGCAAGTGTGATAAGGTTGCAAGTTAAGGCGAGGACGGTAGACGCCTTGTTTCTTTTGAGATGTAGGGCGAGCATTTGGAAATAGAAGGTCGTCGTAGGACTCGTAATGACAAGCTTAGGCTCCAAGAAAGCTTAACCAAATAGGGAAGGGAGGATGAGTGCAGCTGTTGCGTGGGTGCCCCAACTAAGTAAACAATCAATGTATAAGGATTATGCAAAACGCCGCGGACAGGATGAGGTCCAAAAAATGTTCGTACTCGCCGCATGAGCAATAGCGCTCGAACAATTGCTGGCCACACCAGATTTGTAATGCGCTAATGACGGTACTACTAAGCAACGGATAATCAGACTTCAAAATGCCACACCCTGTGGGAAACTAAAAAGTTGCATTAACGTTCTGCAGACTTCTATGGAAGGCGTTTAAAATTAAGGAGTATGGGTGTTGAGGTGCCGGAGTTCGATGAACATAAAAGAGCTGTCAAGGAAAGGAACCCTTTCAAACACTTCGTGGGCAGCGGATGAGATAGAATACGAGAATGAGCACACCGGGGTGCTGTGGTAAGGAATAAAAATAAATGTGACACTGTGTATGAAAGACCTAGAGGGGCATGTACGGCATCCACGAAGGTGACGATTTTCAAGGAGGAGGTGGTTGTATGCGGTAGCTGCTCATGGTACGAGAGATGGTGAAGCGACATACTGGTCATGTTGAACGTTTTCTAGTAAATTTTTATCGACATTGAGGTAGAGTGTACAGCGGAACTTGCTATTTTACAGAGAGGGGAAGAAAACGACAAGTGGATAGGTGCAAAGTTTCCGTGATTAGTAGAGCCGAAGGTTTAGTTCAGAAGACGAAACGTTCTGACATCCATTTGAAGAGCCAAGCGTATCAAGAATACATAATTGTGAATTTATCCTAACAGCGAATTCAATGCACTGTTTGCATTAGGAATAGGCCAGGATCGCGATGGCGTACGCAGCGCACAGTGTAGACCAGCTGTGTCTGTGAAAGTCACATAGGCAGTTTTGCTGTGATTCGTTAGCAAGATGTTGAACTGGGATCACAACAATTAGTTGTTGATCACTCTAATTTGGCTGATCAGTAACACACAAATTTAGGAAGTCGCAAACGGGCAGATTTGGTTGCTTGGCGGGAGAACAATTGATATACGAAACATGGTGGAGGCCAACGACTAGACACCGAGGAGGTTGCCTGGAAACTTTGATCCTGAAGATATTGCTCCATTTGTTCTTACCAGCTCTTCCAGAAATATAACAACACAATCGATGGAAGAAACATTGTTGCTTTTGTACTCAGTCACTTTGCCAAGCACACTGCTGCAAGTACGATGTACCTCAGCATTAGCCTGCCAGATACTTTGGCAAGTTGACTACAAATAAGTGCAGAAAAACACGGAATGCTTAAAGCCTACATCAGGAGGGGTTAATTAAAAGTTTCGACTGAGTAACAAGCGTGGTTGGATAAGCATTGTTACGTTTGATAAACGATGGTGAGCCACGCGATGATTTACTAATATATATAGTGACCTGCAGCTTTTGGCAGCCTGTGAAGTGGGTTGCCCGCGTTTGGATAATACAGCAATTATAAGTAATCTGAAAAATGCAACCAACATGCGGTTAGAAGTCCGCGATACCTAACCAGCTAACAAACGTAATAGATATTAATAATAGTGGACAGCTTAATGACACCTGACTCACAGTACTAAAACGTGGCCATCCGTTCCGATCGAGAAAAGTTAAATGCCCAACTTGGATGAGATGAGAAGTTGAATTTTATTAGAGGATTTTATTGTTATATATGTCCTATCAAGGGATGCAGGGACTTCTTGGTGACTCTTCCTCAGGGAGCTGTTGACGTCCCAAAATGAGAAAAACATATAAGTTAGTTTATCAAAGTATCCATTTGAGGTAGACGGCCGACTAACCGGGGACAACATTTTGTTCTAAAGCGATCACTTCATTAGCATAAATATCGAAGGTCCGCGCTTAATTGAAGTCATTTTCGGTGGATGATGCTTTTGCGTTACTTCCACCATCTGATGACTACTGAGTAGACCTCAGGAAAATACAGGACTTACCTGAAGTGCACGATGCCTCATAAAAGAAAGAACACACTAAGACCGGTGGCCTTCACATGCGTCACACGAACTCATCATTGTCTCCTTTAAACCGGCATCCACAGCATTGGTGCTAGTGTAACCCTGGATGCCACTGATGAGGCATGCGACTAATATGTCTTCTCGTAACTCAGCGTTGCGACTAGCGAAAAGTCGGATTTAGTGAGGAATTTGTGGAATATCTTTGTGACATTCGTTTACATTTGAGTTATGGTCAACGCATGTCCAGGAAAGTTCAGGGAGACGCGTTCGAGAAGAAGACGGATATTCAGCCTTTATAAACAAGATGCATAAGCGAGTTTTACTTTCCTGTCCAATAGTCTGTAACTGCTCAGGTGCTGTTTTCTAGTAAATACATCCGCAGCGAAGGCCTTCTTTATTTTCATTTGGTGCCGTCGCCAGGATAAGGATGAAGATCCCGCGGCCACAGCCCTTCGAGGATGTGGATATGCGGACCTTCCTGAAGGATTTTGAGGAGGTTGCGGAAGCCGCTGGACTGGAGACCGACCACGGTAAGTTGGCAGTGCGGAAGACCCTCATCAGAGGTCGGGCAGAGACAGCCCTGGATGCCGCCAGAAGTGGCCCCCGGAAGTTAGACTGCACCGCCGCGAAGGAAGCTCTTGCAGCGGAGTGCGACCGACCGGCTATGAGGCGATTCAAGACAGCCAGGGTGGCGATCAGCGCAGTGACACAGGCCACCATACGGGCCGTTATTGAGATACACTGGAAAAGGGAGCTGCGTTTTATTTGTTACAGGAGCAGGGATATCGCTGAGAACGGAGAGGAAGACAATTAACTGGAAGCGTTCCAGAGTCACTTCAATCGGCTGAATCTGAATGAAGCTAGGATAATTTCCTGGAGCGCCGCCGATTCGGAGGTTGTGCTGCCCATAGTACCTTCCGTCTTGAGACGGAAGCTTATCGTCGAATGCCACGAGATGGCGCAGACAGGGTGCACCAAGACGTGCGACTTGCTTCGGCAGAAGGTCTACTGTCCCGAAATGAGAAGTGAGGTGATAAATTATGTGGTGTCCTGTAAGTGGTGCCAACTGATGGAGGGCGGTACAACAGGGGCAACTTATCCCATGGTACCCATTTATGTCGCAGAAATAGGCGAGTTATGGTCCGTCGACGTCATGGGCTCCTTTTCGGTGGCGACCACCATCGTGATAATGACTGAATACCTGTTGCGGTGGGTCGGGGCGGCAGCAGTGTCAAATCAACGGGCGACGACGATCAGCGGAAGGGTGATGCATCACATCGTGGCCAATCATGGGGCACCAAAAATGATCTTAACCAATCAGGGGCCTCGCTTTGAGAGCTGAGAGTTTAGGAGTTGCTTCCAGAAGCCGGGCAGCAAGGGGCCAAGGAAAGCACCATACAACCCGTAGACAAATGGTCTAACCAAACGTAATAACCAAACGATTAAGAAGTTACCGGCGACCAAAGGTGACTGGGAAGTGAAAGTGCTGATGATGTTGCTAGCTCATCGTGCTTTCACAAAGCTAACCACAGGCAAATCCCCGTTCATTTTGACATACGGTCGACATCCGCGTCTTCCAGTTGATTAGGAAATTGGGTTGTGGCCGGCAACACGCATGTCCATGGAGGAGGTAGGAGAGGAAAGGAGGATAGCTCGAAAAAAATTGATTGCCGCTCAAAAAAGGACTAAAAAGAAAGCGGCAACTAGAAAGGCACAATCATTCCTCTTGGGCACGAAGGTCAAGTGGATGGATCATGAAAATCCCGAAAGGAGTGGACTGGGGTCACAAAAGCTGCGCAGTCGACGGCAGGGTCCGTTTGTCGCAACCGACCGGAACGTCTATGCAACTCAAGACGGTCGGGGATCGGAAAAAGTAAGTGGGACTCAGCTTCGGAAGCTTCATGATACACCCGAAGATCGGCCGAATAGACCAGTTGCTGTGGCCGACCTACCGGAGGTAAATGAAAATCGGTGGCACGCGAGCGACCTGTAAATGAAAAGGATGTGTAACGGTGGCTAATTCTGATGAGGCATACGATTAATACGCTTTCTTGTAGCTTCGGTTTTTGACCAGGGGAAAGTGGGATTCAGTAAGGAATTTGTGAAATTGCTTTGTAACACTAGTTTACAATTGAGTAACAGTCATTGAATCTCAGGGAAAGTTCAGGGAGGCGCGTTTAAGAGGAAGACGGATATTCAGTTTTTACAGACAAGATGCATACGCGAGTTTCGCTTTCCCTTCCAGTAGTCTGCAACTGCTCAGGTGCCGTGCACTGATGCTGCCCAACGATTCTTGAAGAAACATCCGCAAGAAAATTGCCGAACTTAGTGAACCCATCAACACTGCGCTGATCCGCAGCCAGGTATACACCTCTTTTGTAACGAAAGGCATTGAGCTCCGGCGACCTTCTGTTGATGCACTCATCAGAAGCAAGCATCTTCCGTCTCCGCACAAACTGTTCGGTATGTTCAAGGATGTCCATGGTGGACGGTACCGCATTGAGATGCGATGATTAGTCAGCTAACACCACCCTTTCGAGCCGCCACATTTGTGACATAATTCTGTGCTACTTTGACGTACACTAGGCAAATAGGGGGCGAATATATCCCATAAACATTTTGTTCTTTTGTGGCACACCTCCATAAACCGCAGCCGGTAAGTATCCCACCTCATGCCCCACTATGATAACGCAGCCAAATTAGCACCTTCTTATCGGGTACTAGCTGAAAGGGGTTTGCATCGATTTGGACACCATGCTGAAGAACAACTGTGAACTCGTCCCGCTTCTGAACGTACACCATCTCTGGATTACTCTCAGATGGGCTGTTGATGCATGTCCCGCTTTGGTTTACCTTGGGGTAGTGGCCAGTAACCATTGTGAAACGCAGATGGGAATTTTTCACACTTGATTGCCAACCCGATAGCCTGGAGCACGTCATCTAAATGGCCCCCCGGTAGAGCAAGTGGCTTATGCACGCGTGTGTGGGAAATACGAAGGGAGACGGATATATATCTCGTGTAGTTTACCACATGATGATGTATATAACCAAGCAAGTTTTAAGGCATGACAACACAGGCACGCTGAAACTCGAATAGTAACGAATTGACCAAAGTGAAGAGCATGTTTTAATTAGCAGTTAATTTAATGATGCAAAGCCCAGACGGTTGGCAACTCTACCGGCATTTGCATTTGCACCTTACACTAACCAATTTTGGTACCTCACATGCACTTTTCTCAGCATTAAGAGGTTATACGTTCCCCTACAATCAGATAAATCTTCATATATGTATTGCTTAGATAGGTTTCCCATTCAACACTGTTAGTCAGACGAATACAACGTACCAGAGTAAGGTACACCTCTTTCTCTGGCCCCGAATCAACAACCATCTCCTGTAGAAGGATTGTACGTCGCCTCAAACGCATGGTTAGCAAATTGGGTTTGTTGGAAACACGGAAGTCCACAAGCACCCAACTTTGCAAGCACAACTGATGTTGCATGGCTGTTTTACTATTTGTGTAGTTAGCAGCGTGAGAAAACAGTCCTCATCAGCCTAGGTAGTGGTCCACGAAAACAAAAGATGCAAACTTTGGTACCTTTGGCATCACAAATGATGCTGTCAATTGTTGGTGTTTGCAGTACCTAATAAGGTATGGCTATTACTGCTTGCTAGTGAGCATCTTTCCCTATGTGGGAAGGACCCACAGGCACATTCAAAAGATGAGTGCGCATGGGGCACCGAAACCATTTTCTTTAGTCACCGGTAAGTCACATGATCGTAGCCCTTATTCCGTCGAGCAATAAACCAGAAAGGCAGAGAGTGGTGCGAATCCTGATCAGTTTATCGAAAGATGGTCGACTATTTCCCGTAAAACAAGCGCGATTCAACCAATGTGCGCAAATTCGTAGTAGATGGAGAGCGGTGAGCTGTAATCCGAATATATGTGCACATGTTCTGAAGTTTTCGTTGGAGTCACGAGACGACGAATTTGTCTGATTTCCGAACAAGTGTGAATATCCCAGGCCGTTTTGGAAGCCACACACTAGGCTACACTGCTTTCTTAACGTTCTAGTCAAGCTTGATTACTTCCTGCAGGACAATGGTTGGAATAAAACCCCACGATATCCTACCTTAACGGGGAGGCTAGCGGACAGCAGATAAGTTGCGCAAATCGTTTTTTTGCAATCCTCTGTTTTGTTTACTTGCTGGAGCTTTTTAACAATAAAATTCAGGGAACTACCCGAAGGCCAACAATGCAACTGAAATGAAAGGCGAATCCGCTGGAGTAGGTTCCTAAACCCTCTTATCCTAATAGCCTATCCTACCAAATCCTATTTGTCAAGAACTGCACACTTACTCGCCACTTCGTCGCCACAACGAAACCGATGGGTGCACGTTTGAAGATGCCCGAGTTCATCAAGATCAAGGGAACAGGTTTCACAAGTATACTGCCAGATGACTGTTGCAGCCGCTTTCCATATAGTGTCCTTCAGACTCCAATTTGCTTGTGTTCAATAATGCACATGACTTTTGAATATCAACAAAGCAACAGTATTGTAGATGCCGGCCTTCCTTGACGATAGTGACACTAATACAGCAGTTGACACGTTGGGATTCATAATAGTCGAAAGTTTCGGCGCTTGTGCCCAGGAGAACGACCAGATATAGACCAGGTTAGATCAGATATGCCTTCCACTTTAAGGATCTTTGTCGAGTGAAGGTGGATTATTGAGAACCGGAAACAGAGATAATAATAATAATGTCTATTCCAAACAGGTGTGTGGCATACCGCCACGCACGATGATAACGTTACAACCGGAATAAAGCACGACTGGCGGGATTTATGGGTACTGGGATTACGCGGAAAAGGGACGGTGTCATAAAGAGGGGATATTACCCTCTGTAGACTTGCTCACCGCTACACCGGCACGTGCAGGGAAACACAGTTACTACTGCTTTTTTGGAGAAACTATCGAGCCGAAGCAAAAGCATATCTTTGGAATTTGAAGGTGGTGTGCAAAACCAAAACAAGGGGGCAAAACAAGAGGCATCCCGCCTGACATATGACATGAAAAGTGTGAAGTTGCAGAATTGCCGCGATCTGGCTTGTCACTCTTAACAAATGCCCAAAACCACCGATGAGGCCCCGTGGCCTTGGACTGTTGGGCTTTTGGTCAGGATCAGTAAAAGTGTAGCTGGGGATGATGAAACGGAGGGGTTAGCAATGCAGGTAAATGGTAGCAGGAATTTCGGAATCAGTGTGTACAATGAAAGTGTAGAGAACCGCTGGTGTAGCCGTCATAGTGGAGCCGGGTATAAAAGTTCCTTAGGAGAGTGAGTTGATGACAGCACGCAGGCGAGAATGCGAACTTTACAGAAAATTATTGACTTTGTGGGGAGTACTGACTGAAAGTCCACCGAAACGGTTAAAGTTAAACCAAGGGTTCAGCAGATTAGACTGAGCGTGTCCTGGAGGCGGATGGAGCCAGATGAAAAGTTTGTTCGTATTTGCAGTTAACGAAACGAGTGGGTGAGAGAATATGGTCAAAAGTAGAAATGGAATGGTTGCGTGTATGCTACCGAACTGGGTATGTCAGTGCCGTGCCATTGTTGCACTGACATTGTTTGGTTGCTTGAGAGCCCTGTAACGGACACTGGGCTGTGATGTGCAATTCTTTGAGCAGCAAGATATTTTTAGGTTGGCCAAGGAACTCTGCAAAGGTAGAACGGAGCCGATGTAAAATCTAGGTATTTTTCTGGTCCCGCTGAGGACCCCTGTGGAGGCAGATCACCGGCCAGGTGAAGTGGATAACAGCAAAACGGGGCGCCTAAATCAGGTGTTGCCGAAGGCCGAAGCTTTGGAAGACGAGGAAATGGGATGAGATAAATGAAGTCCAGTGAGTTTGAGGAGACATCAGATAGGATAACGTGCATTATTAGAGAAAAAACTTAAATTTGGCTACAATTAGAGTGGTGACAACAAGTGACCAAATGACACAGGATTAAGGTACATTTGCCCTTAGTAGACTAGCGATCAACCAGGGATTGGGTTTACTAATATGTGATATTATGATATGGTTATAGGTGTTTCAGTGCATCAGATAAATCTCACATGGCGATTTCGTTCTTCCTGACGGAGTTGGGTTGGCATGAACAATATATATTCACCTGGGAAAAATGTATCACTAGAATGACCGAAAGTGACGCGCACTCTTTCTAGGAGCACCGCAGCATCCCCTAAGTATTTGCGCGTACCTGAGTGTACGCCTTATTCATAATGACGCATAGTTGCACAAAAATCGCACGACACATTGCGTTGTATTTAAGTACTGCACCAGACACAAGGTAAGCCTTGCAGACAGAACCACCTTGCAGAATTTTTGTGGACCGATGGATCTGATTTAGCTACATTAAACGAGCGTAACGGACCGAAACGTGCTTTGTGTGTCCACTTGGGCGAAATGTGCGTAGGAAATTTCCTACCAGTTACATCGAATTCTGAGGACACGTGAACCATCAAAGTTTGTAAACTGTTGGATTTATGCTATATTAGTAGAACGCTGCCCACACACAAATCAGCGGTATTTGATGACCTTGAAACTTTCTCCTGCCAAACAAGCAGCTGTGGGCAACCTTCAAAAAACACGCGATCAGAATAGGCTAATCTACCGCAAAATTCTCCTCATAATACAATAGTTTCGCCAAAATCAATCTCGGTTTGCACCTAATGATAGGCTTTGAGTTAGTTCGATTCCCATTTGTCAGTGAATATTACGTTGTTGGAGCGAAAATTACGATTCAGCACCTTGAGCACTGGTGATTTTTGCTGGTACATAGTACCACAAAATTCCATCTGGCATAAAAATAGGTTGACGAACATGGTTCTTCAGAATTCTTTTTGAGTCCTTCAGCTGCGAAGGTTAAAACAATATATCTAAATAAAGCCAGGTGCACGAAGGAGAAAACCGAGTGAACTTTTTGGTTGCCGGTCAGCGGACAGAGTTTGGCGGGTTTGGTGGGTCTGCCTCAGTTTTTACTGCAGGATGTGTTATGGTTATGCGTGCAGCACAGGACAGACATGTGGAGGAAATGAGTTAGACCATGGTGAGTCCAACATGCGAACAAGGGTGCGTGCAGCACAGGACAAACATGTGGAGGAATTGAGTTTGACCATGGTGAGTCCAACATGCGAACAAGGCGTTTTGCCGACAAAGCATGGCGTCGAAATATCATATATCATCAACTGCTACGGGGATTGTGCAGTGCTGTGCTGATTTGGGTTGACAGGCACCATGTGAACATCTCGGAGAATTTAGCCGGGCACTACACTGTGCACCCGTTTTGTTGGTACTGCATGGCTGGGCAAGTTTTGCCCGCCCAGCTTCAAACCAAGCCAGGGTGGGTTGTGTTCTTTCATTCTTTACTCAAGTTGTCCCATCGTGCAGCAATGCTTTCTGCTGCACATCAACAAGATAATGAGTATATTCTGTTTGTGGACAAGCGCTTTATCCTTGAGAAAAAAGGAACACTAAAGATTGATCTTGCGACTTTTGAAAATGAGTTTTGACGTAAAAATCAATTTTATTAAGTTTACAACTGAAAGAAGTCTGGTTTACATTAGCCATCCGTCCAAGGGCGCCGGACTGAACAACCGTTTGGCAGAAAGCTTTGAACTTGTTTGAACAGGACTTCCTCCGTTACAGCACTTTGAACTTGCTCCGGTACGGCCGACTTCTTCCCAACCGTTCATCCTGTACCGAACGCACAACCATAGGGCAGCCTGCACCGACAAACTCAGCTCATCCCAATAATGTCTTGAACTTGTCTCTTGACTGGTAGCCAATGCTCTTTCCCACTCGGCTTTCTGTTTCACGTGCATCGTGCTTATTTAATTGTGATAACTTCTTTCATTCCAGCGTATACAAATAAATAAACTGGAGAGACATTGCTGGATGCTCTTTCGTCAACCTTTCCTTGTTGTTATTCTAAACGAAAATCTCTCATGCTTTTCATTCCTTCTCCCATGAATGTCCATGGAACCAAACGCGGAAATGCCTCGTAAATTTTCGAGAAAAAGCAACTCGGACAGCAAATTGCAAGCACCAAAATTCGTGACCACGGGAGGTAAAACGCCGTTCCAAGAAAGGAAGGGTCAGCGCAAGTGGGACCCCGAGATCGCATCCGCCAAAGATGAACGGAGGTTATGGTCATCATTAAGACAGGAAGCACACAAGTGTGATGCTGAGCCTCCTTTCAAGGTCTTGGCATCGAATCAGGTCTGAACGTAGTAAACCTGCTAACCTTTCTGGCGTCACAACCCTTTTCTGCTCCCTACCTTCTGATTCAGTAGAAATAGTGTCGAAGTGCGTGTCCAGAAACTGCCAAAGTCTGTTCAGCGAGCTTCTCGAGGTTCAAGAATTGGCTTGCTCTAAATGACTGTCTATTGTTGCATTTACCGTGAATTGGTTCGCACTAGACTTCTCTGATGAGATCTCGACAAACGGTTACTCCATCTTCCGAGTTGACTCGAAATGCCAGACGGCATGTTGTGTTGCTACATACTGTGTCGTTCCCCAATCCTCATTTTCGATGCCACTCCAGCGCATTTTTGTGCAGCGCAACTTTTCCTGCGTGGGACTAACTCCCTCTTTGGTGTAGTCTGTCGCTACCCATCAAGTCAACTGGATGACGACCCGTTCTTCACACAGACCATTGAGCAATTCTCCCTCAATTATCATTTACGCACCTTTTTCTGGTAGGTGACTTTAACTTTTTCAAAGCCTCCGGTATAGGGTTTCACCGCTTCTGGTTCAACGGATATTTTGATTCGGCGCTAACTGAAGTCGTTCAGCACAGCTTTTGTATTCAGCTTGCCGATTCACCCATGAGATACCTCATAAGTCAACTACCATCAGAGCCGAATCTCCTTATCACCAACAAAAGACGCTTCGTTAATCAAGTGACATCAGGGTCTTCTTGTGACATAGTGACCACTGCGTGATGACTTGATCGCGTTAGCTACTGGACCAAGAACTCAAAACTTAAAACGTGCGTTCAAAACTTCTGCCACGCAGACTCTCAAGAAAGACGTCCTATTCAGATAGCCTGAACTGGGACCAGCTTCACTGGAGGAGACATACAGAGCTAACGTCCATAAACCTCACGAAGTTGGTGTGGTTTTCGTTCCAAAGTAACCAGTAGGCTTTCGGAGAAACCAACAGCCACCCAAAACGACTCGGTGTTTTCTGGAAACAAAGTCCCGACTTTTTTAATGTATAGCTATTGCGAGAAGCAGAATATGGGCTGGTACTTCGAATCCTCTGTAAACCACAAAGCGACGATAAAACATAAGAAAACAGGTTAATATAGCAGCCCTAGGAATAGCTGAAGCGTACTATTTAAGTGAATAGGATATCTTGGCAAAACTTAGCTAGTAACAGCCTCCGACCGCAGTGATAATCATTATTGAGGATATTCGTGGGTCCTTGCACCGGATAGTCTCTTCAGCTCGTTTTGGCCAGATGGAGCTTATCGAAAGATTTGAAAGGTACTGTCACCCGTACTGGCAAGAAATTTATACTAAATGGTTGGCATGTCGCTCGAATAAAGCTGGCTTGGGCGAGAGTGGTCCTCACATCAATCTACAAATGCGGTGAGCGCTCAGCGCCCTGCAGGTGCGGGTCTATTGAACTCACTAGCAAGCCGTGAAAGTTGGTGAAACGCAATCTGAATTGGGCAATTTAAACAGCTTCCTTACCAAAAATCTCATCCTCGGCTCTACGCTGATTCTCCCAAGTCGTTCTCACTTAGTGAACTTGCGCATAATTATGGGCACGAGTTTTGCGGAAATCATGAAGAAATCCAACGTTGTATTGAGGTTCTCTTTTCAAGCAGAACAGTTCGAGTGAAAATCGGATCAACATACCCGTTCTTCGCCGCTCTCCATTGGAAGTCCCCAAGGCTCCGTTCACTCATCTTTCTGCTCTGCTCCGGCAGCCTCCCGGAAGTTTCATTGCCGACGCCCTCGAAATCGATGCAGACTACGCAACAAAGTAGTCTCTGGACAGGGGTCACCCTTTTGAGTGTTGAATGGTGCGCACACATTTCGTTAGCGCGGGGTTCAGACAAAGCCCTCATTTAGCGTGAGAATGGACCGGGGGATGTTTCTAGGCTGCACGCCAAAAATATTGTGCCTGAGTTATCAAACCAGATGTTACAAAGACGGCCGCTAGGCATCGATTTGGTTGATAATTAAAGGCGTCTGGAGGCCCTTGAACTTCTTCCTCCAGAGAATCTTCCTAGAAGGGACCCGATCCCAACTAACACCCATTTAAGACAAGTTACGCCGACAGTTTTCTTCTTGCTGATTTCTCTAGAACATGGCAGGGAAACTTGAAGATTTTCAACATTTAAGGGCGCGGCTCTAGTAGGATTTTTTAATCATTTTGGATAGTTAGCGCAAGGAGTAAAACTCGTCCGACACTTGCCTATGCAGCGTCTTGAACCTAGCTGAAATCAAATTTAGATGCTTCTTAAGTAATTGCGAAGCACTGAGAACTGTAAGAGCACTACTTCAAGGTAATTTATCTTGTGAACTTCAGGGTAGCGGAAGCTGCTAGACGACAAGAAATCTCGGAGCTTGAAAGCTTGAACAAAAACCTGATTCTTGAATCAGTTGGAGTTGCTGGGCAGATGAAGTTGCGTTGTACTTACACGCGTCCCTGTCCATTCCCGATCCTCCTCCCTGGCACAACTCCAGCACATTTTTGTAGTGCACTGAGGAGTCAAATCCTGCTGCACGGGACCGATTCTCTTCTTCTCAGCGTTGTCTACCGTTACCACTCGGGTCTACAGGAAGATAACCAGTTCCTCATACAAACACTTGAGCAAATCTCCCCCATCTACTACCTCACACATGTTGCTGGTAGGTGATTTTATTGCTCCAAAGGCCTCCTGTGTGGAACTCAAGCGCATCGGATCCAGTGGACATTTCGTGTGGGCGCTGACCAAAGTCGCTCAACAGAACACTTGGACTCCACATGTCTCACCAGATGCCGTGCAGGCCAAATTCCATTCCTGCTGGACCTGGTTACCACCAGTGAAATATATATCTTAATTAAATTTCTACCAGGCCATTGTGGCTACTGTGTGGTGCTGCTTGATTTGATTTTCTACTAGGCCAGGAATCCGGAACCACAGATGTGGATGTGGAACTTCTGCCGTGCAGACCTCCCAGAAATGAGTACCTTCTTTTTGCAATTATAACTTGGCCCAGCTTCAGTGAAGGGGTTACACAGGGCCATTTTCTTGATGCGATGTTCGTTCTTAAGAACCCCCCGCGAAGCCGGACAGAAAAAAGTTACCTGAAAGGATTCAGCGTCTTCTGGAAAAAAGATCTCGGCCATTTTTCCAAGAGACAACTACGGGTGACACAGGACGAGCTGGATTTCCGCAAAATACGGAACCGTCGTAAGTCAGAAATCTGCCAATGAAACACAGGAAAACAGGCAAAAGTGCTCGAATTCACATAAGTAAATAGGAGAAATACCGCTGGGGGGGGGTAAGTCAGGCGCCTTCTCTCTGACGGGAATAAACGGGTAACCCACAGGTGATCTAACAGTGGTACGTGAAGTCTACAAGCACTATGTAGGCCTGTATTGTGCCCCAGCGACCTCGTCACATCCAATCTTGTCAAGACGTAACTACGAACTGCCTCTAACCAACATGATCTTCACAGAGGAGGACATCCGTCATCTTTTGCAAAAGGCAAACCCCTTCTGCGCGTTGAGGCCAGATTAGGTCCACCCAAGGATACCGAATGAAAAGTCCCTCAAGCTGGAAAACATTCCTACCTGTTGTTTCGTCGGTCGCTCCACGAAGGCAAGCTTCCATCCGCTTGGAAGCCAGCGATCGTCACGCAACTCCAGAAGACTAGTGACCGACTATCGCCCTGCAGCTTTAGGTCTATTAGCCTCATTAGCATACCGTGCAGGGTGCTGGAACCCATTCTGAAGCGGGCCATCTGGAAGCACCTTACCACCAACGAATTGATATCCCCAATGCAACACGGATTCCTCCAACACCGCTCTTGCGTGACGAACATGCTCGTATTTATGGGCAGCTTAACTCAAGCTAAGGACGAAGGACTCATGCTGAGGGTCATAATTTCCGGCTTCTTAAAGGCATTCGGTCGAGTCTCACACGTTCAACTGCTCCAGAAACTCGGATCTTGCGAGATTCGAGGGGAACTTCTACTCTGGATTAAGGCGGTTGTATCAGAGGGAACATTCCGAGTGAAAGTGGGCTCGACCTACTCTTCTTCCGCGCGGGTCACCATTGGAGTTCCTCAAGGCTGTGTTTTGTGATTACTTCTGTTTCTGATCTACGTTAACGAGCTTGCAGAAGTTCTTTCAAGTCCACGTCAACTTTTTGCGGATGACTTGAAATTTTGGGGTTCGACCGCCAGTGCCCTCTAAACGGAGGTAGACTCTACAAAGTAGTGGTTGTTGGACTGGCACCTTCCTTTGAAAGATGAACAGTACGTCCATATGTCATTCGGAGGAGGCGCAGCGAATGCCTTTGTCGTGCAGGGTGAGAATGGCCCAGAAGAGGATAGATACCAAAATGGATTCAGTTACCTGGCTCTCTTCAAAAAGGGCCTTCATACTGCACCGTGAAAATCGACTCAACAGGCTGTTCTACAGATGATGCGGCGAGCAATCCCCCGTGTTGTTCACATGGACTTCAAGAAACTCTGTAGGACCTATGTCAGACCGCTTCTTTAATACACCAACCAAGTTGTCCACTCAGGACGCAAGACGGACGTAGCCTTCGCTGAGTGTGTCCAACGGGCTGCTACGTAAAAGGTTGCCGGCCTTAAAATCGTTAATTATGGAATGCGTCTTGCAGTGCTTGGATTATTTCATCTGGAGTATGGTCGCAGCTGAGGCTATCTAACACTTATTTACGGCCTGTTTGAAGGTTTGGTCAACAAGTTTTTCGCCGTTGACCTAACTAACATACAGTGAGGACATGCTAAGATTTTTAAGCTCAGAATGGGCACCTTCAGTATGCAACAGTTTTTCCCATTTTGGGTAGCTAGCGCGTGGAATATCCTTCCTCCAACGGTTTTTCACGTTGCTTCGAGTATCCAGTCAAAAACATTTTTTGACCCCAGTTTAGTTGCGCCCTCGCGCTGGCAAGATTACTGCCCCGCTCTTAGAACTATGAGAACAGTGCTACTGCATTTTTCCCGCTTGTGTCCGTTAAATGGAGAGGAGTCACTGAACGACAAGAACAAACCCGACCTGGGAAGTTTGGTCGAACACATGATCCTGTGTACTAATCCGTGAAACAGTGTGAACTGACCTTGGTTATCTGGCCGCGCTGTTTACAACAGGCACGACACGAGCGCAATGTCTCGAAAATCTACGGACCATCTGACTCAAGACGTCGCTAAAATCGACCTATATAACCCGAAGCCGATGCTCCTCCATGGCTATGTTCTACCGTTTGTCGTGTTGTACGCCATCTGGCTAGGCTACTGGACAAGCGTTCTCGGCGTCACCGACTACCTCGAATTGGGTTTAATAGTCACTGCCATCATGGGGGTGCTTCAGATTCTTACGTGTCTTTTTTGTCACTGGTTTGTCGGATTCAAGTGTCTCGTTACTTGTTACAAGGTAAGTGTTACTACAGCTCATCAGCAGGTCACTTATTGTCCAGGTGCAACGACCAGCTGAAGCCCAATATGCTAAAGTAGTCCCTACGCCAAATAACGGTTGCACCACACTCGTACAAATTCTGCATGGAAAGGTACTCACATTTCATCAATCCGTATCTTCGGTTACAGGAACTTTCTACGGGAGCCTCGAGGCATTATTTTTACTTCCAACGTTTAAAGTATAACTTTCTCAACGAAGATAAGGATAGTATCAGTGAAGTTAACTTTCCTGTCGACTGGAAGGTTTGCAAGTACCTCAGTTGGCGAGGTTACGAGACGACTCAGGATGTGTTGACTGCCGAAGAATCATATGGCCACAATGAGTAACTTCATTGGGTTTTACTTTACCTTTGCACAGGTTGCATCTTAACGTTCCGACATTTGCGGAATTGTTCAAAGAAAGGGCAACCGCACCTTTCTTCGTGTTCCAAGTTTTTTGCGTTGCATTATGGTGTCTGGACGAATACTGGGTGTACCCGATGCTAACTCTTTCAATGCTCTGTTTATTCGAGGCCGGCTTGGTACACCAGCAGCTAAAAAACATGACGGAGATAAGATCGATGGGAGCCAAGCCCTACCACATATATGTGAGTCTTTTCTTGTCCAACGTAGATGGTGAGCCTTATCGTTCTGAATCATTGGCTTTTCAAAAACCATTTCATCCCAGTGCAATTTTCGATCGTTCAGCGTATGCTCCAAAGATTGAGCACGTAACACCATAATTGTAGGGTGGCTCCTGGTGACTTACAACCGAGTGACGATTGCTTTTGTACCACATTAGTCAGTGCATGATAAAGGCATCTTAACGTTGAGGTGTTGGAAAGCAAATCTTTGTGCGTTTCTACAGTGCCGTAATATGCGGTTGGAAAATACTGTCATTGCCGGAAGGTTTGCCGTAAGCACTGAAGGCAGGATAGTTGAAACGTGAGGCTTACTCGTTCTGAATTAACCTGTCGAAGTGAACTAGACGTTTTTTGACCCCGTCAACCCTACTGACTGTTACCAATCCAAACCGTACTTGGACCTACGAGCCTCCAGCTCTCTACTTACTCATTTACCTGCTGTTGAGATAAGCTTCCAGTAGGTATTTGGAAAACAAAACAATCTCATTAATACCGGCCTCGGTTTGCAACGAAACCTGCAACTGATAAGATTCAGGGATTTCCAGTTGAGAATTTAAGTACCTTAAAAGCGCTCCACCTATTAGAAACTCGGTCAATTTAGCCACCCTTAATATTCGCACTCTTATCCAAACAGAACATCTAGCTGCTCTAGCCCCTACGATGGATCCCTCTACATTGCGTCAGCAGCGATAATTTTGTATGCTGTGCCCTAATTGGTCACCTCGTCAGTCTCCCTGGCGCGCATTTCTGGTGCCGCAGAAGGTACGGCTGCTTTATATGTCGGGATCAGAGTTGTGTTGAGCCACCGAGTGAAAGCATCTCGACTCGATTGGAGGCTCATTTGGTAGTTGAGTCTGTGTGGTTTTTTTGACGGGGTTTGTGAGATAGTCTCGGGAGAGGTCCACGGCTCCTCTTTTATTATCTTTTTGTGCACCGATGAAAAAGCTTAGGATCTGCCAGATACTGCTTCAGTGAGAATCCAGCTGTTAGCTTTCATTGGGCTCAAAACTCAGCCGTTGCGGTCGCTGGTCATATGAGCGCGCAGGTATGTAGACTTAGTGATTTAGGGGCTCGTCTGACTGGTCCTTTTGGACTGGACATTAGGCGCACGGACAAAAGATGATGCTTACAGCCGATGTGTTTTAACTGCAAACCAACTCCATGAATAGTGAAAGCTTGACTACGAACGAATCGGCTCTGGACCCGAGTAAACCGTATTGCCATCATTTATTGATGTAAAGAATTACTCACTGTCTACCACTCCTGGAATGCCTCTTTGAATCTCTGTGCCATTAGGGAGTTCACGGACTGAAGAATCAAAGTTATCAGAACCAACTTCCATAACTCCTGCCAGTTAACCACATGTAGGATGTCATGTGTCGCAGGAGCGAGCCCCCTAAAGTCGCACGGAAGCAGGAACTTCCGCCTGTAATGCGATCCTACCTAGAGTCTTAATAACACTAGCTTTGTCGGGGTTTCGGGAACAGTTAATTTCCGGTAAATTCCGACCCATCATTCTACACTAGATGATACTGGTTTTATGTGCATATTAGGAAGCCTTTTGTGCCAAGAGAAACAAGGAAACGGAAGGAGGAGACATGTTGAAAATGCTCACGGATTGTTCCATTTGCTTCGTGCAACAGGTCTTCGGGAATCTTGCAATGAAACCATCAGGGACCACGGTAATTCTACGACACCCAACAAGTAATATTTAAAATGTCAATTCAGCTGACCACTCGCTACTTGCCTTTCGATATGTTTGATTGCAACAGAGAGGTAAAATGTGATTACAGAACTCCTTTAAGCCTCAGGAGAATGACCATACCCTCAATCAAATGTCACTGAGCTTCTGGTCTTAACTGCCTTCTAGGTGATCTGTTCAAGAATGTCGGTGAATTCTCCCGTCTAATGTATTTACATCCGTGGAAGGTCGATAGTTAATAGTCTCTTCAAAAAGGTACTTGAATTGAATATGGTAACCACAGGTTTGCCAGTCTTGCTCCCGTTGCAACAAAGATTATTATCCAGTGCCTTAATGCGTGAGTAACAGGCAGGATTTCAACCGGGTAGGGGTTGAATCGACAACATATTCAGATTTTCATCCTCCCCCTCCTCTTCCTCCTCATCCTCATCGTCATCATCAGCTGTAAGAACCGCGTATTTGCCTTACAATGGTTCCAGCTGCCACAGTTTCGTTCACCGATGATTTGGGGAAGTGGGGTGGGTAGCTGCGCATTCGAGGTGGTAGCTGATGTAAATCATGCGTAAATACGCGGTTGGCCCGTGGTTGGTTCGAGATGGCTCAAGTGGTTAGAGCGCGAATTTACTGACCGGAAGGTCCGTGGTTCGAACCCCACCTCTGCCTCTCGACTTCCCCTGTCTAGGCTTGGGCAACCTGGCAGTATCCCAGCCCTCGTGCTTCCTTCGGGCGGCATGGCAGCTAGGCACCGGAAGAGTGTTACAGCTGAACGACTATCCGTCAGATCCAAGACAGGCCAGGTCGTCTGCGTACTCGCTATTTGTGAGTGAATACTGCTGGAGCGCCTCGACCCTATGGGCGTTAGAAGCTGTTAGTGGATCTTCCATAATCGTTTCAGTGACGAAGTTGAAGAGAAAAGGTGGAAGGAGACAGCCTTGCCTGGCACCAATTGGGGTGCTGAATTCAGGCGAGGCTTCCCGTAGACCTTCATGCGTCCGCGGGAGTCGGCGCACAGCGGCTTAAGGAGGGTCAAGAATTTATGGAGAACACCTTTGCTCCGCAGGCTCTGTCATATTGCGTGACGGTCCACAGAATCAAAGACAGCTTTAAAGTCTAGGAAGAAAACCATTCTTGGTTGCTTGATGCAGTGTCGCTACTCTAGAATTCGTCGGAGAGTGGAATTTTGATCGATACATCCTCTTGCAGGACGGATTCCAGCTTGGTTTTCACGGATCCGTCTATCTCCTTGTTCGGTCAGTCTTCAAAAGATAAGACTCTGTTCGATGCCAGAGCCAGAAGGCTGATGCCACCTTGGTTTGCACACATTATCCATGTGCCCTTTTTGAAGATGGTAATAACTGTAGATGTGCTCCATTCTCCAGGCACTTTCTGTTCACTCCATATCGCACGAATAATCTTTGTCAGATGAGTCACCAGGGATTCTCCAACTTCTTTGAACGGGGCTGGCTAGAGATGGTTCAGTTCTGGTGCCTTCCCATGTTTCAATACGGGTATTCCGTACTTTCGTTTCTTCCGATGGATGATTAGGGTTCATATTTCATTCGTTTGTATGCGCTATGTCCAGAGGTTGTGTTACAGGAAGCCAGCTAAACTGTTCTTCAAGGTATATTCGTAATGCACTACTCATAAGGTTGCTGAAAATTTTTCGATAGCCCACGACCGGTTTCGCCCTTCTTGGGGCTCATCAGGTAGGCGCAGTTCCCGAGTTTTCGTCAACCTTATGTTCTATTCGAAACAAAATTGCACGAAATTAGCTAACTACACTCATTTGCAAACAAATTTCGTTTTACGAGAGGCTCACTTGGAACCCAGCTGAATCTCACGTTTGTTCTTCAGAGTGTTGGGATCATATTTCCAGTGGACGTTTTTGCGAGTGAATTGATGAGTCGCCTTTTTTCATTTATCGTTTCGCTGACTTTTGCTCTCCCAGGGTCAGTCGATCGTATTGATTGAAATAGGGCACAGTCATTTCTGATAGCAGAAACCTTCTCTTGAGCTTTCATTGTCCACCATAACACTGACTTCTTCTTCAGGCTCTTCATTATTCGGCGTTTGAGGACTTTTTATGCGTCGTCGCACTCCTTAACTGCTGATCTGGATTTCCTGGACTAGCGATCTCGACGGTATTCAATGGTCATTTGATTTTATCGGAGAGGTCGGACAGGCATTTGAACGCCTTTAACGTAGCTCCTTTCCCACTCTTTCTCGCTCCATCTGCGTAGTTTCTACTAGTACAGTGTTGGCTTATCGTAGTGGGTAGTTGGGCTAGCTCGAATCGATACCGCTGAGCTGTGGTAGTTCTCCGAAGATGTTGGGTTGGCTTCTTTCTTGCTGACTTGCGATGGCCTGTAGGTAAGCGAATTGTTGGATGTGCTGGCATTGTGGCGTGATCGGAATCAAGTTGTGTGCCCCAGAAGGAACCAGCTCTTAACCGGTGGCCGATGGCCACGTGCTCCAACTGGGTCCACGGTTGATCTGCGTTTGGTGATCGCCAGGTTACGCCGTGCGGACGTGTATGCTGAAAGCCTTCACTGGCGAGGAACGTTTCATGGTCAGCACACAAGTGGGAGAGTCGCTGTCTGTTGTCTGTGCGACGAGCATCAGCTCCTAATCAACCCCCAGATTTGATTCCAAACGACTGATTTGGGCATTCTTATCACCCGAAAGGATCGCAATGTCAGTGCTTCTTGTTCGACGAATAACCCAGGATAGCTCCGATAGAATTTATTCTCAGCTTCAGAAATGCAGTCCGTTGGGACATAGGCCGCTATCACAAACAAGCACCGCTTTTTATGATGAGAGGCACTGAGGTTGATAGAGCTGGATAACCGAGCAGCATAAAGACGACCGCTCACTGGGATCCACTCCAGGAGTGCGTGCATATATATTCCACGAATCATTGCTACTGGGTCACCGGACACACGCAGAGTGAAAGGTGAAGGAGCGTGGGCTCGTCCATGTCGTTTTGAGATGCATGGTCACACTCGGGTCTTGTATGCCTGTTTCAGAAATAGCGTATATCAATTTTAAGGGAGTATAAAGTTTCGGCGAACATTGCCTGTTAGCCCATTTGACGTGGAGTACTGACGTTAAAATCTGCTATGTATAAAGGCTCTCTTGAATTTAGCATGTTATTTTGTTTATTGTGTATGGGCAGTGGGTTGGATAAGGCACGCCGGTCAGCTTGTATGGTCGGAAAGGGTTTGGGAGGGACACCAATGGATAAAGAACTCTGCGGACAGTTGTCCAGGCTGAGGAAGGGGTTTTTGTGAGGTACCCACCTTGAGCCTCTGACTCAAAAGTCTGACCCACAAGGCAGTGGGAAGATGTTAGTTTTTTTTTTTTGGGGGGGGGGGGGGGACCGACCTTTTCTTACCTGTCTTTCTTCTGGAGAAGGCAGCATCGCAGCTTCCATGAATATGGACATGCTGATGGACTGTAGGAAACACCTTACAGCCTTCAAATTCCCATCGCCATGGACAGCACGATTTCACTCGCAAACATCCGCACGCTGTTGCAAGTAAGATAATCCATGGTTCATGATTGTGTGCTATTGATACTTGTTCCGCTGCTGGACATCCCGTGCCGATCTGTATTAAGAAAGCTGCCCTTTGTTTATTTATTTCTCCGTGTGACTCGCTTTGTCTAAAAAAAACTTGGGAAAAATACGGCCAATGTTGGGTTTTTGAGCACACAACTGTACAAGAGTCAATCTGCATTTGGGTAAGTGTTGGTTCTATCTTATTTGCGAATTTTGTTTTATTGTGTATTAATTAACTCTGGAGGATAACGTGTTGTGACGCAGGCTGTTAGTCAAACCTACCATACATGTGCTGAATTTGCTCATGCTTAAGTTGCATGACTCCCCTCACCGTGTTTTTCATCATGCGGAGCACTTACATTAATCGATGCGTTTATTCACTGAATTTCTCTAGGTTTATCGACAGAAGCGATGGACACGCATAATGAGTGACAAACTGGTTGCCGGTGATATCGTATCGGTTGCTGATGGGAATCAAAAATTTTTGATCCCATGTGACTTACTTCTTGTCCGGGGAACTTGCGTCATTGATGAATCGATGCTGACTGGGGAGTCGGTTCCCGTAAGCAAGGCAAGTGGATTTAACTGATCATCTTTTATGGTAATCTGGTCGGAAGCCATGTCCTTCCAATTCTTCTGCCAGTGATAAACATGGGAACATTGCCACCCAAGCTTCAATCTCAGTTGGTTTTCAACGCCTCCCTTGAGCACATTTCCTTTATTTCCATTTGTCCGGTAGCCGCTGTCTGCAGGGGAAATTGCTTCCTCACAAAAATGAGCAGGAAAATGACCTAACACTAGCCTCCGGTCCCTAAAATCTTGTGTAAACTGCTAGAAGCTCATCGGAAAATATGTTATTGTCTTTTCTTGATGGATCGACAGCCCACACTTGGTTTCGCCGGGAGCTTCAGCTGGGAGTCAGATAAGTCTCCCGTAAAAACCAAATGGGTATGCAAATAATTGTATTTTTCGAATTTCGTGCGATTTGGGTTTAACTAGAGGATAAGGTTGACGGGAGCTCGAGGACTGCACCGAAAATGGCTAAACCGTTTGTGGGCTGCCGAAGACTTTTCAGCAACCTTGTGAGTAATTTTCTTCATGAAAATATACTGCAATATCTCGAATTTCGTATCAACTGAAACACGAGGTGACCTTCATGCAGTACGTTCGGTTGAAGAATACCAGAAGCGATAGATTCAGTTGGGATTCAGGTAAGTCTTCCATGAAAACCAAATTGGTATGGAAATGAGCGTATTTGTAGACTATTTTCTGTTTTTGGTCTTGAATACGTCGAACCTGAGGTGATCGATTGTACTCAAGTTTTTAGTAGGAAATCGCGCATGGTACATTCCTTTCATTTGTTATATAATTACGGGCTTTATAAGGACTAACCTTCTCACTCTGATCCAAAAGAATTCCCTCATTTGTTGACACATAAAGAACCATGATAAAATTCCATTCTTCCAATTACGACTACTCCCGAGAAAGACCCCTTTGAAAGATGGTCACTCTCTACAACAGTCTTTCTCTTCAGGCTCAACTAAGTAACTAAGAGACCATTCTCAGGAGGCATCAATTGTCTTCTTAATCATGGTATCCTTTTTCAAAGATCAATCTCTATCGCTTGTTATCTCTAACGTCGACAGTTGCATATTATTCTGTGACCGATAGTGCTACTCTTCGGTGTGCACCCTCCGAAGAAGTATTACTCGTAAAAGGGATGCATTTGGCGCCTTGGCACGTGACGATGGGAATGCTCGTTATACCCAGTAGACAAGTAAAATGCCCTTCTCTTTACATTCTTGGGGAAACATGTCACAATTGTAATTCTAATACCGTAAATTTTTCATTTTGTTGGTACAAGAACGATTGTACACGCTTTTTGTCTGTCAGAGTACCGGATTCTTCCCTGCTTGTTCCGTGGAACATTGAGAAATGAGGTCAACCAAGTGGACAACCGTCACACTTTGAGAATTCTCTCCATTCCTATTTGATTTCGTGACGGACGAGACAGAACGTTGATGGGTTTTCAAAACCCTGGTGTTCAAATAGCCGCTGGCGAAAACTTTATCGGTCGTTAATATGCAAACGACATCGCTCCTTTCTCCGAAAAATATGAGGCTCAGGTGTTTTTAGGTGAACTGTTCACAGTGACCTCATTATTTGTCATTCACTTTGCACCCACGAGGTGTAAGGTCACGATCCTGGGCATGCAGTCACTGAACACGCCACTTACAATGTCGATGCGACTGGCCTTCCAGGATGAGGACCTCGTTATATCTACTGCGTCTGGTTGTAGACGCTGAAAGATGTATCATCTAATCGATGTCAATGGCGTTCTTGTTGTCAGTTTCTATTTAGATTGTCTGAGTGGTTGTCTGGAGGTGTAGGTACTTTGGATTGACTGTGGGGGCTGCATATCGCTACATATCTCATATCGGTGACATGATCCACTGTTACTTATATTTTAACAGTAGATATAATGAAAATGTATGAATGAGGGAATACCCAACGGTGGACACTCGATGGCCAAACAGCGCCTGAACTAGTGTCAAGTCTGGTTTCTTTCATTCAATGTTCCTCACAACCTGCACACAGGATGCCTTTTCGGACGCATAAGGGTATCTCGCTAAGTCTACCTTTATGGATGTTCGGCGTTATGCAAATTTTGTTCCTAATACCCGCTGGGATGAGACTAGTACGAAAGAGAGTGGCTTTGTTTATCGTAAAGATGGATTTGTTGCTACGGTCGATTTGATTGTGGATATAACAGAAAGTGTATCAAGAAGGCATAACCCAGGTGTCCAAGTGCTTTTAGTAGTCTTACACTACTCATAAGGCTGAGAAAAATCCTCCAACACTTCACTGCCATCTTGGTCCTTCTTGAAGCTTATCAGGTCGGCGTAGGCGAGTTTTAATCAATATCGTAAACCCGAGATTCAACGAGTCTCAATCATACCTTCTATTACTGTGAGATTAAGTTGCAGTTGAGTTTATAGGGCCTAAATCAGTTTTTACTCCTGGTGCTCTATCATCCCTTGTCTTGTTCACGTTCTGTTCTGTGTATCGCATCAGTGTGTATCCTATGGGCATTACCATCCCTCTTCCCAGTGGGAGATGACTGTTATTCTTCTCTGTACCCCATCAAAAGGCCCCGTATGTCTGCTTTCATTCGAGTTTCACCCGGTTACAACGATTAATAATGGAACTCGCTCGACGACCGAGCACTTACACCACACGAATTTCCTGTTAGAATAACTTTGTGGTATAGATCTTGTTATGATTCGGTGTGATCGAAATTCGTGTTGCTTATTTGTCAGCTCTCCTATCGACCCCCTGAGAAACACATTCAATCTTTCGGTGTGTCTTCCAGTCGGAATTGGAATTTGCAATGATTTCACTTCATTCTGTCTTGGTCTTTCTCCATGCGCACTTGAAAGGATTTGGACAGCTTAGTTGGCGTCTTTCCATGAAATGTATGCTTTAGTTTTTTCAGCTGTTCTGCTGGTTTTTACCCTTGATAGTCGTGAATCATTTTGTTGGCTAAATGCTTACGTTTTCACCTGAACAGGACTTAACTCTGGTGATGCACTAGAGATTCTGTCCTAAGAATATTGTCACAAGTTACTCTTTTATTGTTAGTTACTCGCCAGCTTGATAAGAGTTTTTTTAACCATTTTTTATCTCCTTACGTTGTAATCGTACGTATCAGGAACCTTGCGAAGCTCTTCGGCCTGACGAGCAGTTCACATTTGATGAGGGTCACAAATCCCAGGTGCTGTTCGGTGGCACAAAAGTTGTGCAGTTCAATCCGCCGTTGAAATCCTCAAACCAGTTGAAAGGTGAGTGGCAAGGATCTATCATGGGTGTGTTTGATTTATCCGATTCCGACGAGTTGTAAACTATTGAGTGACACTACTCTTCACTTCTCCATAATTCCCACAGAAGTCCTAATGAGAACTAAACCGGTTGATTGGGCTTTTCTTCCAAAGGTTAGGGGGTATCCTGCTACATCCACCTGCTACGTCCTGCTTTTCAGAACGAAGCGTGTAGTTTGTACTTCCAGAGCTGACATCTCTTAGTGGCATTTTGTGATTGATAGGGGCATACTTTTATAGATGTGTGTTACTCTGTTGGTATAAGTTCCGCAGCAGGACTACGTAAGCCAAGGTCGTATTTTGACTGCAATCCGTTCTATCGTTGTTATTTTTCTCTGGTAAGATAGTGCATTGTTTGATATCGAAAGGTATTGTGGTCATTCCTAGTGAAACTGACTTGCTGGTAGTGTATCATCTTTGTTACCTACTTTGTCAATATCTGAATAATCTACTTCTAACCTAATTCTTATTTACAAACCTCCTCGATGTGCAAGTCGATCACAGATACAATAGAAATGCAAGCGTTAGTGAAGATAGTTCAGAATACTATTTGTCAACATCACACAGAAAACAGTCGGGAGTTTCCGTGTCAGAAACTTAATTTACAACGACGCACGCGGTTGTTTGCGTTCTCAGGACTAACCACATGAAGTGGAATCCTGAACTCAGCTGGACCGGGAAAAAGCTCATTGTGATGAAAATTTATGTGAGCCATCCGTATTGCTCATCACTACCCTAAAACGTCTCAGTCGTGGACAATTATGGAAAGTCTGTGTTGGCAATTGAACGCTGAGAGCTATAAACATAGAACTGAACGTGTGACCGTGACCATAGGCAGCAATGACCCGCCTGTTGTACTTTGTTCCGTTACTCCTTATTTGTTGGGACCAGATAGGATAGTCAGTATGTGTGTTGCTACATATATCTGTTGTTTGTATTGTGCTGTTTGCAGTTCTGGCGTGCCCATCCCACAGTAGGTGTCAGGCTGAATATGTGGTAATTGGTTTGTGCTAAGTTTCTATTGTTCCAGTTTACAGGTAATTTTGTCCACATCACAAAAACTGTTACCCAAGCTTATGTAATTTAAGTGACACTCGCCGGGGCTCAGGGTTCGGTTATGTGTGGTGTAAAGTTTGTTGTAACGTATGTCAGTGGAACGCATTGACTATTGTTGCTTCTACCCCCTTTCTACTTAGCTCCAGACAACGGCTGCATTTGCTTTGTTCTTCGTACCGGATTGAGCACATCGCAAGGACGACTTCTCAAGACCATCATGTATAGCGTAAAGACCGTGACAGCGAACAATCTGGAAACGTTCTTGTTCATTGCATTTCTTCTCATCTTTGCCATCGTAGCCTCTGTGTACGTTTGGGTGGAAGGTAAGCTGCGCAACATTTCTCACCTTCTTGTACAGTTCCCCTAAATTCTGAACACCGAGATTGACAGCGTGGTATCCTAACTGCTGTTTGGTTTGTCGATGAAGGAATCTACGTCTTAGAAACAGGTTTGCATACAATTACGTAGTATCAGCATTATGTTGAATATGGTGGTCGTCAGCCTGGACTCCTACTCCTTATTAGTTTGATAGTTGGATCGACTTTATGAACTAACTGTTTGGTTGTTTTATTTGCTTTGTTTTCGAAAGGAACCTAGTCAAACGTGGGAGGTGATTTTTCCGCTGTTTCAAACCTGTGTCATCTGAAGTTCTGAATGTTTTTTTTTGGAACAAGAACAACATTTTCTACACTCGATAGATTATAATTACCAGGCCAAATTTCTATCATATTAGCTAGTCGATTTACGAAAGATTTTTTAACCACAATCCGGCGCGTGGGAACAACTAATTGTAACAGCTGTAAGAAGACGCAGAAAGGTCAATCGGATTGTCGATATCACTTTTGATGTGTAAATGGGTAGAGAAAATGTGGAATAATCACACGGCTACTGGAGGGGTCACACTTTGGCTCTCCGGTAGAGGAAACCCACACAGCATTTACTGTGTGAGGTATAATCGCAGGGTTGAGCTTAAATAAACCATGGATTATTGCGCTTGTTTAGTCCACTACCTTTGATAGGCGATAGGCCTTTGTCCTGGACAGCAGGTTTTTTGAACTGTTAGCACAAACAGAAAGTTTGCTTATCCTTCACCCTATTTAATGCACTGTTTGCGTATCTTTCGGGAAGGACTTGGTGATCCATGCATAGTGTATTAGTAGTATGAATACTGATTAGTATGATTACTGTTCTCTATATTTAGCCTTCATATAACCACTTCTACTTCAATAGGATCAACGTTTTTATACTCGATGTGCTCTTCTATGCCGTACCTGTGAGGTATGATCCCGCTCAATCCTACACTTTGTAATACATAGAAACCCTTAGAGGCGGTATGAAACACTGTTTGTTGGATGTTTGTGGCACTAACTAATGATATGCTAAAAATCTCTTCTCCTATTACAGTTATTTCTTTAGAGTTTGGCTTTTTCGAAATCATGATACGTAAAAATGCTGTTAGGTATCATACCAAGCCAGTTTTTTGTCTTAATGAAGTTGAAAAGGGTGTTCTGCAGTTATCCTGTCGTCAACGATGATGAGGGGACTTCTTAACGGAATTATCGTTTCCTCTAGTTACACCTGGAATTCTGAAGACTGATTCGCACCTGTTCTTTGGGTAGTGGTCAGGTCTTTTTGAGCGTTACTCGGGGTCGTCGAAAATTCATCTATAGATCTGTCGTCGTTGACAAGTTTGTTTGCACATCGGTAGCGGTTTGTCGTAATCCTCTATTGCAATTCGGTTCTGTAATTTGTATTTGTTCGAGGATACACTCAACGTTTTTGTTTCACAGCTGACTTACTGTTGAAGATAACCATGAGTTTTTAGTGGCTTGAAATCATGGTAAAAACGATATCACACCGATCCGATGTATTCCCTTATTTACTGGTTTACCGTCTCCGAATGCGTCTGCGTTCCCTAATGGCTACACAAATGCAACTTATTTTCCAATAGGTTTGCTAGGTTGGTAACTCTGGAGGAAAGGACACTTTGACCGCCCCTAGTGCATTTTTTCTCCAGATGCAGTTTATGTTATCCAACATCGGTGGACGAGATCTTGTAAACTCGTACAGAAACTGCGATGGGTTGCAAATCTTTTCTAAATAGTCAGTCACCTTCAACTGGATTTATCGTATGGTATAAACGTAGTGCACCTCGTATTAAGTTGTCCTCGTCCCTGTCAATTTTTCTTGCTCCAAGGGCTGATTGGATTCCGTGGATTTCTTATGGTTCCACATCAGAATCTTCAGTCCCTCTTGACACACGAGGTGTTCTTATCTAAAGCGCATATCATCACATGGCTTTCAGCGTCGGTTGAATTCACTTGCAAAATCTCACCAACCATTATTTTATACATTCTCGCACTCCGTATAAGTTATGCAAGGCAGATGTTACCCATTTAGTGACAGCTAATACTTCCCTTCTCTGCGCATAGTACAGTACCCATATCAGCTGTTGTTAAAATCCAATTTAGCTTTTGCTAACCCAGGGTGCATTTAGTAGTATTTGGTTCTCTTTTTTTTTAAATTTCGCACCATGACTGTACGTCTGTATCAACGACCCCGACAGTGATGCTGGTGAATCCGTTCGAAATCCTCAAGCATTTTGTCTATCTAGGCATATTTCATGTAGTTTGCATTTCATAAGATATCCGTCACTGGATATTATGACCACCGATTTTTGACGGTGGCCCGTGGGCAACTGAAATCCAGCAATCAAACTACTCGTCAACTAGGAAACGTTTTCATTGTCATTGAGCAGACCCAGAATGACTGAATACTTGAAGACTGACATCCCGGATTTCCGGCTCAAACAGTCCTCTTTAAACATAATTTTCCTTATCTGATACTTCCTTCAACAATACTCCACTGTTTTTGTCCCATCATCCGTCGCAGGTTCTGTCGATCCTCGTCGTAACAGATACAAACTGTTTCTCGAATGCACGCTGATTCTCACGTCAGTAATACCGCAAGAATTACCGATCGAACTTTCGCTCGCCGTCAATTCTTCACTTGTAGCCCTGTCTAAGCTCAGTGAGTTCGGTTTATTTTCCTACGGTTGAAGTATCCGTTAGGTTCTTCGGGGTCTTACGTGCTATCTAGTTCGTATGTGTGCATGCTTCAGCTCATGCGACTGGTTCACCGACGATTGTACTGGACGATTAGTCCAGTTCCCATACAAAAAACTGTACCACTCACTGTCCTCAAGATGGTACTAATCTGGTCGCCAAATCACCCGATATGCTCGCTCTTTTTCAACAGATACTTTAGTCGACTGACTTGTGGCCTCGTTTTTCATACTGGAAGTTTAAGTGACCAACCCATTGGGTTCTGGATCATCGCCTCGTTGGGAGGTCATCCACTGTGACCTTTTAGTAGCTCGCTCACCTTGTTTCATCCACGGGATGTTTGATGGATGAGATCATTCTAATCCAGCCGCCATTGTGCTAGTACGACCGCAACATTATTTACAATGGTATCTAGTCAACTGTGCTTTTGGTATCTTCTCTACTGGGTCAGGAGCAGTGAACGAGACCATTTCTCATGGCAACACGGATGTGGGTCGTTTGTTATCTAGCGGAATGACAAGAATCGATGAATTGATTCCTGATGGCAGGCTTCTTGAATCTTTATGGATGTACCTGTCCACGTCTGAATTGCTATAGGTGGCAACTGATTCTAGAGGAATGCTCCTACGATATTTATTAAATTCACCTACTGTCTACCCTTAAAAGGGCAGTTCAAATGCAAATCGTAGACAGATCTGGTTGTCGCGTCACTCATCTCATCCTGCTATTCAAATTCAATCAGTTTTTGGAGGTATTTTGCAACAGATCCTCTTTGGACGGTTTGTAATTGTATTTCTACAAGGAGTTTCGCCGTGCATGTTCCTTCAGGATGTTCTGATTCCTATACTGGTGATGTATACCGACACATCCTTTTTTTATTGTTCATGGATTTACTCGGAAGCCTAGGCGACATTATCAGCCTCTAAACCTCTACCATCTCCATGAATCGACATCCTAAAATAATGGAAGGGAATTTGTTTCACTCATAGTTCGGAATCTGCACACAGGGAGTTTGTTTAGCTAGTCGATGCTCTATGTCCGCACTGAATGCGAGTGAAGTAATTTGGTGTCAGTGTACAGTTAAGGGGCCTATTCGCATTTGTGTGACAGAGTCAGGCGCTATCCGGTCCCCACTTGAGCACATATCGTTATGATACAATCGTAAAGTTGTGATTTTCAGAAAGTAATAAGCCTTTTTCAATGGATAACCACATTTGTGTGATACCGGTTAAACGGCTGACCACAAACAAATCTGCTGGGCTCTGGGGAAGTCACCTAATCCCTAAATTGTCTTGCTAGGCGACTAGAACGTTTCTATCAGAGTCAGGACAGCAGCCTGTCTGTTATAAATGAAGTGCATTCGAACCTCAGATGTTCTTTGTAAGATTGGGAACGCGTTGCTTCCTGAACCTATTTCTTGGTGAGGAAATTCGATGTTGACCATTGAGCCAGGATGGGTTTATTCCTGGAAAGCATTGCGCTGCGCATCGCATCCGACTGACCGTGTCGTTCAATTTCTGAATGCAGAGGTTAGCATATTTTCAAAAGTGGAGATTGGGGCGGTGCGTCACACAATCCATTCGCTACCGCCTATGACTTCGTGATAAATTGAAGCTTCTTCGAAAAGCCAAACAATCTGAGTGATTTCGTCTACATTGTGACTCATCAGGCGGGCGTAGAGGATCAACAGTTCCACGTGTCCGCCGATCGGTTTGTGCAGCTTGTGTCCACTAGTCACCAGTAGTCTGATGGTAAGCAGGCAAATCTTTTACCGCTCCCTCTTGAAGCACTGATTTTCCGATGTTCGGACTAATGTACGCCCAATTGCTTTTAACTGTTATTCGAAAGGCGACTAATGTCTTTTCGGTGGTTGACAGTAGATCGATTATTGCTGATAAAGGCGAACTTGACGAGCAAACTGCTTTTGATGCCGCGTTTAGCAGCCCGAAGTAATCGATGGACATGCACATCCTTCGAAGTAGCAATTTTAATCTTTTCGGATGGCTTTTTCTGGCGATCTCTCACGGTGCTGCTACTGTAGAACTACACAATCTTTTGGTGGAGTTTCTGTTATGAGGGCAAGGTTTAAACACAAAACTATCATGTGATAGTAGTCTAATGGGTGAAACGATGGTGGTGTTTTGACGTATGACGTACTTCCAAGTTGTAGTTAATTCAGCATGACCTCAGAATGTTGCACTTATCCGACTTATTGGATGATCATTTCTCAATAATGCTTTGCTTACAGCTGTTTGTGGCTTCCTTAGAAAGTTGCAGATTCGATGGCCAAACCCTGTTAGTTCAGTATAATCAGGCCCAGGGAGTTGAATTGGGATTGGGCTGACGGGACTGGATGACAACATTGTCAATGCGCATCGATGAGATAGTAATCAGAATGAGCGCGACAGTGGACCAGCTAGTGCACATTAACAGTTTCTGCCGTTTATTCACCGACGGTACAAGAGTGGAAATAACTGGTCATGCATTGTAGCTAACAATCTAAACCAGACATTCGAAGCCATTGTTGGTGAAAAGCGTTACTTTGAGGGTGCCAGTCTTTATCATTATTTTGATGGTTGATCGGAAAACGCTGTGCATTGATGGTGATATCTCTAATACTGGATCGTTACTCGCCACACGACTAGATTGCACCTAACAGTGCTTCGAGCCATCTTTATATCCTGATCAAACTCGGTTGGTACACTACGACGTAACCAGAATCCTAAGCAGTGGGAAATCTAAACGTTCATACAAACTAGCGTTCTTAGAATTCTCTCCCCCCTGTCCACCTATTTCGTATGTGTGACGACATATGAGAGTTAGCCTGTATCTAGCTTGGGTATGTCTGTAGGTAAACCTGAGGCACACAGGATTGATGAAACATTGATGTCCAATGATTACATGCAGTGTACACTGAGTTAGTCACTCTGTTACTTCTTCACCACAGTACTACAAGCGTCACAAGGATCCGTATCCCTGATTGTCCACAGGTGTCGAGTTTTTATTATTCCCTTTTGTGTATGCTTTGCATGTTTAAGGGCACGTTTCTATATGTATTTTCACTAAATGAGCCCCGGCTAGGGTGTATCGGATTGGACTAACTCTGTAAAGCCTGGAGAACAGTTGCCAAGTTTCATCTACCACAGCATATCACATTCTGTATCAGACAGTTGAAAAAATAGTTGTAGATTGTGCAGGAGAAATACATCTGAAGCTTGTGTTTGGTTAATTCTTGCGTATGTTAAGTTGCCATCTGCTTAAAAGGGCGCTGTCTTCGGAGTCCACTTCATACGGGCCTACTGGAAATAAGCCGTTTAGAGGATGAGGTCCCTCTAATCCTCCCTCTGCTTGTCCCGAGACCGCAAGAAATGGCCGGCAATCGACGTCAGTGATGCTCGCACCGTTAGTTTTCATGCCGATTGCCTGAGCGGGCATATAGGGGCATGGCCACGTAGGAATACTTATAGTAGGCTAGCGCTAGGTACCTTCTCCCTGTGGTTATTTTTACAGCGAGATTTTCGCCAAAGAAATAGTGGTTGTGCTTGAGTGAAGTACTGATGTTCCACAGTAGCTTGTCAGTGACGACCATGCTTTCTTCTATTTCCAGTTCACTTTAGTACTTCGATCTCACTCGCGCATCAGATTATCAGGTTTCTCTTTCAATCGATTCTTTGTAGTGGTGTACTGTACAGAACCGTTCCGAATTCCGTTTGCTGGCAAAGTGGATGTGTGTGCCTTTGACAAAACTGGCACTTTAACAGAAGATACAGTCGTTGTGGAGGGCATCTCTGGCTTAAAGTAAGCGATCTGGTCCCATAGTTCTGTTTGTTTTGATGTGTGGCGTTCCTATGTATGCCTAGTGCTGGTGGATGATCCTGTTCACCTGCGTCAATTTGTCACTGTACTAATTTTTTTTTCCTTTTTGGATGGTGTGAGCTATTTAGATCCCTGCACGCATTCTCCTGTCGTGCATACTTTCCCTATCGTCTTTCTGCTGTTCATCTGGGATACCTGTTTACTACCCATGGTAGCTTTCATGGTAGAAAATTCTTCATCCTTGAGGCGAATGTAGACCACGGACTTCCAAATGCTTTAGGTTGCGCTGTGGTTCGTCCTCGATGCACCAGAAACCCTAGTTGGCTTAGAGGCTAAGGACGGTATTTGGTAACAGCTGGTTGTCCCACAATACATCTGCAGCCAATTCCAGCACAACGCACTAGTAGATGGCGAAAGATGAATCGACTCGATTCGTACGAGGAAACAGCCCCTTTCTGTCGCTCGAAATTCTTCATTCACCCCACCCTACTTACTAAGCTAGTTCGCAGGGACAACATTTTATGGTTGAAGAAGTCGCCAGTTGACCCTAGACGACATTACCCTTTGTCATAGATCCAGTCGTCACGTTAGGCGGTTGATACCGTTAGCACCGATGGTACGCTGTTCGCCGATACGGGTTTTATATGGCATCATTTGGATGATGTTTGTTTGGCTTAGATCGTTTGCTGGAAGTTTTCCTGCAATTGATATCTGCGCCGACGATACTGTAGTTAAATATCTGTAGGACTCTAAGGCATTAGAATGATTTTCCACCTTTGACTTACGTATGCCGCGGTTCTCATTCCGTTTTGTCGAACAAAGCTACTGGATTGTAGTGATCCACGTGATAGGCGGATTGCACTGTGCTCGAGGGAAGTAAAACTGTGCAACACCTAGGGATGTTGTATAATTCTTGACTCGGCAACTGTAATGTGGCTTGCATTAGGGAAGTGCTCAACGAGCGTGACGGATCAACTGCATTCTGACGTTGTATTGTTCCATCAATTACAGAGGGTATCGTGAAGTTGTCGTGTAATACCTGGAGAGATTTGTGATTGATAATTATCAGTCACGCCCGCCATTTCAATGCACCAATAGCCGCACGGTCAGCGGATTCAGCCCATCCATCTTTAGTGGAATTTAACGTAGTCTTTGACAGTCCCATGTGCCACGATGACGTAGTCCCATTGTGTGAACCTGGTTATTATCGTCTATCATCCGCCCCAAACGTGTTCTCATATCCACGCGGGTTTACAGCATTCACCTTGTCCTGCCGCTGATAGTCTCCAGGACACACCTAATCACACTGATGCCTGCTACTGTGCCCTCCGACTCTGCAATCTTTGCGGTATTCCTTGGTGTTGTAATTGGTCTTTTGTTGCTTGTGTATTCCTTCATAAATAATGCCTGATGAAAGACCATCGAATCCTGTCATCCTAACGTTAGCTCATGATATCCCAGCAATGCTGGTAGACTCAGATTTCTACGAGTGAGTCCTACAGTGAGAAATCTGTTTGTTGGGAAATTGAATTTCCCCGCACATCCACACGAAATCAAGGAGTGGATGGGGAAGTTCGGACTTTGGTGTAACATCAACTTTGCTGCTTAATCAACCAATAATTCCGCCTATTTTGTTACTACAGATACCAAAGAACTGTCCAGCTTGCTGGAAGGCTTTACCTACCCTGATGTTCTCGGCAACTTATCCCACGACACGTTAAAAATGCCGCTGCAACAGTACATGTTCCTTTAAAACTTCAAGGCCACTGAGTATGCCGACTCTCACTCTGTCTTTCAGCATCCAAAGATGATAATTGATGAATTCATCTTTCAGCTCCAGTCGCAAGCTGCGAAATACATTGTGTAATAAATGAGAACATGAGGACCTGCTAGTTGTGAAACGCGTTCGCCATACTGATTCACCAATTGTCACATATGTTCAAAAGTTTTGACCCATTCCATTCTGTTGAAGGTCATGGGGGCGAGGTGGCTCAGTGGTTAGAGCGCGAATTAATTGACCGGAAGGTCCGTGGTTCGAACCCGATCTCTGCATCTCGACTTTTATCTAGGACTGGGCTTCTTCGGATGGCTTTGCGGCTAGGCACTGGAAGGATGTTACAGCTGAACGATTTTAAAGGTCACTGGAAACATACAAACCGTTATTCACTTGCTAAGGTCGTACGAGACCGGTTCTTACTGGCCGTTCTCCCCAACGGAAAACACCCATGTGAATGAGGCACTTTGGTATTCCTCAACAGAAGGGGCTATTGTTCCTTACGTTCGTTATCTTAACCGAGATTGTAGACTTTTCATCCGTAGGTGACTGAATGAATGACGCTCGCTTTTGTCGACCACAAGATTCGGGACAAGGAGGGGGAACAGTCTGTAGTTATTTGGTGATTGGTTGATCAGGGGTGCGTTTCTACCTAGCATATGTACAACTTGCCAGTGTTCTTCTACGGAGAAGTCCGTTTTTTCTATGAGTACTATTATATTTATTGCTACTATTATGCCCACTACTTATACTTTCGCTTCATGGTTTTAGTGATCAGCCTGCAAATAAATTAGTCCCTGTTCAACGATGTCCCCTCTCTTCGGTACAAGTGCTTGCCAGCTGTCATTCTTTGGTGCACACACCATCCGGGTTGGTCGGTGATCCCATGGAGAAGGCTATGTTGTCATCCACTGGTTGGTCCTTAAACAATGATGATACCGTATCTGGGCGGACTGTGCCGCGCAGCCCACCTTTGCGCATCTGCCATCGGTAAGAGCTTTTTTAGTATGTGCGGATGACTTGGTACGAGACTGATTCGATGATACTTTGATTTGTTTCCACATCGGGAGGAATCGGTCCTGGCCGGACTTGTCAGGGGTAGTGAATGTCTTAATGCATTTAGTTTACTAGTCATTAAAAGTAGTCTGATATTAATAAATTATTCACAGTCTACCCGCTATGTTACCAGGTCCAAGCCTCCGCCTTGGCGTTACCGCTCCTAATTGGTCATTTCTGGAGTAAATGTAAGAAATCACTCTCCCTTGGTCTGTTCATACGTCCAATCGAAGTAGTTGATGCTGTACAGGTGGTAACAAAATGACATTAGTCAACTTTCTATGATTTGGTGAAATTCGGGTGATTCCATAGAATTACGGTTCAGTATTATCAATATAAAATGATCCAGCTGTTAGAAATCCAAATATAATGATCCTTCAAAAAGAGGCCCTTCCAACTAGGACCACTCCGCGCAAAAGTCCACGCCAATGTTTCACTTCCGTTCCGCCCTAGTTTGTTGTTTTCCCGATTCGGATCCCTCCTCAGAAGCCAAATAACCTATACGTCCCTGATGGCCACTCCTGGGATGGAGTGCGGTTTCAATATTTAGCCCCCCCACCTCCACTGCAGCAAGCCCTACCTCTAGCGGGGCATACATAGACTTGAAATCTCTAAGCACTTTCCGAAACCGTCGGGTATCACGACTTGATTTGGTTCAAGAACCCTTGAGTCAATAGGATGAAGCCAGCCAAAAATAGCTATTCAGTAGACGGGTATGTGCTGTTTGAATCAGAACGGCTAATGATATATATATATATATATATATATATATGTACCGCTCCTTGAGAAGTTGACCTGAGCATAGTGCCGTTCGGAAATACGTATTGTTTTCGGAAGTTGAAAAGTTGTTGCCCAACGAGCAGCGCAGTCTTCCCGTTTTTTTACTGGTTTTAATTTATCCTGTTAGCGGTTTTACCAAAACGTTAACGACATGTTTCATAATGTTTACATGTGATGCAGTAGTGCACAATACAATTTGGACCGTAAAACTCAGTAGTCATGATATGATCCCAGGTACTTTGACCTGCTTGTTCAAATTTATGGTCGAACAGTTTGTCTGAGAAAGTGGAATATTGAAAAGAATTTCAAATAATAATTGAACTCATCCGTTCCCGGTCTTGCCTGTTGCATCGAAACTCCCCGAATAACTTCCTTTGCCCCACAATCTGCTGAGTTCATATGCTCAGTGAGTGGTGTGTGAACAACGCTCCTGAATATTCTTCCATTATGGTCGCTGGTTTGTTCGCTGAGCTGGGCAATTTGATTGCAAACGTTTCATCACCAATCGAGGTGACATCATCAGTGCGTTGGTAGGGAGCGTGGTGGAGCGTAGCGATGGGTTGGTGGTTGTGCGTTGAGTAGTGTTGCGTGTGTGTTAATATGCATGCTATTAGCCGGGGTTGACCTTCGGTCACGATTGGTTGTTCGGTCGGTCGGTTTCATTGGTTGTTCTGTTATCCCGTGTCCTGATTGATCGATGACCACGTGAGTTGTGGGCCTGTCCATTATGACTAAATGGACATGTCTCAGGTTAAGGAATGAAGCAACGGAGACGGTGCTCTTTTAAAAGCTTTTTTAACTCTGCATGAAACACGTCATGTATGGCTCCTGCTACATGGTAGATCCACTACTTGCTGTGATCATTTACTCTGTAAATGATACTCGGTCTTGTAAAATAGCTCCTTATATCTGATTTCCCTTGAAGTAAGCCAGACGTGACGTTGGTAGTTGTAATTTTATCGGAAATAGGTATACATCCTTCTGCGACGTATTCAGCAAAACCGCTACCGTTTACTCAAACTTTCCGTAGTTTATTCGAGTTATACACTAATTTGCAAATCAATTTGGTTTTTGCGAGAGACTCACCTGGAACCCAGCTGAATCTCCCGTTTTTGATGTTTCCAGGCAACTGAATGTGCTGCACCGTAGTTTAGTTGAGCAAATTCGACGATGATATCGGTTGAGAATCCTCGTTCTTTTGAATATTTCGAGGATCCACTACTGCTGTGAGTTAGTAGGCAGAAGTTAATGGGTGTTACAACGATGTACAGATTGACGATGTTTAGAAATTCAACTATAAAGTAGCAAACTAACTATTGCCTTGAACGATTTGAATGGTGACTGAGAACCCTGTCAACTTCTTACTGTACCGTCTTGACGTCCATTCAATTTCCGACAACCGAACAACACACCATTGAAGCGAGAAAACCCCCTTGTGGACAATAGCTCACAGGAAAATCATCGCAAAACAATAATGATTGCGTGATTAAGCTCCACGCTAAAGCAAGATCGCTGTGGATCACAATGATTACCACTCAGTGAATGAGTATCCAAGTTTGCAACTAGTGACCTCTTCTCTCGCCAGATAACATTATAAAACGCATGGAAAACTGCGGCGTATATGTAATTTCCCGGTCAGCCACATGTGGTTCGCTAAGGTTCCACCGGATTTAATGCCTAAGATCGTCGATTACTAATTTAAACAGGTTGGAATCTGCTTGATGTCTTGGTTGATTTTGTTCGTCCTACTTATCAGATAAAGCTATTCAAGTTGATATCTTGTAGTACTAGCTCGCTCTCAGTAGTTTGGTGTTTGTGCCAAAACGTCAACCGCCTTGCAGCAGTCACAGGTGAGTACGAAAATGGATGATGGCAAATTATTGAATAGCACATTTATGGCATTGACGCTCCGATTTCGGCTGGTGTTCTCCTAGGTGGATACGCTGTTCAGCTATCCGTAATCTAATGTTTGAGTAGGTCCATGTTTTGGTTCCATTGCGTTACGGAGCTATGTATCAGTTTACCAAAATGCTCATTTTGTCGTCTTAGGCAGCAAATTTTGCTCATCGTTCTGTTGTCACACAAACTATCCTAACGAAGTTTTTTTATGGTTTCACTATCCGGTGTTCATTCGTCTTTCGCCCTCTCTCCTTCAGAGCGCTACAATCCAAGTTCCGCACCAGGTTTCCACAGCTTGATATCATGTGCAGCATATAGTTAGTTAGTCAGTGTGCTGTCACAAACAACTGAATTTCCACAAATCAATAAGAAAATTGTATTTGAAGTTCATCCATACGCTTTTCCATAGACCTACGATGACCCTGTCCGCTTAGGCTACTGTTGGCTTACTAAACCCATGGACTTATTGATCTCATCACTTCTGATTACCAGCTGTGACATTCCATGTTTTATGTGCTGGAATTCTAAATGCTTCATTGTTATTTTCACTTCCAGGTTCCGTTTTAGCAGCACTTTGCGACGGATGTCTGTTGTGGTTAGTCATCAGCTTCCATCTAGTGTCGACCAGACGTACTTGGCCTGTGTAAAAGGCTCTCCTGAGGCAATCCTACCCATGTTGATAGATGCACCCCCGGACTATGACGAGGCCTACCTAACTATGGCTCGTCGTGGTGCTCGTGTCCTGGCTTTGGGTCAGAAGTCTCTAGGACAGTTAACCCATCAACAAGTGCGTTCATTTTTCCGGTCAATATACTGCGCCAAGTATAGAATTTTTTCGAGTGCATATTAAACTGATAAGACTTTGTTCCACCGCTGCTTGTTCATTTCCTTTTAGGTTAGAGATCTTACCCGTGAAGAGGTTGAATGTGGACTCACCTTCTGTGGTTTTGTACTTATATCCTGTCCTCTGAAGCCAGATTCCAAAGAGGTTGTTCGTGTACTTCGTGAGTCTAGTCACCATGTCACTATGATCACTGGTGACAACCCACTCACTGCATGTCATGTTAGCACGGTGCTGGAACTGGTTCGGCCGGATACGCATGTGCTTATTCTAACGCCTCCAAACGCCTTAGGTGAGTTGCTGAAATGTGTATCCAACTTTTCTGGGTGCTAGACCACTATTATGGTTTTCCTTAGTTCTCACTTCACTAGAACAGCCGGAAGACCTACGTTGCATAGTGTTGACGTTCCATTTGCTTTCATCACTCTTGTACGCAAACTATATGTGCATTTCTAACAAGAAGGCTTAGGAACAACTGTACAAAAGGACGGCGTGCTGTAAGAGGTCGGCCTCAATCAGGATAGCATGAACTCGACCAATTAAGAATACATATCTTCATCTGTTATATATATATATATATATATATGAGCGGATTTGCCGGTCACAGCGCTGACAGACCTCCGCGCTTAATAGATAATACAATATGTGATTTACGTTGAGCTGCGTGTCGTCCAGCTGTAACACTTTTGGCGCCTAGTTACCATGCCACCTGAAGGAAGTACGAGGGCTGAACTATTGTCAGGTCGCAGAAGAGCAGCCAAAATGCGGAGGTTGGGTTCAAACAACAGACCTTTCGACAGTTAATTAGTGCCTTTTCCAATTGAAACATCTCAGCTGGTTGTCCAACCAACCAGATTCCCTGCACCCGGTATGAACCCAAAAAATCTAGACCGGTGGGCTAGCAGAAGAGAGCTCTTATTATACTCGGGGGGGGCGAGATGGCTCAAGTGGTTAGAGCGCGAATCTACTGACCGGAAGATCCGTCGTTCGAACCCTACCTCTGTCTCTCGACTTCCCCTGTCTAGGCTTGGGCAACCTGGCAGTATCTGAGCCCTCGTGCTTCCTTCGGGCGGCATGGCAGTGAGGCACTAAAAGGGTGCTACAGCTGAACGATTTTTCTTACACTCGACGAATGGCCCATAATTATCAAACCATGTGGAGCCAGCTAAACGGTTGGAACTTCAAATTCTGCGAAGGTTAGCCCAGAGGTTCTCTTGGAAAACGCATTATCTAGCAAGTGATATTCAGTAAGTCTGCACAAGAGTGTTCGCGGAAATTTACTTGCAGCACCGTTTCAGGTTTTGCACTCTGGCATGTCCAAAATTTTAATGTGAAGCATTTGTGGGTCCTTCAGTGAGAGAAAGCATAAACTATAGAAATTCTGGCAGGCTATAACGCAACAGAATGTGATACATATATATCGCGTATGCATCCTGTATATACAATACAGATTTATTATATTACAAATGAAAAACAGAGGCAAACCAACAGTTAAAGCCAGAGGCTTGTACTGGGAAGTTACATAAAGCTCCACTGGGTTTGGACGGTGGTACTGGCCCGGAAAACAAGAACTGTCGAAATCGAAAATGAGATTCTCGCCTTCATTGTGCAACTTTATTTTTGTTTGTGACTGTTTGCAGCTACAAGTATTCGACACTCATAGTTTGTTCCCACTGGCACTGGTCAGGTTGCCCATTTCACAATGAAACCGGCTCGTTGTCGTGTGCAAACAAAACATTCTAGATCAAGACAAGTCTTTGAGATTGTCTGTCGGAAAATGTTGAAAAATTAAAAAAAATGCTACTAGTCTTCTCGATGTGTTGCTGTTCCACCTACTACAGACAAGTTATTTTATCGGGATGGTGTGGTACATTTTGGACCACCCATAACGAACCCGAATTCTCACCACCGCAACCCTGTTACAGTGTTCTCTGGTACATTCTTGCCATGGTCTGTCTGGTTTAGATTCTCGAGGTTGGTTTGTCCCACTGTAGTAACGAATTGTTCTTCGTGTTATTCCCATTCGAACGCCAATCTATCGTACCCTTGTTTCGCGACGACCACTGGGTTCAGTCCATACGACAACACTCGAATCCTGCAACTTATCGTTACGTTATAATTTTCGCTCAGCCTCCAAATCGTGCCACAACCGATTCGTCAGTTCCCATCCACACTAGACTTTTTTTACTATCGTTAGTCCGAATGTGCGACTGGCCTACATCGTTTTCGTTTTGGGACGTCTCGAAAAATTATCAGACTGAGTCGACATAATCCTAAAGGTGTTCCGATTTGGAGATAAGATATCCCAGGGGAATCGCCCTCCCTGTAACGTGGAACTCGAAGAGTTGCGTCCTATCTTATGGTCACGTTTGGTCTTCAGATTTGAACCAGGACTGTGTGGTTTGTCTTGGATACATTTATAGGAAGACCACGGTGCATCTTAACGTCAGTTTTTTAGATTCTTCGAATTTCACTTTGTAGTTTCAGCTCAGCTCAGAAACCTGATTTCTTAGTGGGGAATTTAGGTGCCTATTGTTTTTTTTTATATCAGAACATTTTTCGTGTAGAGTTTCACCCTTGTAGTCACTGTTTTCAGTTTTCCAACCCATCGAAAGCATGAAATAAAGTACACGTTGTTCACGGTTGTTGTCCATTTTTAACTAAGTTTTCACCTCGTTATTTTTATGAACCTTTTTCTACGTGATAGCTGATGAATGGCATTGGCAGTCTGTCGACGATTCTGTGGTTTTGCCCGCGCTTACCAAAGAAAGCTCCTCCCCTCAGGCTATCCGTCAGTTGGCATCCAAATACGATTTGTGCCTTACCGGTGAAGGGGTGGATGCATTAGCACGCACTTCTCCAAATCTCCTTCGTATTCTCATCCCCAAAGTTAAAATTCACGCACGTGTGATCCCTAAACAAAAAGAAGAGATTTTGGTAGAACTCAAACGGCTGGGCTACGTCACTCTGATGTGCGGCGACGGAACTAATGATGTGGGTGCATTGAAACAAGCACACGTTGGTACGTTGCATCCGTTGCATTCATGCTTCTGTTTGGTTTGTTTATTCGGAATCATCGATCGCGGTTGAATGCTTCTACTGTAGTAACTTTTCTGTCTGGTCCTTATCGCTTTGTCTGGTAATTTATGGTAAGATCAAAAGGCTCTGTCCGTTTAACGTTGCTGTTCAGCATGTCGGGACTAACCCGACAACGATTCCACGTGCCTTTCCTTTTAAGTAGATCGTTTTCTTTGTCTACTTTGTCAGGAACTGTAGTAACCCGGTCCTTGTTCCTGACAGATGGCATTTAGATTCGCACCGTTTCACCCATATGGCATTTGCTTGTTTGATTAACCGTCGTTTTTTTTACTGCACGCGCAATGTGCACCTGTAAGGGTACCAAGCGCGTTTCGATTTGTACAGACACGAACCAACAGCCCTACTAGACAATCGTTTGCATCTATATATTGTTTCAACATCAATCGTATACACCTGGCACTTGGGTTTTCATTGGTTTATTTGAGTTTCTCTGAACCCTTTCCGCCCTGGATGGTTATTGTTTGTCCCATTGCTCTATGTGTGAATGAGTCGAAATCTAGCTTGAATGAGGTTTCCACCGACTGCTAGAAAGCCCAACCCTTGTCTGAGGTCAACAGCTAGCCAAAAGGTTGCGCGACCGATCCCATCCACACCCGGTTGCTTAGTCCCGATACTGGCGATGGCCGATTTTTTCGGGATTGTACCTCAGATTTTTTTTATCAGTATCTGGTCTGATTCCCAGCTCATAATTTGGCAATCATTCAAATAGTTCAGCAGTTGGGTAAACATTCTGGTCACTCACCAGCATTCGGTTTATTCAGGCAGCTCGTTGGAACAAGGCGTATAATCCCCATTTAATGTGTACACTTATTTCATCAGCCTTGGAGGTCCTCGGTAGGTGTATCTCGTGAGTCATGCTTGGAATGTGGACCCGCAACCCCTAATTCCAGGTAGCTTGTTCGAACCTAGCACTAGAACCGACAAGAACTGACGACCGCTGTTCCAAGGTATAGTTCAATAACAGGTCTCAGACCTTGTTACCACATCCCATGGGGTTCCTCCATTTAGGTTGGTGCTAGGATGGATGTTATGGTGGGACCTGATGCTCAACACGTTGTGCTGCTACATGAGCAACATAGCTTCATGTGGTGAACTGGGTACACATGATTATTGAGCGTCTTGGGATTAGTACAGATAGGCGATTTTAGGTGTACTACAGAAAGTAACTGACGTCAATTAGTGTGTTACATCTTGAGTTTACTGGTTATGGCTTTCGTACTTTGTTGGTAGCTCATAGGCTGTTCACCTTTTGGTGCCCAGTCAGCACGGAGATGTTTGTGTACTGTTTTTTGGTTCACGAAACTACTAATTCTCATATCTTGACATCACTAGTACATTACCTCCACAACATGGGATTCTTTTCCCAACAAAGACTGGTTTTTCGCACAGAAACTGTTCATTGTAACTCCATCAAGGCTGACTGAGAAAAACCATCATCTGCAAAATTCGGCTTCATTCTAATTTCATATAATTGAACTTACTCCTTCCAGTGAGTATATCTGGTGCAATAATGATGCTTTTTTGTACCCATCGAGTGTTGTTAGTTACCGGCCTTTGCTTGCTCTGAGGAAATATCCTATCTCTTGCAGCTTGAATCTACACCACGCGTTTTTTTACATTGCATTCTCAGGTGTGGCTCTTCTAAATGATGTTGACTCCACTGGGCCGGACCCTGAGAAGAAAGCTGCACAAACGCCGAATCTTCCGACCCGAAAACGGGAACAAAACTCGATTCAGTCTCGTGGAGATGGCAAAGGCACATTCAATTCACGTTTGGCCTCTTTGACTGCTGTGGAGGCGGAACAAGATGCCTCGGTGGTTCGCTTAGGCGATGCCAGTATTGCTGCTCCATTCACTGTCAAAATGTCCTCTCCTTCTGGCGGTAATTCTATGGGGTGTTCTATATGTGCCGCGCAACCTGATCGTTTTCATATGCATTTTCACCGAAAGGTCTAAAAGCAAAATAAACATACTGTCATGTTTATAGTGTATTTGCTGGGTATTTCATCTATTCACGTCACATTGCGTAAGCTAGAATGGATACAGATTTTTTACCAGTTCTTTCGTAGACTAATTATTTTATTGCTTAGGATGACTGACATTTTTAGGGTTTGAAACTCATCCGACTGATTGGTCGGCTGAGTTCCATCGTTCTGATTAGGCTTGCCAGTTTGTCCTTGAGGTAGCTTTCAGGCGACGAACGCGAGTGAGTTGAGTTTTTCCGGCAGTTCTTCGCCAGAGGTTGGATGACGCGATCACAGGGACACTAGTGAAACAGTGAGGCAGTTGGTTACGATTATTTAGCAGTCACGTATGAGCGGAAACCCCCCTGACTGTAGCTGAAGCAGCTGTTTTGTATGCGAAAAGTGTATCCATCTCCTATGTGTGTCAAAAGGACGTTCACAACGATATTCTCACTGTTTCGAATATACACAGCTAACTAGGAAATAGAAATCAAAAAGCGGTGTACAATCGATTTTTCGCTGTGACCTGCTCACTGTTGAGTCGCTGATTTTATGCACTCTGAGGAGCATGGAATGGTTGCACCTTTCTCCTTAAGGTTTTTGTCTGTTGTTCATTCTGTACCATCTTCGTGGTGTTGTTTGTGTATTCGTCTGGCGTTTCTTCGGCGTGACATCCTTATTGCCTATACCACCTAGTACTGCCGGATAATCAACAATCTAGTTCTGTTCTCACCCTTGTTTAATGTGAACCCTGTGAATATACTTCACCGTTGATGGTCCTAGATTTGATTGCGTTCACCCTAGTTTCCAAAGTTTCAAAGTCATTGATTTCTTGCACCTAATTTATCGACATGTTTTAGTCGCCGCCATGTGTTTCCAGCTGTTCGGGGCTATACCTGGGGCTTGGGATGGCTCAGTGGTTAGAGCGCGAATTTACTGACCGGAAGGTCCGTGGTTCGAACCCGACCTCTACCTCTCGACTTCCTCTGTCTTGGCTTGGGCAACCTGGCAGTATCCCGGCCCTCGTGCTTCCTTCGGGTGGCATGACAGTTAGGCACCGAAAGGATGCTACAGCTGAACGTAGTGGTGGATTGACTAGTAGTTAGGCCTTTCTGCGGGACCACAACAACTCTATCAAGTGTAGGCGTTTCTCCTGGTGGACGACCCCACACAGTCATGTAGTGCTTTACTTTACTCCATCCATACTTTTCGTCATCCTCATACGTGAGATTTAGTATGACCCTCGGTGTGAATCAGCTGTATAGTTTTCATCCTTTCAAATTCCAGATTGACTAGTGGAGGTGGAATTCAGCAGAAGCAACCAGTTCCAAGACATTATTCCTTCTTTGAACGTACATGGCGATCGATCCTTTATACGTGTATTATAGCTGCGATCTGAACTTTACTCAGCATGTTTCTGTTTATGCTTTCTTTCTCCCTGAACAGTTTGTCAGATTATCAAACAAGGACGATGCACCCTGGTTACGACGTTACAAATGTACAAAATCCTGGCAATCAATGCCTTGGTGTCTGCCTACAGCTTTTCCGTATTATTTCTCAAAGGATTCAAAACTTCCGATGCTCAGGCTTCTATTCAGGCGATTCTCCTCTCGGCATCGTTTCTGTTCATCTCCCGCTCGAAGGTCAGTCTTTTTCTACCTTATCCACTGCACGATAATACTTATTACTCATACGTTTCCTTCGGTGTATCTCAGTGAAAGTCTTCACGTGGACCTTTCTCCTACCAAATCCTTAACTTCGTTCCACTCATTATCGTGGAAACACTTCTGGGAATCAGATCTCGACGTGACTGTTTCTTCGTAAGGACAGATTCTGTGAACACCCCTCAGAAGTAATTGTATGAGGAGGGTGTTAGTTTCGCCCTATCTTTTTAGCTTCGCTTCCTATTGAAACTATCAAACTTTCCGAAATCGAACCTTGGTGTCTCCGTGAGGGCCTGCTGGTCTCGTTAAATGATGTAGTGGTGGTGATAATCAAATCGATCTTTCTTGCTTGACACTTCTGGCATACACAAGTTTAATTACCAAGCGACAGCTGAAGGACGTATCCAGAATAGGATAAAAGGACGTTGTCGATCTGATACTCTCTCCGTGGGAGCCATTAAACCTTTTCGGGTACCACGGGTCGTCTTATGTGATGCATGGGCGTTTTCCTTCGAGAAAGGACTATGATGAACAGGGGTCTAATCACGAGGGATGTTTTATCTTGTGGAACTCATTGATGAGTTTGGTGCGTGGGGGGAGGTGTGAATGAGGGTACCGTGCTCAGATGATAATCAGCGCACAGCTATATGAAGCGATCGCCGCCGTTGTTTTTGGGAGCATCTACAGTAAAAATTCCATCGAAACGGCTCTCTTTCATATCAGTTTCCCCAAATGAGCATTCAAATCAACAGCCGGAATAGTGGTCCTTCGCAATCCGGTGTCTCGAAAGGCTTCCACAAAAAATGTCCTTGACACTGTCGCTGCTGCAACTTGTCAAGATGCATGCAGATATGGCAGATTTCGGGTTCGGGGCCGTTGGTTTGCAGACTCTGACAGATTAGGTCAGCCTTACTGCACAGTCTTCAGCCATTTAGACCACAAGGCGCTGATTCTAGGGCCGAGATAGCTCAGTGGCTAGAGCGCGAATTTACTGAATGGAAGGTCCGTGGTTCAAACCCGACCTCTGTCTCTCGACTTCCCCTGTCTAGGCTTGGGCAACCTGGCAGTATCTCAGCCCTCGTGCTTCCTTTGGGTGGCATGGCAGTTAGGCAACAGTTAGGTGCTACAGCTGAACAACTTTTTATCTAGCCTCATTCCAGCTAGTGCTTTCATCACCCTCCCTATCGTCCAGCGACTAATACTATTCCAGCTGGTGTTTGAGGTCAGTCCTATGCAGATGCGAACGCGCTTGGTGCTTTTCCGCAATTGGTCAGTGGTTTCCTATTCAAAACTAAGGGACCGAGAAGGTAGTCTCGTAAAAATGATTTTTGCTAGCAGGATCATGAGCCCGAACCTGTCCCATCAATGACCCTGTGCAAAATCAGGATTTTGCAGAAGCAATGGGTGAGTAACTATCGTCACTGTGCCAGCCCCTTCTCTGGCGACTTCCAGCGGCGAGGAACTTGGGGTCATCCTTCAATCCTACTCCTAGTCAGTGGGCTCTTGAGGTCACTTTTTTCACAATAAATGGTTTTATTGACAGATTTACTGAAAAAGGCATTTTCGTAACGTTTGGTGGTTTTACCACGTCCCACACGTTTGCGGTGGTAGAACGCGGTCAAAATGGTATCATCCCGCAACTAAGTTGTTCTATTTACACGTCTCAAACTGATTTGCAGCTGGCTGTTTTGTGTGAACCGCAGGATACTGTATTGGCTGTTTATTTGCTCTGTTTACCTAAACTAGAGACATCGCTGTTGGGAGAAGCCTATATCTGTGTACGGTTTGGGGATTAATCTTGATGCAGCACTCTACCTAATGCACTGCTCTGTGATAACCCCTTTTATAGTTCGACCTTTGAGGCTGTGAGTCTCCATTTTAGGAGGTTGTTTGTCTTTCTAAACTGTGACCGATAGGCTTGACGGGCTTCTCGTAGAAGGGGACTATCGAACAGGGAACTTATTTCGATGTATTCCGATATTATTTTTCAATTTATCTTTACACTTATATTTACACTTCACCCTTCTACGCGAGCCATCGACATGTCAAGTGATGTTGCGTGAGAGTTAGTTGATGGTCGGATTTTAGGTACTCCATAAATCCGATTGAACCTTGACTGGCTGACTCCCATTCACTCACGGCTTGTCTTTAGGTTCGTTTCTTTTCGCATAAATGAACGCTAATGTTGTGACTGATCATATGCGATTTGGCCAGCAATAACATGTCGATCACAGGGCGTATGACCCCGTGTTTCTTAGTTTGTTTTGAGGCGTGTGTTTCTGCTAGATTTAATCACAACAAGGCACATACCACTTGCATTCAGTTAGTTTCATGCACGCAAATAAAAATATTTTTCTCTCCAACCCGTGTTACAGTCTCATTTGTATACCAGTCAAGGTGTCCTACCATAGTACACTCCAACTTAACGACGCGGTTTTCTGGACAGCAATCGTTCAATTTACCTATCTGATGTTCCTTATCTTCTTCAAATTATTGATTTAGCATCTTAGGTTCTTTGTAAATCAAGTTCAGTTGATTTTGGTTCAACTACCCAGTTAAAATCCATGTGCACTGTGTGCGGTGAATAGTTCTAGTTTCATCCAGCTGTCGTTTGGTGGTGATCCTAGGCTGATTGTAAATGTTTACTGCGTGTCAAGCTAGAGACTCATGCTGTCGGGAAGTATTTAAATAACAATCAAATCTTACTATCCTCGTGGTGTATATTCATCCTCTCCACTAGTTCGTGTCACGGCTAAGCTTCAGTTTTGTTCGTGAGTGACCATTTTGTGGAAGCGACCAACTGGATCGTGTTCCAGTGGTGAAGTGCATCCTGTAATAGATCAGTCTTGCCCGGTCTTGACTATTCAGAGCGTGACATTTGTATTCCCGTCTCTAATATTTTAAGTCACTTTTCAAATAGAGGACATCTACACTTGCTCTGATGTTTTTGCATCATGTTTTTTGGTTTATAAAACCTGTATATAAGCAATATACCCATGTTAAAATTTAGTAACCGATATCTCTATACTCCGTTTTCACCCGCTTCGCTTTTGCCTTCCCGCTTCAGCCTTTGAAAACCCTTTCCTACCAACGCCCGATTCCGAACATCTTCAACTTGTATACGCTACTCACAGTGACCTTACAGTTTCTTGTCCACTTTTCCGTCCTCTATACTCTTACCTCGGAGGCTGAAGTCCGAATGCCTGTCAAGTGAGTTGTTTTTTGTGCAGGCAGTATGGTTTCTATGCTTGACACCCATATAACTCGGATGAATTTCTGTGATGTCTGACCGCGGAACGCAGTCGGTACGGCTGATCAGCTGACGGGAAACGCTTGATATCTATGTGCGTTTTCTTCCGGTGCTAGTGCAACATTCCGGTACAAAACTAGCGCCATTCGGAATGATTACGCCTGGATTTACTATACTTTCAACATACACCTGTCCACTTTGCTCTGTTGTGTGCTGGATTTGTTTGTATTGTTGTTTGTGTTATTGACACTGGCGGTGAACCGATGTTCCTAACCTATCACTGACAGTGACTTTCTTATCCGAGTCTTGCGAACCGTCATTGCTACGAACTACTTGTTGCAGATGAATACTTGATCCTATTGACTTTCTGATTGAAGGTGTAAATATGGATGGCGGATGCACCCTAGGTGGTGATCACATTTGAATCTGAGAAGACCTATGTTGTTTCACAGCATTCCTGAAAATATCAGGTAGTTAGGGTCAAACACTTGTCTATCCAGTCCAAATCCCAACACGTATGGGTAGGTGTTTGCAGATGGCCAGGTCATAAACGCCATATATATATATCCGCGACCAGTTCATAGAGTGCCTACGGTTTGACTTTAATGCTCTCTGCGGTCGTACTTCATACCACTTCATTCGGACTAGCGCAGTTAATGTTGCATGGGTCGTGCGAACCTTTTTCCGTGCACCATAAAAAGACCACCGCTATGAAACCGATATTTTTCAGGTTGTTCCTGACATTTCCGCTATACATGCAAACAGCAGCTTTGAGTGGAAAGTAAAGGTCAATTCTGAACCCCGGGCCAAATTGATGCGTAAAATTAGTACAGACGCCACTGTAGCTAGTTGTTACTTGTTTTTCCATATGAAAATACTAGACCAAAGGAAATCAGCTGGGGGAGACGCACGGAATCGTCATGTCAGCGAGGGTATCTATTCTTCGTGATTTCCTGTTGTAGTTGACAAGATCCATAAAACCCCATAATCCTGTTTGTGCCCTGTTTTCAGGTCATGAGTTTGGCGCCATGCGTTATTTCTTTCCAACTTGAACCTGTTACGGCTGGTAGAGCGCACCAGTGCAATGACGGCTTGGTCAGAAGTGCGATCAACCGAATTTCACAATCATCACCGTCCGAGATTTAGGCGTTCGACGCATACAACCACAAATCAGGAGTGGATGCATTGTAGCGTTGATCGATATGCGTAATTCGGAGTGGTGCCCTACGAGTACCTGCAATTTCTTTATTAGCATCGTTCCTTTGTTCAGTGATATTGACAATCAGTCAACGTAATTTGCCCACGGTGAACTTGGGATACAATATACACCCTAAAGTATATGACATAGATACGCTTCAGGTACCGCAGCATTCCTTATCCAGGGGTTTGAGCCAGATAACGAAAAAGACTCATTTTACGGTAGCGAAGCATCAATGTTGAATATTGATGTTGTGCTGTAGATGATGATTATGATGATAGAAGACTCATACCATCAGTTCGAGCAGGCAACAGCTCCACTGATGACTCAGCGAATGTTTGCCATTGATTCATGTACCCAATATTGTGACGTAATCCACAACACAAGCGGGCGTATTGGACAAATGGGTTCAAAACTTCGTCTAAAGCAACCGACTCCAGGATTCTCACCGCCGGTCTTTTCGATCACCAGTGGTTGCATTAGTTGGAACAAAAAAATCCACGGTCGTACCGAATTAGCAACTGTCGGTCGAGAAAACGACCGACCGCTTTTTTCCCAAGGTTACTTCAGTGGACTGAGGTAACCATCCAGAGGCTCAGAGTGACGAACGCAAGGCTACAATAGAGTTGAAATACAGTGCCGACTAGGACAACCGCTTGTACTGTCTGCTGTTGTACTGTTGTGATGGTCATCACCATCATCATGATTCGTAATACTCTACTGAATATTGATGCGTCCCCTCCATGCGACCATTAGACAGTGACCGTGATCAGTCTTGAGACCAGTGTAGAATAACAACGTTTTGTCGTCATTCATTTCAAGTGAAACCCCATGGCACAAAAGGGATTATAAAGATTGGATGGAAGGAACCAAGCACTTTCTTACCACTACCACTCTTGGTTACTATCCCGAATAAACTGGAATAAATCTCATTCACACCCACGTGGATGATCCCGTTGTGGAAAGTCGTATTCTCCTGGAATATCATCTGCTATTCACTGTCTTACCCTGTCTCTTATTGTATATTCAACTTTAACGGCTTAACATTTCCCTTTACTTTCAGGGAGGATGATTTCATTGATGTTCATGCTGAGTTTGAGCCTTCCATATTGAACACGGTTGTTTACTTGATATCAACGGGAATGCAGGTTAGTCCTGTGCTTTTGCGCGAGCTATACAGCCATTTATGTACACTGTTCGCCACAAAATCCACATTTGTTGCTCATCCATACATGTAACCTTGAAGTTTGGTTGTCAAGTTTTGGGCCGATTGCTGGACATTGACTTTAATTGATCTCGTCACTGAAAACCTAGAACAACTTTGCTACATCAAACGAAATGTAGTCTTGTAAACCTGCCCAACATTTGCACCAATCGACATTGTACTCTCTTGTTGTTCTACCCAACCACACTTTTCCAATCAGGGCACCAAATCGTTACGGTCAAAAATGTAACTTGACCACGTGCATCATCGGGTCTGGAAACCATATTCATTGATCGCCTGAGTGACGGCATTAATGAGATGAGCTGTTGGGCCTCTAGTGCTCGAATTTAGTGTGTCATTCCTAGAAGGTTCTCTTTTATGACCATTTGTCCACTGAAACATGCGTCCATCTTGATATTTCATTCCGAACATCTGCGCATCGAGTTGGGTGCCTCCTAGCTAACTCTACTTTGCTACATCAGTTTGTCGCGTACCGTGCTTGTTGGCCTCAGAACCTGACCGTTGCATTTGAATGTGCAGAGTCAATTAGGCGCGCTCCCCCGGTTTCGAGATGCTTTATACTCAACATAGTCCACCCCAAGTTATGCCCCGTTCCGATTAATCTCTGTGGTTCCTCAACCAATTCAGCTCTGTGTCGATCCACGGAGAGCTTTAAAGTTGTCCCTTGCAATGGTGAAGGCGATGCACTCTTCTGACAGGTAGTCGTTTAATAGAGACCACATTCGGGAGAATTTCAGGAGTGCGCATTGAGGAGTATACTATACGGAATACCCCAGAGGCTCGAGGGGGTCCAGATTAAGTACAACACACTGTAGTGGTCAAAACCGGATTTGGGGTATCCTTAATTTGTTAGATTGGCGCTTCGTCGGATGACGTACAAGCTAAACGTACGTGCTAAACAAGCATCAAATCCAGACAGTCTTCACGAACTTATAGTCGGATGGGTGGACGAGAAGTTCGGTATGAGATCTCTGCTAGTACAGGGCTGGTCGCCCTGAATAAGATACTTCCTCCCGGATGGACGGGGCGTCCGTGTAATAGGCCACTGGAGGCTTCCGTACACATGACCACTGTCAGTCTCATCCATAATCTGAAGGCTGAACCATAGGTTCTCATCCGTACCATCACTCGACCCCTTCTCGGACTGAAGTGCCATAATGTGCTACTCTGTTGAATTCGATCGGGTCAGAAGAAGCACTAGTCGGGGTGATAACCCTTCCAATCGTCAGTCAGCCAGATTTCCATCACATCTGGATTCCATAGGTATGTTCGTAAATGCAATTCCTCAAACTTATTTTTCAAACTCCTCACATCCTACAGAACCATGAATAAGGTGCGTTAGAATAAGTGGGGGTAAATGTATGGAATGGGCCGCCTCTTCACTCTTAGTATCCCATGGGCCGCTTGAAAGTTCACAATTTGCATTTGGATTACTTGTGATGCCCTCCGGAGTTTCAACTCCGCCACAGTTTTCGTGGTCACTTTGTTTTCCGAAATCATTTTGATAACTGGTTCTTCATCATTGAATAAATTGAGGAAGCGGGATTGTAGGAATTTTCATTAAATAAATTGAGGAAGCGGGATTGTAGGAATCCTTGCTCATCCCTGATGCAGTTTTCCCGGACGCATTAGCGTCCATTCATCAGTTTCCGTTGCCGTATGTGTTTTTCCCATATACCTGTGTGTGGATGTCATTTACTTTTCTTCATATTCTCAGGTTCCTTTCAAGTGAGCATGAGATGGGACTGCCATACATCTTTTGCGATATTCATTTACTGGTCATCAACCTGGGGTCTAGCCAACTAAATCAACCAATGTCATCGGATTCGTCGATAGTAGGCGAGCGCTCATTGTTCTCTAACATGGCCGCGTCATTGTGGATGAGTCATGCATCACCGAGTCGAGAAAGGGTGTCTCGACATCCGCCAGCTTGGTATTTCCTGAAGGCTCCTCGAATAAGATCAGTGGTGTGCTCGCGAGCAGTATTCAGTTATTCATACATGGCGCGTTGCTGTTAACGCACCAGGAGACATTTTGTTCCTTGTGGGATTCCTCATCCCATTTTCAATTCATGCATCGAACTCTGAGAAAACCTGAGCTCGAATTCAGTAACATCACGTAAAAATCTGATGTCACTTCTACACTCCAGATCCATTCCTCACACCAATCAGAATGAAGTGCGTGTGCGCGCTTTGTGATAGCCCCATGACACTGTTGGGGTTTACAGTTATCGTTCGCTCCCATTGTAACAGGACGAGTTTGTAAAACCTGACCATATCTGGCAGCTTGTGAAGTCCGGTTTCCGGGAACACACTTGGGGATATTAGAATGTCCCATCTTGAGGCGACGAATCAGGACCACGTGAGGGCGTTCTCTATCAGGGCAGTCAAATAGCGTTAGACTTACTATGCTGTGTTGAGCAGCTTTTTAACGTGTCACAAAAACTTCCGTTTCAACTGGATTAGGTCTTGCAGATATTTACCGTTCTTTCACACCTCTGACGGAGGCTTACGATCACAACCTGATGATGCCTGTCTTTCAGGTCATCAGGTTTGTGTTGTCTTCGTGTAATCTAGTTTGAGTGGAATAAAAATCATGATCGTGTCCATACACATAGGGTTATCCTGCTTTGTTTCATCATACGTTTCAGCTTTAGTGGGGCCAGTCAGTAAGGCGCCCCTACGTGTGTCACCCCAGGGGTATGTTAGTTCAATTTATCAATTGGTCGAATTCAAGTCTAGACAAGTGGATTTTTCTTACATGACGGGGGTAATCCGTAGTTCACGAAATGCTGTTGAAAACATCCAATCTTTTTCCAACTCCACATCTACCAGGCAACAAGTCGAGTCCAATTTCTGTGTAGTAATCATGGGTCTACTCTAATCATCGAAAGCATTAGGATATCGTAGAATTTCGGCAACAAGAGGACGCTTCTGACAGTATTTTGTGCAACAAATCGTCGTTGTTTGTGGCACGGCCGCCACCATCAGCAGTTTAAAACTGTGTACGTTGATTTTTAGCCGCCACAATATCATTAGTCCAGCATATTAGAGCTGTACAACCGAGGCAGCAGCTGGCCGATTTGGATTCTGATTCGGATAATGATGTTTCTCAACTCATCGTGAAGGGTGTGGGATTAGCAGGGGTTATTTATGCGATACAGGCAAGCTATTAGACAGACAACGAATGCCAATAACTGAGTCTTGGGGTTCCCCCCCCGGAGATATGATAACCACCAGCGCAATTGAGTTTGCTGTTTCTCACCATTTTGCTTCTTTGCTAGGTCATTACCTGATCACCATTAGCACACCACTCAGCGCACGGTTGAGCGAAAAGCCTTCCCGGGGAAGCCGATCTGATAACATTTGAAGCCTTTAAACTGTCTATGACACCAGCCGTTTACGTAACCGTCCGAATCAATGGCGTATGTAATATTCTGTTCTGGGAACCCGAAAATGTTTGTTCCTCGGGTCCGATGGTAGGATTGGAGTTCCGTCTTTGAGAGGGCAAATTACAGTTGAAAGATTCTCTACCGATGTACTTTTTCAACGAAATTGTTTTTTCATCCGGAGAACATTGTACACCCAACTTAGCGTATGCTCTATCTGTGTGGTGTCAGGCGATTCTCCAAGGACAAACGGTTTCAATCGAAACCTCATACCTCTTGACATTGTGACTACATATTTTCAGCAAGTCAAGTATCTTATGAGATATCAGATCAAGCCGGTGTACGAATGTGCAATCCTTATTCATGTACTCACCGGTTGATGGGCACTCTCTGTGCTCATTTGTCGGTGAACAGTGTACGCCCATATACTACCTCGTTCCTCTCCATTTTGGTTACAACTTTTGTAATGATTTGTACTTCTGCGTCTATTGAAGACAACAAACTTCTCTCTAGCTCACTTGTTCTTCTTTCCGCCTCCAGATTTCAACAATTGCTGTCAACTACAAAGGGCATCCATTCATGGAGTCTTTGACAGAAAACAAACCGATTAGCATTTCTTTGGGAGTTGCCACTGGGGGTGTGATCCTTCTCGCTCTCGGCGTATTTGCTGAGCCGTTGCGTCTGATTCCCTTGGATCCTCAAGTATGTTGCACATAACTTTTATGGACCGCTTATTGGTTTCATTTACTTATATGATGGTAGATGGTACTTAGTTTCCAAATTTTCACCTATTTTGTTGTTCTCTTCTCTCCACAGTTGCGCCTCACATTCCTTAAAGCACTGGCTTTCGACTTCATCGGAACCTGGCTCGTGGATCGCATCCTTGTGTTAGTCTTCGGGCGTGTACACAAAAAAGCACTGTGATACTCCGGGATCGCCCATTATCCCGTTGTGAAATGCCTTTTGTGCTGCCCACTTTCAACCAATGGCTGTTCTCACCTCAACAGCTAAATTAACTCCCCGCACCTATACTACCACCGGCTGATGGTTTATACTTTCTATGTATCACATTTTCTTTAGGCTGCAACCATCCATCTCGAGTTTTGTGTGTCTGTGTACTACGATTTCATTCGTACTTTTAATAACTGACCATCCCCTGGTCAACGGGCACTGTACCACTTGGACATTTTGTCATTCCTTAAGTGATGCTCTGCCTAATTCCCATGTTTTATAACCCACTTATCAACCTTGTTTGAAATTCCTCACTCACTGTGGACGGACGTCCGTAACGTGTTTTGACTAACTGTGTGCAGCTTTGTTGACATGAGAAAACTTGAAACCCGTTCTGTTGAAAGTGTGCACCATGTCACGTACTTAGGAACCCTAGTCGTATTGTATTGGCTGTAAAACACGTGTTTACAACTGAAAAGTACACTGGATAACTCTGTTTCATCTGTGGCTCACTCTGCCAGGCTTGCAGGCATCTGACAGTTTACGTAAACGCTGGAAACTTGTAGATATTCGTGTTTTCTCAAGACAAGCAGAGAAAAATTTGATAGGAAACACCACAACAACAAACTGCTTCGAGTCCTGCCTACCTAGTCGGTTTCGAGTCACGCTATCTTGACAGAACGGTTCACTGGTTGTGACGTTTTTAGAACTAAGACGTTAGGAGTATATGTATCACAACGCGGACAACTCGCATTTTATAAGTCTGATTAATCCTTGCGAAATACACCCATTTGCATACCAATTTGGTTTTGACGGGAGGCTCACCTGAAACCCGACTGAATCTCTCGTTTATGTTCTTAAGCAACTGAATGTGCTGCACCTGGCCGCTTCATGTTTCAGTTGGTACGATATTCGGGATATTGCGACAAATGTATGGACGTAATACACTAATCATAAGATTACTGGAAACTCTTCGACAGCCCACTACCAGTTTCGCCTTTCTTATGCAAACTCCAATGTTGGTTGTTTAAACTGTGAACTACCTATAACTGCGGCTGAGGCCAATGCCCTTATAACCCAAAGGTTTTCGCACGAACGACAGTATGATTGGAATAAATCAACTGTCCAACTCATCGCTTAGAGAAAGAATAATCCGTACGACGAGTTAGCCTTACTCACTCGAGAGATTAGTCAAAATGTGACCACGTGATGTGGATTCCGTGATTGAGGGACGAGTAGCGCTGTATACTTTGTGCGAGTTAATCTCACTGCTGGTCAGTCCCTCATGGCCAAACAGTTGACTATTCAAACTACTAGACGGGAGTTCGCGGGTTCGAAACTTTCCCGATCTTCATGAGATGCGCTGTACAGTGCTTCTCAGATTTTGGGCACCGATTGTTACACTTACGGGACGAAACCTCGACCGAACTGAAATTTGGGTTTTTGATTCCACAATTTAACCGAATTGGGCTATATTCCCTCTTTCTACCAGACGATCAGCTTGCTGTACGGCCAATGTATGTGAACCCACATGGACACTTGGATGATGACAACCAAAGCCGGTCGTAGACCATGGTAGATCGTCCTGTGGTCCCATGCTCATGGTAGGTACTAAGTAGTAACCCTGAATCATCCGTAAATTTTCTGCTGCACAAGTTGTTTAGGCACACATTCTTAGCCTCCGCGATAGTATCTTGACTACAAGGTCACTTTCTGGAGACGGATCGATGTAAACCGGTTCCTGTTCAAGTGACACTATTCTCGGTCTCAGGATAGAATAGCCGTTCTAAATGATTGCTCTGTAATCGTTTTAACTCCGCTTTTGGCGTGTTCTGCGAGCAGATCCCCATTACTATATCGGTCGGATATCGTACAATATTCCTATTTTGGTTTAATGAAACAGTTCTTACGATGGGCGTACTATCTAGTCCACCTTCGCCGCACTCAAGGAGGGACCACTTCTGACAACCGTTGGTCGATGAGTTTCAAAGTTCCACAAGGAATACTCAAGGATAATCGTTGATTTTATTACTATATATTATCAACTTCCGGAAAAATGCTAGGCGCAGTAGGTTAGAGCGATTCCTATGTTCGACAGAGAAGCCAATCATGAGAATTTTGCTAGGTGCTCAGAAGACTGACTTCGGTGAAGCGAAAACGTTTATTAGTGTTTGTGCAACAATCAACATGCTCGGCTGTTGCTTTCGCCTGTTTGAATGTAGGGCTTCTGTTTAAAAATATCTTTGTGGTGACCCTTTATCTGCATTTTATCCACTGACCGTAACTAGAGGCCGTCAGATGCGTGTTTCGGCTTGCCTAGAAAAATCTCACCGATTATGAAAGCCTCTGTGAATACCAGTTAGGGTTTCATCTATTCGGTTTTTTTTTACATCTGGTGGATTCTCACTGGTAAGAAACATCCGCACATTGATTGATCGCCCAGATCTTAGTGTGAAAGGCGTGACAGTTTGAGTGGTACTAGTCATTTGTTGATCGTGAACAGTTTTGAGGATTTTGTGCTTGTTTTTTGGCATCCAACAATAACTTGTTCCAAGGCACACCTGACAGGAAACCCGACGATTTTACTTTGATATTTCCTTTGGCATTTCAAATTGGAGAAAAATAGCGAAACCACCTTTGATATCAATGTCCTTCCCTGAGTTTGACCCGATGTCTCTCCAAGAATGGTTCATTTCAAAGTAAGCTGCAACTTCAAAGGGTTAGGCCCAGCTCTCATCCTTAGGTCATCCTCAAGAGAGGTTACCTTATACGTTGCCACGTTGTAAATGCTCCAAAACTTGTTCGTACTACGTCAAACTCAAAAATACCTAATGGACAGTAGTCGAATTTTGCTGGGCACATCACATATTGGTAATTTAGTGGGTAGCATTTAACATGTCCCGCACAATTTGGCAGTAGCAATTGGAGACACTTAGTTTACGGTTTACTGACTCACTTGTCGTTTGTTGTGGGTTGATTGCGGGGATTAATGAGAACAAATGCCTCAAGACAATTCGGTTGATGTCTCTATTTCTGACACTCTACACAAGTGTTGTTTTACAGCCAAGATAGAACGACTTTATACACTCCCGGATAGTGAAGTCTCCAGGATGCTTCGTCCACAAATAAGGAACTAAAACGCGCTACAGAGACCTTTATGGGTTCATGCAAAATTTTGGTCGATTGTGTCCATGGGATGAATACATTTGCACACAAAACTACAAATGGTGGCAATGGTGATAACAATGATTATCTCGTGGTATTAACCATACTAGGATGATTGAACTCCTTTTCCCTCTATTTCCCAAGCCTGAGCACACCGAACTGTTAACGCGTCCACCTAGGATACCAACACACATTGTTGAATCGATAGGTCTAAGTAACATAGTCCACCATACATGAGCAAGTAACGGAACGTGGATTACAAATATGGCGCCCGGTTGGATTCCCGCGCGATTTCACTGGCTCTTTGACAGCTATGGTGTGTTCAGTCGATTGTCGTTATTGTTTAACCTAAGGTTACATGCAGTCTTTATCCGACGGCATGCAAGTGTACATCTTAGAACTGTCTATAGGTGTCTTCACACATGTTCATTCTTGAAAACGGCAGTGCCGCTCGGCATGTCAGTGTGAACTATATTACTACCTCGCCTGCCTAGGTTGTATGGGATATTCACTCGTGTCTGTTACAGGTTTGCCCCTTTTCACTTCATCATCCGTCATCAACCCTCATTCATGAACAGCCACAACATATTGTTCGGGCACTGATACATTTGGTTGCGTATGTCACTGCCTCTTGAAAGTGGAATGCTGACTGATACATTCTGTCAGGTTCTTTTGATGCTTGGTGTACTGAGGTAGAAACCTGAAGGTAACCATGCGTCCCGATCTGGAAGGTGCCTGGTGCCTGAAGGTTGTGTATCTTCATTATCTGACAGTGATGTAATTATCTCATCTGTCGTGTGACTTTTGATACGGAAAGATAAGACTAGGCAGAACTAGCAGAGAAATTCGTCATTACGTCAAGTCCGGTTGGTTGGCAGGACGTCCTCTTAACAACTCTTCGTTGAGGTAGATCCACTTAAGGAACACTGACGCGTGGCACCAATCGATAGGGAAATTCCTTGTGGAGAGATTTTAAAAAAACTACGCTACACTAAGTGGCATCAGTCTATATATGAAAGAACAATTTAGTGAGAATCTAATAATACGCTAGTCAGTAAAATTGCTGGATATGCAGTTCGGTTTCGATCATCTTTTCAAAGCTCCAATAAATTATGCCACAAAAGAACCAGTGTGGTCTTGACCGCGAGAAAATGTTTTCTTCTTTCGAATGAACGACAGCCATTGTAGTAAAGAAATTAGCGAAGCTCTCACTCAGTATATATATATATATATATAAAGCTACGAAGGCAATGGTGTGTATCAAGCTTGTTAACATTGCAACTAGGAAGCTGAGACCTAAAAGGCAGGTGAAAAAGCGACCACAGCTATAACCAAGCAATGATTTATTCTTGATGGTTGGACCATGTAGCAACAAAGTAACATGAAATTGCATAAGAAATAGCTGGATAAGGTTCGGGCTTCTCCAACTGTTGCCGCTATATTCAATATGTTTCAACCAAAGGTTACTAAGTAATCCTGTATTTTTAAGACTGCTGGTCAGTCCATAAGATCCAAAGTATCTTGGCTTGTCTGAATTGATCGATTGTCCCGACCAACTCAAGTAATATCAAATGGCAGGATTTGACAGTGCTTGTCTAAATAACCTGAAAGGAACTTGGTGCATTTAACGCACCAAGAGACATTCTTGAACATTTTAGTCGTTAAGAATTGTCTCCCGGTAACTTCTAACTAACAGGATAGTGCGGTGTTGACCATAAAGAGTATGATCCCAAGAAGAGTGATGGGATACGAAGAGCTTGCCTAAATGCTTCACGAATATGGTACATGTTTCTGCTCGACAGTGTCCGTTTGTGTGAGGCTTGTATAATAGGTAGTGATGTTGGATCACAACATGGATACCGCTGACCGTACATTTGTATCTAGCTACATGATTATGGACTGATTATAAAAGAACAATCAGAAATGAAGCCAGGTCAGAAGAGACTGCCGATTTCAAACCGTGACAAAGCATGGATAAACGAGCTAGTGGTGAAAAGACTCCAGTTGCTGTGGTAGGGTAACTGACGGCCTGTAGAAGAAACCTGGAACTTTGGAAAATTGTTGACACCGTATGAAGAAAATACGAATACTGATTCCGGACAAATTGGTTTTCCACTAATTAACGGCTATGTCTGCTTAGCCTATGTTCAATCAGCTCTGCATTTGTGAAGTACAATAAGCTTTGAAATTCCCAGAGTATTCATGTATTTAATAGACTGGCATGGAATTTTTCCCCGTACAAACAACGGTAAAAAAAGCAGTGGCACTCATACATCCCACTAAACAAATCCGAGGTAGCATTGGGAAAATAGCAACCACACCCAGAAGCACCAGCTGATTGTCACGCACGCCTCGACAAGCCACTCTCTTCGACATACTGCGCAGGTCCGATGTGGTCAGCCGAAGACTGAAAGCTTATGGCAGGCCAACTACCAGAGAAGGCCTCGAGTAAAATACAAGGCCGGTTTAAGCAAAACAGCCGAACCCTGATGCCGGTCGTGATAGTCGCTTCACTAGAGTGCACTGGCAGACTGCTCCGAATAAACTTTTAGCGCGCAACATTTGCTAAGTTTGTTGCGCATTCTCACCAAAAAGTGATGCTCTGCACACACCAGGTTGAAACCACACGCACCAGTCAAAGCCGCAGAGCTCACAGTTCATTTCTGGCTATACACCTCTGAGCGGATTCATATACTATCTCCCCCTCTTTAAAGTGTACTTTTAAACTTTGCTTCACGGTACTTGTCTGCTATCAGGCTTGTGCTGCTAGTTAGCCATGATGGAGTTTACTATCCACCTTGGGCAGCATTCTTAAGCACCCTGACTCTTCATGGGAAGTGAGAAAGTTGCCCCCTTTCCAGGTTTGTCGGGGATCGGTAGTGCTTGCAAACCAGAACTTTTTACCTACGAACAACTAATGAACTCGTAAAGATGCCCAGCACAAAAAGATCCTGTTGTCTTTTCTGCTGTGTCATCAAATCCAGTCAAAAACAAAATGTTGTTTGTCCAGCTGGGGCTTTCGATTTCACAATGTCAGCACATTATTAGCCTTTGTGACTCATTCTGTTACCTCTTAGTTATCCAAACAGCTCACATTCTCCACTGGTCCTACACATTAGAACCCGAATAAAAACCGATTAGTACCTGGCTATGTGGTGTACTATTGTCACGGATGACTAAGATGAAAACCCAGTCCTTATATTTTACTTGATCAACAACTCTGTTGTGCAGGGAGAAACAAAACGTGTGTTTTTGGTCTGTGGTCTGCTCGTTGAAAATCAGCAACCCACTTACAAACGCTTCAGCAGCAAATAAAGCTATTAATTAATCTGGAGCTGTTTGGATTTCAGTGCTGAAGTCTTGGGGTCCACCCGAATGACACAAATGCATTTAAATTAAACCTAACACACTACTCATATGATTACTGGAAACCCTTTGGCAGCCCATATCTGATAGAATTTCACTGCAGTTGGCTTAGATGCGATACCTAGATAACAAGTCCTACCAAAAGTATATTTACTGGTCATTTGGCCGGGCTGAATGACCGGTCCTAACATTCTCTATGCTAAGTCCGTTCGTACGTCAATAATGGTCATTCAAGGGGATAGAAAGGCACTCTTTCAGTAATAAGTCATTAAAAAAATTTAAAAATAAACTAATCTCCCAGCAGTAACACCCTTTCGTTGCCTACCAAAGGAAGCACGACGCCTGGGATACTGCCAGGTTGCCAAAGTCTAGATAGGGGAAGTCGAGAGGCGGAGGTCGGGTTCGAACCACGGACTTTCCGGTCAGTAAATTCACGCTCTAACCACTGAGCCATCTCGCCACCTCACGTCATTCAGGCCATAATCAAAGAAAGTACCCATAAGAAACATGAGTTTTATAAGTGAGAATCCAGTTCCCACACAAAGAGAGCGCTGAAGTAGGGAGATAAAAGAAGTAGAGCTCTTGCAACGCCTCACTTCAAAGTGGAATGTGTTCAAAATGGTTGAGTATCGATTGGGAAAATTTTCCGGTGGAAGCGACATATGCATTCGGCATCTGAAGATAACGACGGGGCAGCTGCGCATATTAGGTCCGGGGTTATCGTAAAATGGTAAATTTATAGTGAAAGTAAGTGGATTATAGAAAACAGCGGACGCGAGCCCCGTTCAACTAACCAATGTGGACCGCGTTTTGGTGCAACACGTCGTTGGAGGTAGAAACATTGAACTGATGTCCCATATAGGTTCTCGAGTAATGCTCTCTGTTGGTCATCCGAGCACATGTGGGTGAACGGACAATAGTCTAGAATAAGATGGACATGCTTCTAAAACTCTGAATGGGCCTCCGATGTATTGGTATTTGAAGATTCTTGTATTCTCAACTATATGAGATATGCTATTTATTGAGTTGGCCCTGTGTCGCACGTGTATTATGATCAATCCTGAGAGTTTCTTCATGTGCTGCAGAGTTGAGGACCTCAGAACAGCTGCTGAAAACGCTTGATCCTCAAACGTAGTTTGAGTGACCCGTTTCGTATGCGAGGTACTAGCTATTTATCGCTATTCACAGCGGTCGTCAAATTCCGCCTGGTACTACTGTACAGAGAGTACCGTCATTCCTTCATTTTCTGGGTAGCTCACCTGGTAGGATGGCCAGGAAACGGTCCGCTGAAATTTCTCCCAACCAGATTTCGTTAAAATACAAAGAGTGTTCATTTCGTCATTCGCAGAGACAGCCGGTTTGTCTTATGAACAAACAGTAAGGAGCATGTCAAGGCAAAATCGCGATTGTGAACTAGAATCAATACTGATCGAATTGGGAACATCGTCTACGTTGACTGCTACTCAGGAACAGCTGGTTCAAATAAATGGCCGCAAGAGTGTTTCGTGCTCTATCTGCAAACAGTGTGGTCTTCTAGAGATTTTGTTTGGACCAAATGAAAAATGACGACAAATTAATGAACAGCTGCCTACCAAATATTTGAATGTCTCACATTGAGCAGTACTAAAATAAGAAGTGGGTGGCCTCAAGGTCTGCTCACCCAGAGCGACGGAACTAATCGGTGGTGGTTCGTGTGAGTAGTTCAGATGAATTATCGCCTGATTTGTTCTACTTGGCCGATGTACGGGTAACTTTCGAAGAGGACTATTCCTGTTCCCCAAATGCGACCCAGTTCGTTTTTCTCACACGGACTACACACCTACGCTTACGAACAACATATGGCTCATACCCTCGCAATCCCTCTACGATTATATCTTAATTGTGACTAGCTGTGGAAAACGTGGAATTTCCTACCTTCTGTACAGTCAGTTGAATGGTCAGCTGGTTTGTTCAGCTAAGTGCGTTAAAATGCATTCGTGGTAACCAACATATGTAGCTACGAATTTTGGATTTCTTCAACATCATTTTATCTGAGCATAGTGGAATGGGGTGGTTGATGCAAATCACTCACTGTGTTCAGCCTGCACTACGAAGTTATTCATGGCCTCTCCCACTAAAAAAGATCAAGGTCGTGTATCTGACTTGAGTGAATTAGAGCCATGGAATGTCCACCAGAGCCTGTGATGATAGTTATTGTCAGTTTCGGTATATGGGATAACAGAGCTAGTGTCCATAGGAAGACGTTTAATGCAAGAGGAGGCCTTCAAACCGAACAACAGGAGATCTCTCAGTGCCTTGCCCATGTTCGTCAGTACAAACCGGTTACCAGAAAATTATTCTAAAAACAGATGAGGTGAAAAATACAGGCTGCACAATTATTACATCTGGCTAGCAAAAAGCCTCCCGAGAAGCCGAGTAGTCAAACCGAAGAAGTTTAATGGAAAAGCTACAAACGTTAAACTTGAAGACATACAAGTGGCATAGGTGCACATTGGACAATCGTTTATGCTGTCGTCCTGCAACAGCCGCTCCTGTTGTTATAATGACAAGATCTCTAGGAATAGTTTTGGAGTCGGTTGAGAGAGTGGATGGTCAGTAACGTGTGAGAAATAGCGTTTTCGCAACGAAAGACCGGAAAGCTTTAATAATAGACCGAGTCTCTGCACTATCCATCAAAACATGGGCCATAAAAACATCGAAAAACTTTTTGAGACACTTTTTAGACTACAATCACTGGACGTGGCTGTCATCACCCATTTGAAACCGCACATTAAAGATGGTCATTTGAAAATTAACTTGACTTCCCATGTGATTAAACTAGTTAGAGACAGATAGAAAGGGCTGATCAATCAATGTTTCCCATACCTTCATTCCAGACGAAACCGACTCTAGGCTGAGGGACTATCTATTAGAAGGATTTCAGGTTTCGCGTAAACAGATCACAATCAGTCGAGTTGCTGAGGGATTTTCGATAGTCAAGGCCTTATTTTAGATGTTCTTCGGTTGAAGAAACTTTCGTCGCCAGTGGCCACGAACGTAAACATAGAAGGAAGAAGTAATCTGGACTCTCTAGTATACAAGATTCACTACTTTGGTTGCGACTAACCAGGTGCGGTAGGTAAGATGAGAGCTTTCTAGAATACATGAAGACAAATTTTCAACTGAAGGACACGACCAATTTTCACTCGTCTCTGTGCACGAAGATCAAGACGGACAAAAAATTTGACCGGAGAATAGTTCACTATTGGCCCAAAGTAATAACGTGAATTCCTAGAAGCACGGTACTCCGCTGAAAAGACAGTCAACGAGCACGTCGAAATCAACCCAGTATTTCAATCACTGAGGGCAAAAGAACAACAGGACTCAAAGGCCGCACAACAAGGCGGAGAGGACGTGTACAGAATAGGCAGGCAACAAACTGACTACTCAAGCGCAAGCAAATCGTTCAACACGAAAAATAGAACACTACATCAAACGTGGAATTGCAACCGGCCAACCAAACTCAAGAAGATGAGGCTACGGCACAAACTAGGAGTCGGTCAATCAGACCGAAGAAAAGAAAGTCCTAAAAATAGAAATCGCGTAATACTGAGTCCACACCTTCCAAGTCATATTCAACCCGTAGAGGAACATGAGGTATCTCGCATGTCTGAGTTTACTAAACTGACGGTTAGCATAATGCCTGAAAGTTGCAGCTAGGCTAACATTAGTCGTAAAACAAGAATTTCTAGTAGTTATGCAAATACACTCATTCATACATCAATTTGATGTTCAAAGGAGGATCACCTGAATCCTAGCAGAATCTCTCGTTTATGATATCCTTCAACTATGTTTGCTTTACAAGTGCCGCCCCAGGTTTCAGTTGGTACACTGTTTGAGATATCGCAGCAAATTTTCTTAAAAACGTCTCCGTGAAACTAACACACCACGCTGCTTCCAGAAAAAAATCTGTCTTTGAAACACTTCGTTTTGTCTCGGGATTAACAAGAAATCGGGAAACTAAGTGGTTTTTGACCTCTTGCTCTGCACCAAGGTGCAATAATAAGTATGTTGAACTAAACATGTTCAGAAGCTCTTCAGTTCCAGTCTGACAAACGTGATCAACGAAAATGTTATCGACGAGGCGTCAATATGATATCGAATTTGCAGTGGTTTCAACACGTCACGTTTAATTTTGTCCACTAAAATATCGGCTGAAACTGGCGGGCTACTACATCTACTGCATCTATTTACTGAAGGAGGATTAGGTCAAAGTTGCGTCACAAGTGTCACTTTTAAAGTGAGTACGGAGGCAGGAAAGCTGATTGAACGATAAAGTCGCTTAACTTTTTTATTGATGTTCACAGATGTTACTAGAGAAATTAGAGGAAACTGAACATAAGGTTGGTGGAAACTCTTCGACAGTCCACGACCACTTTCTCGCTTCCTGATACTCATCAGGTGGTGTAGTCCATCAAACTTCTGGTTTGCTTGAACCCAAAATGTAAGAAATTTGCGAATATTATAATGAGGTATTCAGCTGGGAATCAGCTGAGTCTGCCTGTGAGTGTTTTGCCTAAGTAATGCGGTCGCAGCACCGATCTCCTGCTTTCTGCCATCCGCTGAATCATACTTCGTCTCCAGTTAGCTTTTTTGGTGGATTTTTATGTCGCTGTCACAAAACGTAAATTATTTAGAACAGCTTATTACACAGATAATTTGCTAATGCTTGAGTGGTTCACGGTTTACTTGTCAGAGACCGTTCTTGAAAGTTGTGCAACTGCAGAGGAACTGACGTCTATCTAGTTGGCCTGTGCGCTGATCGACTGCAAGATGGATAATTCATATTGGATGAAAACGGCCTGGATTTTTCACGTGTTAGTTTCGTTTTCACGCTCCGATTAGAAAAAATGGTTTGCTAAGTTGTGTCGAGCTTAGATACGGTACTTGCGTGATTGCAAATAACAGAGTGTAGTCGATGGATTGGATTGCACAGCATTCAGCCCCACTCAACTCTGCACAGGCGATGTGACCTCGATTGGTGATGACGTTTACAATCTAACTGCCATTCTCGGCGAACAGACCAACAACCAGTCAGGCAACCAGGCAACCAACCTGTAGACTAACTTTATCAGCTGGTTCCGATTATCGTAGTTTGACTGTGGATCCTGTGGAGCCGTAACTAAGCTAAGTTTTTCAGTGCAGTGCGAGAAAACATATAGCGGCTGTTCAAGATGAACTTCACTTTCAAGCATCGTTTTACTATTTCTTTCCACCCATCACTGACCTATTGACCACTGATAATGAGATTATTGCCTGAAGTACCAGGGCTTTTATCTTTTCACCTAACAACTCGTCAGTCATGTCACCCGAAACTAGGATCCCCATTACACATGCGTATTTTTTACGCAGCGGAACGCAATACAATAATAATCAACTTCGGGAATACTCCTTAAAAATCGTACCTTCACAATACTCAGTTGATGGTGAAAAAATCCTTGACAGAGTTTGTGCGTAGCATCCTATCCCACTAACTTCAACTCCCTCATATGATGTGCGTACTCTTCCCTCACATCTGCAGAATCTACATGGACAAATGTCATGGTTGTGTGGGAAAAAATGAGGCACACGTAGGAGACCCATGGGAGACGGGGAACACTCTGTCTCAATATGTACCTATTTAGTTGTCAAGTTTCCACAGCTACTTGGCTTGACAAATTGTGTAGTATTCATCATGAAACCCTTTGCCAAAACACCTTGTCCAGGATTAATCAATAGGGCGCATACAGTGTTCAGACAGGCTGTCGCGTGATCGTTAGATTGACATCAACTTTTGTGGCGACTAGTACCTACCTTCTGCGACTTCAGAAAGCTGACCCAACCAAGAAGGTCTTGTATTTTATTCTCCTATTCAGTCGGAAAGTTAGTGTACAGGAACGGGTTGTTCCCTGATGGAGGACAGCCTTTATTCAGGCAAAAAGGTCGAAGTGAAATGAACCATTGGCGTGTATGTGAATCATTAAAATATCACAATTCCTTTAACCGTACACTATGATGCATATAAAATATTGGTGGGCTTCATCTCTGTGTTTCGCTTAGCTTTCCGAACAACATCCAGAGCATCAGTACATCTCGAATTTAGTGCATAGAAGTGTGAGTTGACAGATATTCTCAACTCATTTGTCTGCACTTTCACAGATATCAAAGCTTAGGAAGCTGACTGTAAGCTGACCTCCACTTTTTTGGAACAGGTTTGAGGCAAGAATCGATAGAGATATTGGAATTTCGAAACAAAGGTCCTACCGATCTGGAGGAATATAGGCAGAAAGCAGGTAGTTGGGAGAAATAACTTGTGCGTGGAGAAAAAAAAAGGATCCTGGGACGTTTCCTCTTTATACCAAAACCACGCGGAGGGTACAAACGCCACAAATGATTAAAAAATAGACGAATTCTGAATGACCTTCACTGCAATTATGAACGCTTCGAAAAAAAGAAGGCCAAACCAGTTCGTAAAATTCATCTCCTTGAATCAGTGCGCTTGTGATGAAGTGGTCCAGTGCCTGCAGTTTTTGTAATCCTATCACTGTGGCGTTTCCAACCTCATCATTCATAAATTCAACCCACTACTTAATTCATTTAATAGTCCGCAGGTCACCCGTGGTCTCAAAGGTTCCTTGTAGTATTAATAATACTATAAAATATCCAACGGTTATCATAATATATCCGACAGAGACCATCAAGAAGTAGCAGGCGACTTCTGTGAAATGTACACGATTTTCTTCGCCAAGCGGTATCCTCGAAATAAGTCTATTCTGAAAAAGAGCAAAATTCACAACCACGCTCACGGTGGTCCCTTTTAGATTAGGACTACTAAGTCAGGAAAAGCTTTCACTTTTAATTTTCGAAGCTATAAAATAGCACATTCAACCGAAGGACATGTGCATTGTTCGCTGGTTATTTACTATTTGAGAGGTAGTTACGCTTCCGACTTGTGTGTGAGAAGACCAGCTTAATTCAGTTAAGTCTTCCGTCAAAACAAAATTGGTAACAAACCAAAGTCTGTCCAAAGTCTGTCCGAAGTCTGTACAACTTAGGTTCAAGTGGAATCTGACGGAAACTCGGGAACTTTGCCTGCCTGATGATCCCCAAGAAGGGAGAAGCCAGTCGTCAGCAGTCGAAGAGCTGTCAACAACCTTAAGAGTAGTGTGTTACGTCTAGAAGACCATCTTGTTTGCGATCGTCTTTTACGTATGCGAGTCTGAATTGGCAACATGACCAAATGTCAGTGCCAAGGTAAACACACAGGTGTGTCCATCCCGCAGGCTTATTCGTCTAATCAACGTCGCTTAACTGAATGTCAGCCTTCTGTGTTAGTGTTGCACCAGGACCGTGAAGGCCTGACAAGAGTCAACCGGATATCTGTCATGCGACCGCTCGGGAACAAGCTACGCCTATTAGGGGCCTCTGCTGGTCATAGCTCATTGTCAGTTGCGGTACAAAACCAAACCCCCGGGATGCTGGCATTGAATGAAACGATTTTGATCAAAATGAGGCACCCCGTGTCTGCTCACACAGTATCTCTCCGCTTTGTCACCACTCTGGGGATACTTCCACCTTATTCTGTGAACCATAATTGTGTTTTCTATGGTCACGTCATTCGAGTACCTCCTTGAGCAAATATTATGCAATCAAGGACGGAATAAATCACATGGATAAATGGAAATCTATACAATCTTGTGGAACCAACGGATTGCATTTGCGTGAGAAGCTGAGCAAGATTAATCAACACATCACCTCCCCTCTTCAAATAAAAAAATGTTAACCATCGGTCATCTTGAAAGACCCGGACTCAATCTGATGTGAGCTAGTCAGAGAAGTGTGTCAGTGTGCGTGTCGTAAATGTACAGTTGAACAAGAGGTCATCCAGGCAACTGATATCATGGCTTCTGGGTTATCTATAGACCATTGATATCAACACCCTTTATATGGATCTACAAGATGATCAGTTCGCACATCGGACCAACATATGCAGCTATGCACAACTGTGCATTGTCTCTTAGCTTCAGGTTGAAAACTTGTTCTTCAGTTATTGTTAGCGCTAGTGTTCTATTTCTACTTGTGTTTTACCAGGAGGGACAGAGAGTTTGGTCTGAAACTGGCTGTGACCTCACGCATGGGCAATGTAAAAATGTGAGCAAAGTTAACTGGTTATATCCTGTCTAAGTGAGAGCTAACCACACTGCTGTTCAGGTGCTCGTTGCCTAACAGTTAAGGGTGCAAACCGCTCACCGGGAGGTTGCGGGTTCGAAACACTCCCGTGGAGGTGTGCACTGCTGATGATTCCAAGTAAGGATGAAGTAGACGTATAGGGCTTCTTGACTAGTCAGCATACATTGGCCTTACTGACAGGATGAAATCTCAGTTGAATTTTCCACAGCCTCTTCCCACTCACATCAAACGCAACTTGGCCCAGCTACCAAATGTCAATTAAGAGCAACTTAAAATAATCGATAACCTCACGAATAAAAATAATGATCTATACTCACACGTTCACCTAATTAGCATTTTTTGTCTGCGGACGTGTGCAGTGTTAACCATTACAACGAAATTGGATTAAAACGGTGATTTCGGCGAGATTTGTAAGAAAAAAATTCGTCCTCGTTATAGGACGATATAGTTAAGTGGAATATATTTAATGAGCCTAAGCTAGACTATTTGTGATAAAATTTGTTTTCGCCTTACGATAAATGCTTTTAGATACACCACTCTATCCTATCCGGCAAGTACTGGTTTGGGTTTCTAACTTGTCAGTGCATATACCGTGTCTTCGGTGAGGTAAGCGGTGGTCGGCTGTTTCTTTAGATCGACATCTAGCTTTTAGTAAACGGAATCACCGATTTCTTCCAGTGGCTTAGACTGTCTGCCCTTGATGTAGCCAAAGTTGCCACCGCCTCAGTTGAGGATGCTTCCTGCTATGTTTGACCGATGATGCGAACCTGGTCCCTTGGGATTACGACGGTGAACTAGAGTGAACAGAACAAATTTGTACAAATGCTGCGCTGTACGAAGGCGTCAGTTTCTCCTATTCTTCTCAATGAACCTAAACCATCAAAATTCTCCGTTGAGTGAACTTCAGATGAAGATGTCCCTGATTGATTGTTGGTCTGTTCGCCGAGCTTGGCGAACAGACCAACAATCAATCAGCGCACCCGAGCTACCTATATTCCACAACATTGCCGAAGATGTCCCTGTCTTCCATTTGCTGTATGCAAATTTCGTATGGAAGGATTTCACCGGAACAGAAACAGTATGACCTGAAAAATTGTGAAGTAAGTTTGGCGACGGATATTTGTTGCGTTTTGCGTCCTTCAGTATGAGCAATTCAAGAAATCAGTAGTGTGAGACAGTCGGTCGGAATCCACGTACTGCCCGTGACCTGCTTCGTCCTACTTGATTCCCTTCCTGTTCGGTAGGCATATTTCCCGGAAGAGGGGACAGTATGTCCTTGATGAACAGCGATTTGGTCGAATGTTTCATTTTGATCTCAAATGCATAATGAAATTTCTGGAGCCGAACACCCGATGTAGTCCCTTCTAGTAAATACTGTATTGCAGTAGTATAGTAGTAGCATGGTATTCCATATTAAGTATTATAAAGTATTATAGTATAACATAGTATATTCTTCCGCAACCACCTGATGCCACTGATAGCATAGCGGAATCTCGAGGCGGCCGATGTACCACCGATTATGTGGAACTATATCAGTGCACAACTGACGACGAGGGATTTCATCAAATCATGAGTTCCAGCAATTTCATCCAAACACATGAGCTCAAAATGAGCCCCAGCATATTCTTCTACATGCATGCACCTTCATCACCAAGCTGTCATTGCGATGAAATATATACCGAGCGATTTTTACACAATAATAAAGAGTGAAACATGCAGTTCTGTCTTCTAAGTCTTCTTATTCTATTTCTATGCACGAAAATTTGTTCGTATTTTCAGCATTCTTTATGATATACAAATCGATCTCCGGAGAAGATGAAAACCCCTATTTGCAGAATGATTTTTCTTCAGAGAAGTTTGAGGATGCACATCTTATAGGCGTCCCTACGAGTGGTCAAGCTCTCTGAGAAAGTCTACATCCCTGTCTCTACTTAAATTTCACTTTCCTAGCATATACAAAGACTGGTTCACAGAAACACTAAGCCGTAAGTCAACAGATATAAAGCCTGCTGTCCAAGGTACCTGAAATTCCTGTTAACCTACTGACAGTGCCTGTTAAGACGATGATCAATATGTGATTTAGCGAACAGCCGCCGGATCTTTCCTTGGTGGGTTTGGAAGGCAGTGAGCGCGTGATGCCTTCAAACAAAGGTCATTGGGACGTATGGTTGATTCACATATGAAGTAAACTCGAAAGCTTTATACCAGCATATTCTGATACTATTCGTTTTCCTTGCCAAACCAGACAACTAAATGAGTACTTGCTATCGAAATCTCGGAGCTGCAAACAGTACGGGAGTCTTTTGAACTGGGGCTCAGGATTAATTGCTTTTCTCCTGTCTGCCACCACTTCCATACGCACCGTAGCTCAATTCCATTAGCACCCTGATGTGCCCGCAAAGATGAATTGACAGCCAGCCTCTTCTGCAGAATTTCTAAATCACATTGCATACTAGGCCGAAGCAAATATGTACCAATTTCATGTGAAATTCCCAATAAAGTCCTAAATCATGAGAAACTGACTGGGTAACTGGCTAATTTTCGTGTCACATGCAATACTGTACCAACAGAAACCCCTTGTGTAATACCATACCAAGTTTTGCAAATACCACACGTTATTTTGTGAGGAACACAGAGGAACAATAAGCGACCGGAGCTGACGACGACCGAAAAACTCACTTTCAATTTCATCAAAATTCTGGATGACCAATGGTCAGTCTATTAAATGTAAGTTGAAACGGAACACGGAAAATTGTCTTTTCCGTGCGACTTAAATCTTTTACCTAACAAAAGCATAACCAAATAATAGAAAGGCCAGCGTCATATTAAAACCTGTTTGAACAACTGAAATATGGTGAACTAACATCGAGAACTCGACAGGTTAGTTTATATCCAGATTCACGGGGTCACCAAATCAGCGCGAACGGACCCCTAAGAACCAATCAAGTCTGTTCAGGTAGGTAGCGTATCCCTTAGATTGATCCGTTATACTTTATGATAAGGGATCCGAATCCATCTGTTCACTCAAGCCGACTGCACAACAAAGAATCAAATTCCACGAATTCAGACTGACATGGTTAGGAATCCGGAAAGGTTGACGGGAGCTGTTTGAAGCATCTAAGCCAAAAAGTGCTTATGGGCACACATACAACACAGAATGTTTCACAAAAACGTTATATCAAACCATATATCTATGGCCCACTCACAACTCATGCGTCTCTGGTTCAATTAGGTCCCGGTGTCTGCGTCCCGAAGGCCCTACCACAATCTAAGTGGCTAATCAAACAGACTGAGCGGCGATGGTCCTGGCTTTATTTCCACCTTTAAAGATACATGTTGGTTCGTAGATCTGCCGAAACAGTGACGTCGTCTGACATTGCGTCAGTTTCGTTTAAATTGATGTGGTTGGGGAAAATGACATTTCCCCAGAGTTCGTTTGGGCGATATACACGCGATTCCAAGACACCCTGTAGCACGAACGTTTTCTTTAATGGGACTTAGCACAAGCACGTTGACGGTGCTGTCTTGGAGAACTATGCTGGGTAATAATATAGACCATCTCAAAAGCAAGTCGTCCTCAAACATAAACGAACCGTCCACCACATTAAGATATTATTAAATAAGTGAAGTAAAGCATTTCGTGAAAACTCACTCACAGAGCCAAGCGTCGGTTAAACTTCAGAGAAGTCTTTCAAGCACTGAGGGGCCAAGAATTCCTGAATTAAAGCAAGAATGCTCACTAACTAAGAGTCAAGCGCATTGTTGGTTGAATTTTGCATATTTAGAGTCGACTTCGAATGTACAACCGGTTTGTAAATGTTTAATCAATCTTTCATTTGTGTTTGTATTTTGACAGAGCAAACAAAAACGTTCCTCTGATTCTCTGCCAAAACGTCTTTTGGGTTGTATTCTCTACAAACTTTTGTTTTACTTCATGGTTCGATGTGTGTAGACCAGGAAAATATGGAAAGGTTCTGTTGGTTGTCTAACAGCGTCCATACAACGTATAGACCAAAGCTGAACATGCCGAAGTTAGAACGCTCATTGGTGTCAATGTCCCTCAACAACAGATTGACATGGCCTGCAAATGTATACACAGAAGACCGGGTCCAGTTATTTCGTACCCGTCCTCATATGATACAAAAAGATTAGGTCCGGATTCTTTCCCACAGTTTGCCTGAACTTGAAGCGGGTGAACCATTCGTAAAAGCCAGCTAAAAACAGATTCCCATTAAAGTCTTCGATATGTATCATTAACTTTTAACTGCATCTTCACGTAGTAATCCAAGTTCAAAGAGTCCGCCACTTAAGTGACTGCTTCTACTTTTCTATTCAGGAACGGTTAAGTGTGAAACTTGAAAAACAGACAACTATCCGTCTGATGGCTTTCAGAGATCTTGTGCTTTCGGACACAACCATAGAAAGTGATATGACTTCTTAATTCCAAAATCAGGCGTAGTTTATCATTTTAATTGCAGCTACACAGCTAGGGGCATCACAAAATAACGAGTTTCCTGGTTTAATAAATAAGCGAAATCCTACTCATACTCATCATACTCATTGGTAACCCAAGAATGAAAAATAGAAAAGTGATAACATCGATGTAGCAGAGATAGGAGACTAAATAACCATGGGGAGCTCACGGAAAGAAATACATAGGAACCGAATCCTTGACCTATCAACTACCCACTAAATGTTCAAGCACAGATGCTTGCCGGCATTTCGTATACATACACCTGAATTCCACGGGACTCTACACGACTTCTTAGCGAATAGCTAGTTGATGTCTGTCAGCGCCAACATTGGGTCTCCTGCGTAATTTACATAAAGGACCAGACCTTAATACCCGGTATGCATAATTCATCTGAGATAGCTCAGTTCAAAAATCTGTCCAATAAGCGAGAGGTTAAGGCAGCCATTTTTCGTTTGAATTATGAGTGCTGAGGTTCCGATACGATTTAAAAAGTCAGTCCATGTCGTTCGTCCAGGTGTGAATAACGCACAAAGCGTGGCGCAGTTGCAGAGATGCCGTATGACCGATGCTCATGGCTCACTTTCGCGACCTTGCCAAAATAGCGTTTGAAAGGAAGCTGCTAATCCTCTGCGATAATTTATCCATGCAAACAAGCACTCTACTGGAGCACTCAATGAATACCAGTCGACATAGAGTCGGAAGACGTTGACTGTTATTAATTTCAGAGAAAAGGTCATGTAGCTTTTTTTGTTGTTTTGGGGTGTTTTTTTCGGGACATAATCACAAGTGGTGATATACTACACATGCTGTTCCATTCTCAGCTCATAAATTCTCCGGACAAGAGGACTGGAAGTTCAATCCGATGAATAAAACTGATTATATACGCAAAATGACGGACATTCTGGCTGACACAACCGAGTTCAATGAGAAGGCCAACGACAAAGATAAAACGATCATGATTGAGCAACAAATGGTAGCATGCCTGAAACGCCTTAAGGCAAGTATTTTGATCTGTAAGATAACCTATGAGAAAGTCAAACCCACAGGGTTAAAAACGCTTCGCTTATACGGCTTGCCAAAAAATCCGGACGACGTCACGATGGTGAGACGATTGATGCACCAAAAAGCTACTTGGTCCGGGCAATACATTACCTTTACCAGCTTCGTGCAAGTAAGGCAGAAACTGAATCTGGTCCATAGCCTAACACAGCAAAGAAACTGTACTTCGATTACAAGCTGGAACAAGAAATCCTAACTTTCACCAACGTTCTGAGAGACGGCGGGTTCCACGACAATTTTTTTATAAAGTATTTGAACAGAGGAGAAACCAACACTGTCACCGCCACAGTTGAAAGAAAATCTGTTTACATTAGCCTCCAGTTTACGAGAAATATACCGGCCGAATTACTGAACAGAAGACTTTTACCAGTTTGAACAAGGTTTTCCTGGCCGCCACACTCCGAATCCGGTTCACAAGCAATCCTTTAATTTCAAAGATAAAGTGTCTGTCTACTCCAAAAATATGTTAGAGTACTCATTCTCTTGATACTGTACAACAGAATACATCGGACGCAGGACTGGGCAACGCGACCAAAGAATGAAGAAACGCAATCCACCCTGGCTAGCTTCTGGAACTGGGAGGACAATAACCAGCACAGTCGTACAACATCTAGCAGACATGGCGCACAACCTGATACACAGACAAAGCTTCCGCAATGTTTACAAGACGTCTGCTACTTGACCCAGTTCGGTACAGCAACGCGCATTCACAGTGGTTGAGACCATCACCATACGACGTCGCGACCCGATGTTTTTTCGGCAAAACTAGTTGTTTTGTGTTGTACTTGCCATGGTCTAACTCACCTCCCCCACACATACATCGTGTGCTGAACACATAACCACAGCACTTCCTGCAGTGACAAGCTCTGGTCATCCTACTGTTAGCTGAACTTGGTGTTCTTTGATAGGTAGCCAATGCAGTCTGTCACTCGATTTCCTGTTTATGTACACCATACTCATTCGAGTATGTTAAATGCTGTTCTCTTAATATTTCGCATGTATGACTTGAGAAAACCTTGCTGAAAACAAGTTCGTCAACCCATCTTTGTTCTTATTTTTAATGGGAATTTTCGAAATTCCGCCTGACTACTGATTTACTAGTGCACATGGTGCTATCAGGTAACCAGATTTTTGACAAATCTTCAGAATAACGGACACAATTTAAATGATATTATAACACCTATTAAGGCACAGTTTGCACTCCAAATTCTGCTTCAAATTTTCAAGGACGTTCACAACATCCCGATAGAATGATTTCAAAAACCACTTACCTGATGCATTTCAAGTAAAAACATGTGCAGCTCCCAGTTTTCCAACATACATTCCTGGTTTTAAGTATTCCCATTTGCAAACAAACTGTGTCCGCATGCAACAACTAATGAACCAAGCAATAAAATTAAAGGATGGAAATTTCAACACCTGTCCAAATATTCCTATGCAGAACTGGGCAACACGGACAAAATCAAACTAAGTGCATTCGCCCAGTATCATCAAGGGGAGAAGCAGGCAGTGAAACATGTAAAACTGATCGATAGTTGTGGCTAGGCGGGTCTGTTGACGAAACGCGAGATCTAAGTTTCATGCCATGATTAATGCACTAGATCTAACATTCTGATTCGTTTTCGCATCAGAGACAATAAGACAATTTATTCAATCAGTTTAGAGGGACTTGTAGGTGTCCGGTCCCTATTACAGAACCATCCTGTTTTCCATCACAATAACTTTTGAGCTGTCGAAAATGTCTAGACACAGCAATTGACATGTCTATCACACATACTCCTCATGCATGCCCTGGGATCGTAGTACAATCACGTGGCTAACTTACATCCAGTGCTACCAAGGCCACGAGGTCAGTTAAGGGAAAGGACTGTGAGCGCCCGATCACTGTTGGAGGCCCATGGAGTGACAGATGGACTGGCATAAATCCTGTGATGGGTACGTTCATGTTCCGGCGAATTAATACGCTTGCGTGTGATTTATAGAGGAATGAATTCATGTAATTCTGGAGTGCGTGGTGTTTGTTCGGAGGGATCCTCCAGAACATTGTGCCTTTCGGTGTGTGGTAAAAAGTAGCGTTCACGAAAATGATCTATTATATGAGACTCCCCTTCTGAAGGCATTGCCAGACATACGTTTACCTGTACTCGTTCACCGTGTGCACCTTCTCTAATGCATTAATCTGAAAAAACCTTAAAACACAACTTTGGCATGCTAGTGTTTGTTGAGGTAAAAACAACTTGAAGGGGTGCATAGAGTGGTACCGATGAGACTTCTGTGGTAATATGTTGAAAGGTATCCTTTTCAAGCCAAAATTACGGAGGGCGGAATGGAGTGGTATTTACTTGGAGGGGGAATCCACTGAGAGGGACTACTGTATTTCCATGCCTCAGTCCGTAGTCCTAAAAGGGGTTTTCCATCTTATTGTGAATCAAACATACACTTAACAAAGTGTTTCCAACATCTTAAAATTTATCAACCAAACAGTTGTTTAATGTGGGCGAATGGTGAAACAGCCTTTTTATGTTCGAAACTGAAGATAGCCTTAGCGAAGCAGCATAAATGATATACTTCCAGTTTAGGTGCAAGCGCAACGGACAAGAAACAACTCTAATCGAGAGACATTTCCATAAATGCTTTCAGCTGAAACCCTACCGGCTATTGTTTACAACATCAACTTTTGCTCTTGTGTACACCTGTCCGTGAGATGAAAAGTTCACTACTGAGGAGATAAAATCAGCAAGACGCCATTTTGATTGATGCTGGTTGTACGAGACGACCTATCTCCGGAAGGAGGAGGGAAGGCGTCGATTTTCAGACGGAATTCACAGGCTGCGCTAAACGACCACGACTCCTGGGTTTCAAAAGCGGGTGTGTTTGAATGTTATCTCACAGCTGGGGCAATTAGACTAGTGTTTAACTTACTCCGATATTTTTTATTAATGAACGTTACAATCGCCAATTATTTGACATTGTCTTTTTCAAGGATTGTCGTGGTAATGGACGATAAAAAGCCCAGAATGATCACTTGCTTAAAATAACTCCGTTTCTGTTTTTCAGGAGGACATGAACGGCGTTGTCCAAAGTGGAATTATGCAAATAACTTGGTGAATGTTGCCTGAGCTCGCAGTATCTTCCTATAGTTCATATTTATCCGAATACATTGACCCTTTAAGTTTGCTTTATTATTGTTTGTTGTAAGATTCTCTACTCTGATAAAAGTATGGCTGTATGTTTATCCTCCCCGAATGTGGCTGTCTTTATCAAAGTAAACGTAAGTTGTGTGTGGCTTTAGAAAGAAGTTTCTGGAGTTTATGGCCAGTACTCCAGAGGAACGATTAGAATGCCCTGAAATAAACCAAATGTGCAACACATCATCCATCTTCCCAATAGTCTCCCCAAAACTACACATTTTTCAAGGCCTGCACAGATGTCTACACAGATATCTCGGGGAACCTGAACACTGAACACTCTAGCAGAATCTCAGTGTAAGCACTTTCCAAGCATTTTTTTAAATTCAACAGGTGACTGATTCTTGTAAACTTACCACATGCCTTTTTGTTGCACTTAGGTCGGATGTCACTACATTTCCCGTGCAGAAATTGACTTTTCTTGCTTTCCTCTAAAATACACAACAGCTGCTGTTGCCCCGGGCTGCGTTCAAAGCTAGTTGATGGAAAAAATGTAGTACAAATCACTTTGTCCGATATGCCGTGCATAAAATTCAAAGGGCTGGAGTAGGTCGATATTTATAGGAGGCGAATATTCCTTTCGAAGTTTTGCCTCTAAGAACTAATACTTTCGATTGCTTAGATAGTTTCTGTAACAAAATAAATGGTCAAAAAGGCAGAAACAAGTAAGCAAGAGTCATAGGACGGCACACAAAGAACACTTCAGGCGAGGATGCTGTTCGCGTTTTCCAGGCCGTATACGTTACAAATGCGTTGAAATTTGAAACCTGACCCATAAAATTCAGAAGCAACATCACTAGCTGTGAAAAAATAACTTGATGTCGCTTGAAGCTTCCATCGAATGTCAGTCTGCTCCGATTTGCCTGTGCGTATCCGTCCAGTTTCGTAACTAAACATGGCAACCATAACTCAGGTTTGTCTACCAGCAGTTTATCAACTTTGACCAAATGAGTGACAATAGCAGAAGAAATTCCATAACAACGGGTACTAATTGCCATCGTGATGGCCCACTAAACAAAGAAACATTTGAACCCCAAAGAAGCAGCTACTCAGCCCGAATTTATTCTAATTTCATCCCGATTCATTACTAATTGGTTGTATATGTCCTTGTCCGGCGATTCTCCTTTTGCTACCCAGGAATCGGTGCTCTATTCTGCAAGATCACGAGCCTAAAGTGAATTAGTAGTTAATTTATTTAATGAGTGTTTCTTTCGCTGACGGCATGATTTCAGTTAGTCGCATCTACTAAAGTCTACTGAGAGTGGACCATTTAGTAGCCAACTGAACAATGTTCAACGTAGGATTAATGGGCAGGTTAATTACAGAAAGAGTTGCAGATAACTCGAGGATTTGTGCAGCGCTTATAAACCCATAAAGGGCCACGTTCCATGAGTTATACTAGGATAACCAGAAAGGGTTACATATCATTACTCTTCCTCTTCAACGAGAACAAACAACGGCAGAAAAGCAGAAGGTATCTTTTTTGGATCAATAGTGGTGTCCAAAAGAAACATGCAAATTGTGTCGTAACCTAAAATGAGCTGATTATGTTTCGATCCTTTCTTAATAATGACAGAACATCTCAACCACGCAAATTCCAATACGGTTGCACAACAAACATTTCAGATGAGGCCAGGTGTTTTACCGTAGCAGTAGCCAGCGTTAAATCTTTTCACCGTTCCCTGTACCAGGAAATCTTAACCATGTACTGGTTTTCCCGCTAGGAGAAGCGCTCCAGACTTATTCCATCAGTTTTAATTCAAAAAGGTTACTTTGTGGAATATGTGGGGTACGCATCCTTCCTTTCGAGGACGAAATTGGGAGAAACCGACAGGGACAAAAGATGGAGAAAACCACTTCCAGGGCAAAGGATGTTCATCCAGGTCCCATGCACTATCCAATATATACATGGTTTTCGCTTGAGACTTGATAAGGTGTTCATACCTTAAGTTCCAAAGCGGCATCCGTCACGGTTGAACCCTAAATTAACTGAATTTTGGGGGTAAGCAAGAAGTTGAAAACAACACTGGGCTCATTAAAAACTGACTGGTGTTTCATAGAAGGAGGGAAGTATGCTGGTAAATTGCAGTAAACCTTCAGATAAAAAGTGTCACCAAAGGATTTATCACCGCGTATAGTGGCGACAAGCCGGGAATACGCAATATCAATGGGCAGACTTTTGGAAGCCTGGCCATACGTTTCCAAATGAAACCCTGTGAATGCATCCAAATCACTTACGAACAGAATGTTATCAATAGACGTTCGGTTATTTACAATCCACCGGAGCCTGTGTTCAACCAAAGCTGTGTACCGACTATTGACAGCGTTGATTAAAGGCTCAGCCACAGTCACATACCGTTTTTGCAACAGCACCGTTTTCTACAGTCTCTTGACGTGACGGTCTGTCACATAATAAGGTCATCCAAGTGACTGCGTGCTTCAGCGTTATTGTTCATTTCACATTACATTCGTCTGAACAGTCGTCCTCCTGTTCTGGCGTAATTATTCTGATGAGTCCACACCACACAGTAGTCAAGTTTCGCTCTTATTGTAGATCATCATCAGTTCATATCCAGTGGCCGTGCCGGGTTTGAACTCCAGACATCGGGCATTCGATGCGACTATGCTACCACTACTCCAGCAGTGCATGTTACACGCATTTGAATTTTCATGTCTGAACGGGCGAACGTGTTCACGCCTGACTGGTGGGATTGTTGCGCTCAACTCATCGAAAGACGACCCGGTAACTGTCCTGGTTGTGATGATCGATTGACTCGCGAAACGCGAGTCCAATACTTTCCCCCTTTGGCGTGGACTCACCAGGATAATGACGCCAGGAAAGGAGGACGACTGTTCGAACGAGTGAGTTGAATGTGAACAATACATATCTCGCAAACCCCACAACAGAATTCAGCAATATTGTTTCATGGACTATTCATAAAAAAGCTGTAAGAAGACTAAGACAGTCAGTACATCAGACTCACACCCTAGCAGTCACAAATGCAACGAATCGTGATAGTGGCGGCCACAGTATGCCTGAAGGACACCCAAAATTCATATCTGAGATTCGGCTACCAGTATAGTTGATCTACTGGCAGTCAAAGGCTTACATGTGGAGTAATTGGCTCATTTCGGTATCGCACAGTTTTTTTCACATATGGTATCAATATCCCCTGAAGCCTGTCAGGAAAACAGTAGTTATATACGTTCCGAGATTGCGATGAATACTGTTCAGTACACAGCCGCACCACAGCGTTAAACAAGAAGTTAACAGCGATATCTGTGGCATCGTGGAGTACGTTGGCTGGAATGTAAATAGTAATCGTATTATTATTATTATTATTATTATTATTGTATTATTATATTCTTCCAACGGGTCAAAGATTTTTTGCTGCTCTGTGCCGGTGTTCTCCAGCGGACTAGTGATAACATTCAGCTGGATCTGAGTCGACGCCGACTGAGAACACACTGAGCAGAGTTAGCCTAAAGCCTTTGGTATTTTCCACAGAGTAAAGGTTTTCCTGGCACCTAAGCTATATTTCTTTTCAGATTACCAACACTTATCGTTACTGCCAACTGCTCAACACTGAATGAACTTGTCACGATTGTGGTATTGATCAAAGCCTTTCATTGTAACACCTGAAAATCAAAGACTAACAAACACCTTTTTTCAGTCCTTCACTCCCGGCCCGTATGTATTTTGCGCAGAACTGAAAGTGGCAGAAGAAAAGCTCGGTAATGAGATGAAAGACTTCCTGGAGGAGAAACAAGCCAAAGGCAATCCTATCGCCCTTACTGCATAAAGTTCGAGGTATATATGGCTTAATGTGTTTAATCTGATGAATGGCGAACATCAGTCAGACATTTCTATGAAAGGAACAGAACAAATTGTTTTGTTAAAAAATTTGTGTGGTGGAAGACACGCAGTGATGATATCAACAGTGTCTGCATTATCCGATCTGAACAATTTGGACCAGTTATGTGTAAGGCTATCGTGTCTCAAAGACTGACAGTTCATGCCATTCACGTGAGCTAATCAGGTGCCAGGGATGGGGCAACTAACCCGAACAGTGCACTTTAGTCCTTTGAAAGGATTTCGGACCATGTGAACTACGCAGTCTAAACAACGTGCATCTCCGGATGGGTAAGTATGTTGCTTGTAGATAATTTTGCCTATATTCTGTGGAAGTGGATGATGTAGTTTTGAGAAAAGACAGCAAATTTTTCCAGGACTGTACATGGATGATGTGGCTACCAAAAGAACATGCAACTATCACAAAAGATGTTAACTCACTATTTTTGGAAACCTGACGAACGGTGCTGTAGGATATATCTATTTTTTGGGTCTACCATACAATACTCGCAATAAATTCTGAGACAACCGAAGACAACTCGGAAGACTGGCGAAAGTGTGTATATGACGAAGCCTCATCAGGCAACGCTTGCACATACTAGCTGGTAGACGAAAATCCAACAATGAAACAACTCCATTTTTCTCTCTCCTTTCATATTTTAAACCCTTATTCGCTTTGTCTGAAAGACATTCTCAGACTAGTTGCTCATTTTTCGTTTGTCAGATTGTCTGATAGTGCTAGTCAAACTCGCGAAGTCAGTGGGAAAGATGCTAATGAGCTGAAAACATGATGGTATTTGCGAATTTGTGCCGCTCAGAATTGTTCGCTAACCGCAATTTGAACATGCGGACCATTAACAGACCGAACTAAACAACAAGAGGCAGGGAAAATAAAACCTATTGATCAGTTGATGATGGTGGGGTTTTGGACACATGCAAAATTGTTTTGCGAGCATCGTGGTGAATTACACGTCAATTTTTATTGCAGGATCCGGGAATACTCATTTTGATTTCTGATGAATGATCACCACTTTTGGAGAAAAGTTTTGTGATAGCTGCGATTTGATTAAGTGCAGCGTGGTTTGCCTGGAGATGTAATAAAATGAAAATCTTGATCATGAGCTGAGCTCAAAACCAGAAATTGAATTTGATGTAAGAAGCTCATTTTAGGACCAGTGAATTATCAGCAAACCACACTGTCAACCCACTATGATCTCATGTGGTTTTAGAAGAGTTTGGCAAACAATCTACAAAATTCTTCCTAAACAATAACTTTTGGATCGGATTTGAACGTCCTTTAATTCGTGTGATGTGGATGTGTAAGGAAAGTAAGACAAGGGTGTTGAAGTTCGTCAGTACTCGGTTTCAGTTTTATTCATTTGGTTTTCCAATTCATTTAACGAGATGATAAAGTACCTACGTTAAGAATCTGCTCAAAATATGGGTCAAACTCACTTTGTCGGTAAATATAACCGCACATTTTCTTGTAAATTCACGAGCCCAAATGAAAATCTCATTGTCATTGGCCGATTACCAGCGTTTAGCGTTGAGCGATGAAGACGATTTAGATGTGGATTTCGGTTACCAGCGTTTATGGTTGAGCGATGAAGGCGATGAGATGTGGATTGTTTTTGTCCAATTTAATCCAGGGTCACTGAATGTAAATCGTGATCATAGTTCAAAACCCCCCTATCATGTATTGAACAGCCTATACAATCTTGACCTGTTTAACGGAATATATCTATGCTGAAAAGCCGAGAATAATTTATAATCCCATTTAAATGGCCGGTCGTCACATATTTTGAACTACTGGCTTTCCTTTTAACAAAAACAAAATATCGCAGAAAAACTCCAATGAACAATAATTTAGAGTGGCTTATTTTGTGGAAAGTGCTGCTTAAACAGGATAAGGGCTAGTACTCCACTACTTAGTTGTATGTGGTGGACGAAGTAGATGTGAACATGTTGTTTCATACATATTCGTAACGCACTACTCATAAAGTTTCTGAAAATTCTTCGACAGCCCACGATCGGTTTCGCCCTTCTTGGAACTGACTCATCAGGTAGGCGCAGTCCCCGAGTTTCCGTCAAACTTATGTTCTACTTGAACCCAAATTGCACTGTTTTCGAGAAATACACTCATTTGCATATCAATTTGGTTTTTGCGAGAGACTCATCTGGAACCCAGCTGAATCTCCTGTTTTTGATGTTTCCAGGCAACTGAATGTGCTGCACCAGGCCGCCTCATGTTCCAGTTGCTACGATATTCGAGATATCGCGATACATGTATATACGTAACGCACTACTCATAAGGTTGCTGTTTCATACGTGTTGCTCTGCCATTAATGTTACCATCGCCGTGTTAATCACTTGGTTGGGATAGGACAAAACTTCAACAGAATAATCAACAAATTGTAAAGATGTTCACGCAGAATCATTGAAAATACTCTTTGGTAGTTAACCTGACAAAAATATCCCGCCACTGTGGCTGGCTTTTATAACCAATATTCTTCGCTTAATTGGAGAAAAGATTTATCATCGAGCGAACACGGCATCGTAGCTCTGCAAATAAAATGCACAAACTGAATGACTGACCTTGTGATAATAAAAGTATTGCCCTTTGTAATTGAATGCTCAAAACTGTAGCATCCCCTCGAATCTTCAGTTCATATTGACTTTCTACCAGCTGTCCCAGTGACGGTCTCCTTTCCGTGTCCAGAGCATGTAACGTCATCAAATGCTGTGATAAAACTTTTGAGTGTTCTAAGGCGCATTAGCGAGATCCTTTATGACACTCTATAAAAGTGATGGAAATAGCCCAGTAGTCCGGAGCTTTGGATAACATACGACTGTACATTCGATCCGCACCCCACAAGGAAACGCAGTGCACCTTCCAAGAAAGATGACTAAAATGATTTTTTGCGTCAGGAATGATATTTGCCATCTTTCTAAAGAACGGCAAACGTCGCGAACGTAAGAAGTTTGGTTCATGCTTGGGATGGCGAATCCGGAAGAACTGAGAATCAACTGTGATTTATGCGTGCATACAAGTTTGGTAATATTTTGATCATGGTGCTTTTTGAATTACTGTTTGAGTGTAGAAAAACCGGCGGTCGGTGAAGTGGTTTGCAACAACTGATAAACCAGTAAATTTATGTGCATAAAACCCTGGGTCGCCTTCACCCATCTCACTGGCGCATCTAAGAGACATAAAGTAACATTTTTTTCATTTTATTTGCCTTCGCACACCTTAAAGGTAAAACACGCAACATTCAAAAGGCACCGGCGGAACAACAGACAGTGAGGAAGACGGGGTTGGGAGGTGACATCGACAATGCATCTATCTGAGGCAAAACTAAGCGGTGCAGTGTGTTAGTCAGGTTTACCAATGTTCTACTGCGTGGGGCAACCGACTGTTTGCGGATATCCGAACATAGTACTAGGATTTCCATTTGTGATACTTGCAGACCCAATTTTATTATGTTTAAGAAATGTCAGCTTCGACATTGAAGATAATGCTTGTACGCAAATAGAAGGCGTCTTCATTGGAAGTTCGGTGGGTCCGATTCTAGCTGACATTTTGCATTTCTAAAAAACAAATCTGTGCTCCGATCAATAAAACACTTCTTGACAAACTATAAGTGAATGTTATTCGGTTTCTAATCTGGAGTAATATGGTTTCCTTTTGATTTTATTATTGATTTTGTGTCTGAGTAACTCAAATCCTTTGACCGTTTGGCCTTCCTGTCTACTTTAATGATCAGGTACATCTGTGAAACTACCAGATGCTCACTCCACTGAAGAATATGGAGGGTCACTATCTTCGTTTCAGGAACCTTACACCAAAATGGCAAGAAAATGCTATTTGATACAGACTTATGTGCATTAGAATTAGAGAAATCTGTGAAACAGGTTTCCCGAAGGAATGTTTACCTAAGAAGTCCATTATTGTACACAGTGAGACTAGATCATGCGAGAAACCAGGTTATTGTTGGTAGTGTGGGTAGATTTGGGAATTTCGTGGGGACTTCATCCTGTAAGTGAAGTCAATCTATGCTGAAAAGCCGAGAAACCAAGTCAGCCAAGCCAACCGTGCATGTTTCAACCATGTATATTGTCTGACTATGGTCAAGCAAGCAAAGGCCTTCCGTCTGAAATGTATATGGTCGTGTGCGTAGTCAGAAATTGATATTCGACAGCGGACTGTAGCTGTGCTAACCCGTCCACGTCTGTTTTGTCCAGTTGCATCAGTGTATACGGATGAGTAAAGATGAGCACAGGTGATCTGCTAAAATTATAACTGGGATCAACGTGAATAGCAAACGTATTCTTCGGGCATACCAGGGGGAACTAACATACCACACTAAGAAGAATCGCCTGATTGTGTTTTCAGGATGCCAACATCATATTGTTATGAAAAGATGGTTGAAGTTTGCATTGCAAATCATTGAAGGGGATCTTGCATTCCCAGCTGTCCCATCTCTCAACTCAGCTGAAGAACCACCACTTCTGGATAGTCACTTACATTCTGGCTAATAAAATCGCTCGTACCAAATTTTTTCGACGACCACAAAGGACTTCGGAAGTATGTGATCCAACCACCAAAGTACAGACACAATAGATCGTCATAGGCACTTTCTGATTATCGGTCCCTGAAACATTGAGAACCAAGCAAAACTGTCACCAGGCTGACATTTCTATCATAGTACCTAAACGTAGCTTGGCAAATGAGGCTCAGTTTTAATTTTATAGCCAGGCAATGTTTGGAGACAAATCTACGGCACAGGGCCTCCGATGCGTCCGAAAACGCCATCAGAAGTTGTACAAGATGTGTTATTTAGAAATTTATGTCCCATTTGCAAGGACAACGAGGTTTTGTTAACAGTTTACCTGTACCACATCATGTCATTGGTTCGGCGCAAACAAGGCCGTTGAAAACTTGGTTTAAACCACCGCTGAACAGTTTATTTTGCGAACAAACTTATTATGGGTTGCGTACATATACCTTCCGTCCAACAAAGGGAAAAATACTAAGCGCAGTGTAAACGAAACGCCCTTGTATTCTCACGCATGCTCAGAGAGCGAAGATGCACGCTATTTCCCAATAAGAAAAAAACATTAAGCTCCAGGTGTAACATTAATTACATTGGTTAAATTTTGATGAGGAATTACAGCAGCTCATTAGTGTATTGCAACAAAATGGGTACTCAGAACAATATCCGACAAAACACCTCAAACTGAAACCTGGATAGCAAACTTTACAGGAAGCGAAACCCCACCTGCTCTTTTTCCTTCCATTCAGAGACAAAATGACCGGTACAGTGCTAACGTGAAGAGCACGAAAGATGTTCGTCACAGCATTTTAGGCTGCACGTCCAAATTTGGTTCCCGTTACGAACCAGTTGCAAAAAGACAAACTCCATCATCAGATCACTTCACCGTATCCTGTCTAAGTTAGAGTTAATCACATTGTTGTTCAGCCGCTCGTGGCCAAGCAGTTAAGTTTTCATCCACTGCCGGAAAGTCGGGCGTTCCAGCTCTCTACTGGAGCTTCGTGAGATGCGCACTCCTGGTGATTTCCAATAAGAATGAAACAGTTGTACAGTGGTTCTCGGGTTTCAGCATAGATTGGCTTCACTGACAGGACGAACTCTCAACCACAGCTTCGGAAGATTTTTGTAAACAGTCAGAGGATTTATGGGTAGGTTACGGTGCGCTTTCGACAAAAAACCTTCAACGGACCACAACCTTCGTCACCACAAGCTTGCTATGCCACAGACTTGAAGCCACTTAAGATAAAATGGCTAGTGCCTGAAAATCAGATGAAGCGTGGGGTGGGAGATTGGTTATGGGCTTTTCGTAGAATATTCTTGCTAATCTTTAAAGAGAAGGAAAACTTCCGTTGCTGAAATTCTTCAGCAATCAAATGAGTTGCATCATATCTTTGAGATCAACTGACTGATAGACGGATAGATCCCTAAAAGTTGTGACCAATGAGTGCAACTCATTTCGGACACACTGAATGAACGACCGTTACAGCCTACCCCAACCCCTCCACCCTTATTGTGACGTCGGCCTCCTTAAGATCGTTTGGTTACCCAGTCAGTGTGACGACCCTGATTTACTATCCATTGAGTAGGCAATAGAATATGGCTGGATACATTAATAAATAATTGAAAAAAGGAGAGAAGAGGTGGGATCCTAACTTTTTGTGCGGCTGCACCAGCTCCGGCAAATGCGGTCAAGAAATTCGTGGTTGAAGATCATATGCATTCTCTTAAGCTGCGTCAGAAACAGGGAACTCAAGGTTCACAGTTGACACGGCTTTTTATTCTTTGAAAGTGTTCTACCAAATGGCACATTTTCCTCGCTGAAAGGTAAAGCGCACTTTTCTCCAGCTTTATAATCCACTTGTAATTATATTGTTTGCAAAAATTTGGATGGTAGTTTCATGTAAACATCCAAACAGAATCACGCTGAAGTAAGTTGGTTGCATTAAGTAACCTGGCCTTTGGGAAGAAGCATTGCAATTTTAGGTTGCTTTGTCAACATTTGCGCTCGATTTACCGCTCTTGGTGGTCACTGTAATGTCCTTCCCACCTGATATACTCACTTTACATTCCCTAGAGCTCTGCTTTCAGATAGGTGACGACAGTGATGAACATGAAAATTCAGGCCACTGCTGAGGGAATACCAGCCAAAATAATGTTCTAAAGAAACACAGTCACATCACAACATAACAGGATTGTGCCTTTTGTCATCGAAACTCTTTAGTAGGGTTGCCGGCCTTTCTTTCAGACAGTTGCGAGGTGGAAAACTGCTGAAGGAATACCAGCCCAACAGTATTTGGATATTGTATCATGGTACTCTGTTGGTTTATATTTGGCACTGAAGTTTCTGATGACGACGTGTCCCACTTAACTAAAAAGGGGCTTTTTCATGGCAGAATGGAGAAGGCGTATGTTGCTCTTCTTGAATTTAACCTCCATTATAATTAGTTCATAATTGGTCAGCGGGAACCACTGCTGTTCACCATAGCTCTGTTGGTGTCTTCTATCTGCTCGCTAGTTACCTGATGAGTTGTCAGTGTAGTGTTAGTTGAGTCCTTCCACAATTCAGCAGGCAACACATTGGATAAACACCTTCATCCCTGCTGATACTCGTCTCCCGCTCATTCGCGATCTTGGTAAGTCTACAATACGTGCCAAAATACGATCACAGTCACCAAACTGACGAGATGGGCGTGAGATCGAATATTTCGTCCAGTTGACGAAGGAAATGCCTCAATAAGCGCATGACAAATCTGGATGTTGTTAACCGAGAACTTACCAGAAGTGCATTACCAAGCAATGTACGTTGTGCTTCATATCAAAAGAACGTTTAATCAGAAGGTCTGTTTATCTGCATTAGGTGCGACAATCATAGAGGGGACAGGGAATTTGTCAAGTTTCTAGGGTTCATTTTTTGGGGAAAAATGGCACACTTCCAACCTGTTTACCGATGAGGTCAGCGTGCACTGAAATATAAAATTTCGTACAGCTCAGTTTCACATTGGATGAGCTTTGGACATAAGCCGAAGTTGGTTGTTCAGGCAAATATTCGGGCATTGAATTTGCTGAAGCCTTTTTGTCCGGATAATCTCGACCCGTATAAACTGTTATGGTTTGAGCGATATTCCTTTTGACCTTCTTATATGATCTGCTACTACAGAACTCAGTAGTTGCATAGCCGAAACACACAGGAATAACCGGTAATGTCTGGTTTTAATGCAGTAGTTCCCAGCTACACTACTGCTGAATTGTAAGTAGTATCTGGACGAAGCACTCAAAATCTCTCTCAGGAATCGGCAAATCACCTATTAAAAGTCGTTTGACTGGCCTGAAAAATCAAGAAAGCTGCCTCCTGGCTCTTTTCTTTGGGAAAAATAAACGCAACGTGTGCCGAAGGCTAGATAAATTACTGGTTGGTGAAATAGGAAACTTACGACCGAACACCGCTGATGGGTTTGAAAAGACCTTAAAAGCTACTCTTTGGAAAGTAGTGCTCAGGTGCTATAGCTATTTTTGCACAAGCATCCTAAACGCACAAATCGCACAGAGTATATGACCGTACGTAAGACATTCCCATTGTTAAAAAACACACTGAAAGTAGCAAGCAGAGGCGTGCCGCAACTTTCACTGAATGACATGCAAATATTGTAAATCAGGTCCCGAACGAAGAAGTGGAAACAACTATAAAATTCCTGAATTTTCTAATCAGAGGATTTGTGAAGCTACTGCAATAAAAAATCTAAATACCAGGCGCGTTTGATGGATACTTAAGACAAAGTGGGAAGCGATGTCAACTAACTCGGATTCAGAAAAGTTGTACCTCCAGGCAGTCTATTGGGTTCCCTCAGAAGTTCTCTACTTCGGGTTTTCCTATTGTGGCTTGAATCGATTGAGACCAAGCAATCTATCTCTAAACTTCTGGCTTCCAGAACTCAAAAATCCTATCCAGTTTGTTTGCTCATGACCAGAACGAGCATGTTGCAGCAGATCTTAGCATTAAATTGATCACACGCTACACATATGAACACAACATGGTACACGCACGGCCAATTAATGCCCAGTTTTTTTGGTTGCCCAAAATTGTCCATCGAACTGTTATTTCATCAGGGTGGATATCGAACACAACAGACCAGTATCACTGACATGCAACCTGAATGTGGAAAATTACTTGAGGAAAGCAGGCCAGTTCGGAAGTGGGCTAAGGTGCGCTCTGGTTTCATTCATGAAGGTGAATTTTAAGCTCTCTGGGTACATCTACGTTTCAAGTCCCGGAGGTAGGATGCTGACCTACTACCGATCGGAGAACCGTAGGTATACACCCTTGTAATGGTTACGTGTATGTGATGGCGCTTTAAAAGTAACCGGCACGATATTGTGCACTACGAGCACAACTGTCCATTCTGAACACCAGTATTTTTATACTGTACCTTTGGGGCAACCCAGAGGGTCTATTTTAATTATTCAACAAGGTTTCAGCTAGTTAATCCATGACCGCAGTAAAAAAATTGTCTGATGGCTGTGAAAACTATTTTTGCATGTTGCAGTATCCCTAATGCTAGAAAAACATAAACGCATGCCATGAATACTTGGCTGCAACGCAACGGTTAACTTTCATTAGACGTAATCATTATTTTGAGATTACATCTTCTTACGTATGTCTAGTTGCCTAGATAGCCGGAGATTTGGCTACCGAAAGATTGTCAGCCTTTTTGTTGGTGATCACGTCTAACTAACAGACTCATGAATGTGACAATCCACCAAGTAGAAAACAGCCGACTCCCCCAGCTGACAGAAAATTTGTACACAGACGGGAAATTTCCACGTTTATCTCAAAGTGAAATGAAATATGGCAATTCTGCTGAATAGCTTAGGTTGCCATTGGTTCTGTTTCGAGGATGACACAAAGGAAAATCAGTGTTGTGTTTTGATTCTTTTGAGAGTAGCCGTGGAGTGAGTCTAGTTCCCTTCCTGATTAGCAGCATAAAGCGGGATCCAGTTACAAAATGGGCATCCAGTGGACGTATATCTTGGTATAGAGTAAGAAACGATGTGACGTAGTATAACTGCTTTCGTCAGGAAACATTTCAGTTTATTTTGCCCACAATGCCCAGAAATCACGCAAATGTAGCCAGTGAAAAATGTTGCAAAATTGCTAAAAATTCCTAAGTAGTATACCACATTTCAGCTATTCTCAGTCTCAACTTTAAGCACTGAGTCATGCGTTACCAGTGTCCCATTGGTGGGGACTTACCTGGAGTTTGGGTGTGCACGCGAACTAGGGTTCCCTATCACGGTAGGCAAAGTGCATCCGACCTTTATTTATTTAGTGAGCATCAGCAAAGCTAGTTTCTGCCTCCTTGATGCCGCAGCGCTCATCGAACCAGTGGTCTAGCACACCGCTGGTTACTCCACCTCTCAACACCATTTCTCTCTGCTGAATTCCTTGTTACCGCTTGACAATGACCGTTGTCGACGTCGCTACTGGGTCGCCGATGCCTAAAAACTTAGCTAAGGTTAGCAAACCGGTTATCCCCACGATTATGGAGAAAACTGATGGATTTTTACTTCAGTCGCGGACGTGGCATCTTATTGACCATTTGATATCCAAGCGTAACCAACGCAGCAGATCACTTAAGTTGACTGATTTGCATTTAGTTCAGGGACATTTCCATGACGACGTGGGTGGGATTAGTCATTCACTCACTGCACGAAATCACAATGCCTTGATGTAGAACATTCGTCTATGGGCCCCAATGTTACACATCTGAAACAAAGAATAAAAAAACACTGACTGTTGAGTCCTACGCCACTGTGAAGTGTAAGGTCGATAGAGTCGTAGGTATTATGCACCAAAAAATACATCCGCCTTTCAAAGACCCAAGAAATGTGTCGAACGTTTTCTCTTTTCACAATACAAGACGATAAGCACGAATCAAAAGGAAACAACTTATCTGTGACTACAAAAATCTGAACTGTGCACTTCCTAACACAGGCAACCACACTGGATTGCTCAAAGTTTCTGTATCGATTTGCGCCAAAACTCTAAAAGAATGTCCTAAGGGTTATGGTTACATATATCATATAATTAAAGTTATATGATGCTCAGTCTGCATGCATGATCCATACATCAGAAAAAATATTTTGGTTAGTTACCTGTTGATGAGAGCAGAAGCTTGTAAACTTATATAGCTAGTCAAAGAAGCAACTCTGATTCCATGAATAGTAGAGTGTTTGGTTTGGTAGGATCACATTTTTATATATTTTAGGCAGTGCACTTCCAGGTTTACATGTTTTTTGAACTTCTTACCGCTTTCTGGGAACAGTCTGAGAACCAACTAGAGTTCTACTGTTCATTAAAAAGTGTGCCACCAATTTCTCACAACTAGATTTGAACAAAAAGCCACACGTTGAACGCAGTATATAGAGCTTTGGTTGGACTTTCGGAAGTCGGTTATTTTGCCATCTTTCGTGCTCAAATTTATGGGATAATTCAGTAAGAAAGGAAAATTCGTCGAGGTGGTGTCTTTGTTATGATGTTCCATACCATGCCCAAGCGCAACTCACCACTGTTTCGTGGTATCAACGCTATCCCGTTTGATTTTGCCACGGAGTAGCGAGTCAGCTGATCTCTCTGAAATCTTAATATTTGGCGTGCACTGCGGTAGGCGGTAGACAACCACAAACCCTATCACCCGTGCCGGTTACAGTCAGTGCACACGGTACAGCGGCTAATCCGAAAAAGCTGTTCCGTGTTACCACACGGCTCTTCACCGATAAAAAACAATTATCAAAGCTGAGCCCCAGGACTGTCGCAACTGGTAGTGGGCTGTCAGACTTTTCAACATCTCCGCAGGTAGTTTATTACGTTAGGAACAGAAACCAGTGCTGTTTTATCTGCAACGAAAATTAATCTGTGGTCGACAGTATGAACATAAATGTTTTTCCACTTGATCATGACATAAAGTTTGATATCTGCGCACCAGGCAGAGAGACACTGGTCAAAGCACCGGAGCGCAGTGAAGCTGGCTCATCAAATGCTATGAAGTACATTCCACCACACACTGATGAGCACTTACCATGCCGACCGGTTTGCAGGAGTGCAGCTCGATGGGTTTCAATCTGCAATAATCAAAGTAAATTTACCGATAAAACTGTCACGAAAATGAATGGTGGTTTTATTCTCACCCCAGTGTTACTCCACGTTTGTAAAGTGTTCCGTGTTCGACTACTGAGATGTGCTACGAACACAATAGTTCACGCTGCTAACTAGTTGAACCGATGAATGTTTCCCATAAAAAGAGAGCATATTGCTAGCCAGTTAAAATATCATGAGGTGGACGAAAGTGACTTCGAAACACTTCATTCATTTGGTCCAGTTCATTTGGTCCCTGGGGATATTAAGTGCACGTCAAAGCCACACTTGGTGAAGTTGAATGTACCTCAACTCATGGGACCAGGTGTGCCGAAACAGTAGGAATGGTAACCGATCTTGGAAAAATATGATAGTCTGATTTTCTACACGACCAATTTTGTCGAAGTTAACTTTACTACTGGCAGTTTTCAGGCTACATAGAGTCCGGTTTAGTATTTCATAGTTCATTAAACCAAAAAATCCCAAATATCAGTGAACATCTCCACCGAATGTGTCCACTTCGTATAGGTTAGCTGTGCACCAGTCAACCGATAAAACGAAATCAGAAAGTCCGTTTTTACCCTATATTCGGATTTGCTCGCCTCAGCACTTTGTCCAGGTTGAGAATGTAGTCTTTCGTCTCTCAGATGCACATCAGTTTTTGCTTGAATGCATCTTTAGACCAATTATTAATTCTTTCACATTCAGCTACTAGTTTGACTAAAGAACGTGCTGTTGCTCACAGATATTGTTAGCTTGTAATAGAAAATATTGGAAGAATTTCCCACCACAAATCACATCAATATATAGATCCGGGTATTACGTTTACGCAAGTTGAATGCGGTATACACCACACACGAACACGTGATACAGACTCACGACTTCCCATTCTACCTGAAAAGGATACAATATTTCCTCCGCCTACCGGGTTTGAGAATGAAAACAAAAACTGTCGATATAATTCCGAATACTGAATACCGCCTCCACTGGGGGAACATACATCCCCATGACAACGAGTTTCAAGCCAAATATCGGAAAGTTGTAATTATTATCCGGGAGATCAAAATCATTGGCTCCATCGGAAACAAAGAAAAAACGTAAGTGATGTGGCTGTAACACAATTGATAAACACAAAGTTTCGATCCATTTCGGAGGGAAGCGGTCGTACTGTATTCCACTGGGAGTGGGGTTATACAGCAATGGTAAAAAGAGCACAAACCCCTTCTATCTGACCGCATCATTCTGTAGATTTGGCTCTCTGGTTAACCTCATTCTCCTTTGGGTTCTACTATTTTAGGTCAATACAATCTCAGCAATCAAGCCGCGCGAAATGTTTAAGTGTACAATAATGTCTGTGAAAGTGATGGCGGTGCTAATAAGTGATTCTTCTAAGTTGTCCCATCAAATGTCACACCTCCTAAGCATGGAGCATTTTAAAAGTATGAACAACTTTCAGACAAACTTTCAATAGATTAAAGTCCCACAACGAACACCTGCTTAGAGGTGACAAAAACGCCATAACCGCAGGTTGCACTTTTCCTCAGAGGTTTGCACAGAGGAATGCACATCCAACTGCCAAGTAGAAGTGAATGTATCTGTTCCGAGTCTGCTAGATAACATCGGAGGCAACAACTTAAAACCTGAAATTATCAAAAACTAATGTTGACAAAATGTTAGGTAGTTGATATCTAGGCTGCGTTATTTTTTACTGCTTTGAGTTAAAGATCTGTTTCATGCAACCCTGTTTTCTCTAAAGATTACATCTAGTGTGTTGTAGTGACATTCCTGAGTGATCTTTTTCCGTCCTAAATTTTGCATCGTACAATCCAGTTTTCTGTTTTCTGCTGCCAAGATTTACGGAGCAGTTCAGTCAGACAAATGGATTGCAGTCTTCCTTTTCTGTGATTTAGATGTCGGTGGGTACTTTATTCAGTTAGCTGCGTGACAACTGACGGCAGCGCTCCCAATGCGATATCAATCTTATCAGAATCTGGTGATGGCCTTGGAGCACATGTATTCACTTTCATCTCCTGCCTCCGTTTCTCCTCTTTACAGAATTGGGCGAGTAGCCATTCTTACGCACTGTAAACATCTTTGCGTCTTCTGAAGTTATACGATTTTGTCCACTGTACATTGCGGGACTGAGATTTACTGACTCCCCTCTGATGTCGCGTATTGACGGCCATTCATTTGTCTACGAATAACTGTCTTCAAGGAGGACAGAAGGCATTCCGGGTGCATATTGGCTGACCGAGTGTAAAATGGTGATTTAATCCACCGAGAAGAATCGTTATCCGTAAGCGGGGTTTATCACATTGCGCATGCCCTAATCAGTAAGCCTCAAAATCTCAGAAAGACTACTCCGGAAGCTGAGTAAGAAGCTTGTACCCAAAAAAGACTTTTTACAAGCACGCAAGCAAACACAAAAAAGCCCCGATTTCTCATCTCAGCTGCTAGTTGGTCGAAGCAGCAACTCTGGAGAGACCACAGCAGTACACGACAAACCAGGGTGAGTCAAAGCAGATCGGTCTGAAGCAAAATTGCTGTTCACTGGATACTTCATGGTCAGGAAACAATGCACCAGCACGCTGGACGCACAAAATCATCTGCAATTTCACGAGTTGGAATGACCAGCACAGAGAAATGAAAACAAATTCCATCACTTCGACATCCACTGTCCCCTTGGGACTAACCGTAAGTCTCACAGGCCTCTGAGTAGTGCGTTTTGTCTGCATTAGCGTGATGTTCTTAATTCGTGTTGGACCTTTACTATATTCTGCTACATTTCGGTTTGGTTCTCTTTTTTCAGCAAACCACATGGAAGAGACATAAGCTTTTGTTATTAAAACTTAACCGAATTAAACTTCCTTGGTCACCACACCACAATCTTTACTGTGTCCTGGGTAGATTCAAGTGCAACAATCGTTGCGACATTGGTTAGTTTACCTACAATAAAGGAAGTCTGGAGCATTGGAAAACATAAAATCGTGCAGATTCTGTGTGAAGAAACATGAAAGAAATGTCCATATAAGTTTCCAGAATGTTTTCTATTTATTACACAGTAGTCCAAAGCTACTCTAAACATACTGGCATGATGCCCAATAATAAGAACTGATTCTTCAAGTCAGAGGGTTATTATTGCAAAGATGTGACATTTGCACGAATTTACAATAAGTACAACTTGATTGCGTGTCTTCTGTTCTGAGAACCATTGTTCAGCTCTTCACGAGTATGAAACATTTACCTTTTTACCACTCTGTGCTGCGTTTGGTAAACACATGACCTCATTACCTTAGAACAACAGTCCTTCGACTAACCTCTCATTGCCAAATGGAGAGTCGCTCGTTCCAAAAAGAATGGGCTGTCTGCCTTATGTATACGGCAATGCATAATGCAGTATCTCTCGCCCAAGACAATTGTTCCCACATAGCTAATAAACTTTTGGTGCTATCTACCTGAATCCGTACTTGCAAGAACGCATTCAGATGTTAAGGGGACCGATTTTACAGTTGTCCAAGGAAGTGTACTCATGGAACGAATCGAATATATTCTTGTTCTTTTTTGTTGGTTAGAATAGATGAACATGTTGTTGCCGTCAAGTAGTGGAGCACAATACTATTGTGTTGAGTTTGTAGTGGTCTTGTAACATGGATTTAATCTTCAGCTGCATAAAAATTAAGCTATAAGTTAAGTGTGCATCTGATCAGGCAGGGTTTCTTAGTAATCTTGGCTATTTTCCCACTATACTATACATTACTATCATTTTTTAAGAAGAAGCGGAAAATGTGTTATTCTTAAATTCTCCAACTGTGTTGTTTGTGTATTTACGACGAAGTTCAAAATGCAGTCAAAAGGGAACCTGAAATTATCCTTTCTAGTATGACCACATTTCCGACCTTAGGACTTGGTCACAAACTGGTCACTTTAGGCAAATAGTGGATCCTCGCATTCTCAGTCTACTTTATTCGCTTCGATAATATTCGACTTTTTTAAAGAAACAATAATGGTAGAGCAACTTGGGCCTAGTTACTTATTTAATATTTTAGGAATTTAAAATTTATTTAAAATCTCCACATCATATGCGTCATATCCACATTTTCTACCCGTACGACAGTATGGTTTCATAGCCATTAGCCTACTCAAAATCAAGAGAGCCTTTTTTACCGCCAGGCTGCGTCAAGGCCAGGAGGTCAAATTTATTGAGGCTTGCTCGGATTACTGATATCCGCAGAACTAAACAGTCTTTATCAGACAAGTAAGTGAAATGACCGAAATCAAAAACGAGTGCTATGGAAATCACTCTTGCAAGTTTCGCTTCTTAGTGGAAAAATGCACCCTTTGTGCCCTAAACTTTACGCTCATTTAACGGTTGTGAATTTGAGTAGATATCAGGTGGTACAACTGTTCAGTTCATCACCCCCAGAAGTGGTGTAGGACTGAGCTGGGTAATTGTTAGGAGTCAGCGGAACTGCCGAAACCAAATTGTTGTCTAAACTGCTGCTGAATAGCTCAGACGAACTAATAAATGGTCAGCTTATTTTGCCTCGTCATTGATCCTGGAGGAAGGCCTAACTTTCACCAACTCATGGCTTATGAACTGAATAGATCTGTTGAGAAGGTAAGCCACGCAAAGCTTGCTGTTTAGTTCAACTATTTTTGGTCATCTCCAACAGTAGCAGCTTTCAAATGTGCCAGATGTTGCGTGTCCCGAACCCATCGTCCTCCATCAGATCCTGATGTGAATGAAAGGTCAAGCAAACCGTTATTTTCAGGCGTTTTGTAGCTACTCGACAGCGCTTGTCTACGATATCCAATCAATCCTGTTAGGGCATATTTCATTGTGAAGTCCCTTCAACTAATCAAACTCTACTGTTTTGTATAGATTGGACTCTAACTGATTTTAATTGAAAGTGAAAGAGATGCGCTTGTTCCGAATGGAAGCCTCATCCGTATCAAAAAAATGTGTTCAGCTGTTCAGCTAAATGCTACACCGATACGCAATAAAGATCAATTTCATTTCACCCTGTGTCAAATGCTCATTTGGCTACTTTCGCTTTGTCAGTCGAGTGAGAACACAAACAGATTGAGAAAGTCAAGTTGTATGTGAGTAGCGAGGGTAAATGTGCTGGATCCATTGTGGGTAAAAGGGTACTTTTTTCACTGTAACACACGCACTGAAACATTATCGGCTGAAAATCATCCTGAGAGGCGGAATTAGTGCTCCCGCTTTCAACATGTATCGTAGTCACCGAGTTTAGTAGTCCGGAAAACGAATATTGTACTATTTTATGCACCTTATAGCATAATGCCAATATGGTAAATATTCGCAAATCTGCTCTGCTTCGCATCTCCAGACACAGGGATGTTGTTGCTCCGGAAAATATTTGTTATCGTGCCTCACTGAAAGCCTGCATTTAAGGGGTGTTTGAAACAATAGAAAACAGTTAGTAATACGGCTACTCAGAGAGCTGAAAACCAACAAACTATCCACTGTGCACCGTATTTTGTCGGTAGATTCACACTCGACGAATGTGTAAACGTCGGTGTTGCGGAACTGGATAAATACCAACTTCCATAACCACTACCTACTGACTGGGTGAAGGAGCACTCGAGTGGATCTTATTCTGAGAAACACTCAATCACAAGAGAATTCATCTTCTGTCGAACTGGGGAGCTTTTGGTATGAAAGTTGTGGAATGTTTGGTGCAACGACGTTTCTTTAAGAAGCTTTGTGAGTGTTTTCTCACCGGCTGCTATAAAAGGAGAACAGTTGAGGGTACTCTTAGTGGAACACCGTCAACATTATTACAAGAGACATGTACCAAAGATACAACATTTTTCATTAGGTCAGGGGCAAGTCTAGTTAATTTTGGTCGGGACCCAAGGATCATCATGTTGGTTTAATAAGAGTACACAACTTGTCCAAATTTGCTTAGCTATGGTCGTTGGCTCTTTCGCTGAGCTGGGCAATTTGATTGCAAACGCCTCATCACCAGTCGAGGTGACATCATCAGTGAGTTAGTTGGGAGCGCAATGGTGCGTAGCGTTTTCAATCAAATTGCCCAGCTCAGCGAACAAGCCAACGACCATATACGCTACCTGAGCTACCAACATTTTCCTCTATTAGTTGGCTATGTAAGAGTGAGATTTATCGCTCTTTTCAAAGTTGGACAATCTGGGAGCGAATATCACCAAATAGGTAACGGCATCTTGCTTGTGACAACGGGGTAATGCAGCCGAAATCGACAGCATGATGTTAGGGTGGAAAGTTGCCCAAGGGATGAATGCCAAAAACACCACCAGAGTCGCCATATGTGATCCATCATGCTTCGATAACTACGTCAATCTCAATGTATGATAGACTAAACTGAATAAAGTGGAAATAAAACGGAAACGAATGCGTAACTTCCCAACTAGTGCACATAGCTTTACACGCATCATTTTTGGATTAGAAAGTAAAGTCGAATTCCACGCGTGCCATGGAAATACTTTGTTGGAATTTTAGAGAAATAGGTGAGTTGATTATCATACAGTAGCATATACATAATACATATATACATATGTTACACAAGATATGTCAATAGTAGCGGGGTACCCGTGGTAAAGGATGGTTGCTCTTAGGACATACATTTACATATGTAGGTAAAAAAGTATATACATATGCACCTATATACACATATGTATATTATTTAGATAAAAGAAATTGATATTCAAAACGGATTTTTCGGTCAACAAATGGCAAAACACTAGACGCCTGTAAGCAGTAAGAACCATCGGTGGTTTTTGGGTACGCCATTTACACCATTCTAAGGTCGGAGTACATCAGCTGGTCCAAATATGATTGTACAACAATGAAAGCCGACATTGTTCGTCAATTTTTTCACCTTTCGGTGTGCTACCGCACCTTACTCAGTGTAGCCCCGCGCATCTGTTACTGGCAACCAATAATTAGCACCCCACATATATTAATATATACATAATTTTGTGGCAATCACTTACCCCCTTGTCCCACATATATTAATATATACATATAATTTTGTGGCAATCACTTACCCCCTTGGTAAACCATATCTACGACGACAATGTCTGGAGGGCAGTAGATGGATCTTCTAGTACGTTGAAGACCAAAAGACCGATCTTACTTACGCAAAATGGGCTGCGTGCGACGCCATTCCACAAGATTAAAGTTGCATTTTGGATATCCAACCTTTTCGAAATGATTCGCTTGCTTTTAGCACTGTAGTGCGCCGCGTTTTAGAGCTTCTCACGCATGCGTGGATAGTTGTTCTTCAGGCCATTTTGTCGACTGCCAGGTGCTCTTGATACAACTGGAATGTTCCCCACTGTTGTGAACCCCAGCCTTATCCAAATATACTTTTCATGAGAAGTCACTGATAATGTCCGTAAAACATCGTGTGGAAGGTCGGTGAAATTAACAAAGCAGACTTGTTAATTCCATGACAGTGAGTTCAAATAAAGATTTTCGCTTCTAAGTTTTCTTCCGTTGGACCGGCCACTAACGCCAAGTTGTTCTGGCTTTTAGCTGCTGATAAAAAACCCAAATGTGGATAAGACTATATTGTCAGATCAAGTTATTCACAACAGCTCTTACCGATTTCAATTTCACAACAGATGGCCCGGAGTCTTAGGCACATGCAGGATCATTCATGCTCACAGAGCCGCAATTCCCAAGCAGTCCCATCCGTAATCAATTCATTCCCCCAGTTCAAATAAGCGCTTTTGTGCGCGAACATTGTCGTATTCGTGTTCGGTCCAGCGCAGACTATCACTGTTCTGCTTGGGCTATATTCTTCGATGCTGATCGATAGAAGCTTTGAATGGATCCTTAGCTATCCATTCTAATTAAAGGCTATCTTCTTCCCCTTCTGTGTACCCTATTTGTTTCCATTTGCTTTTGTTTTCATTGACCGAAAGCAAACCAATTGTACGGGAAATGACACCTGTCAGGTAGTACGGATAAAGGCTGTATTGTACAAAATATTTGTGGTTGAGAAATTGAACAATCCGTCACTGGATATGAGTGACAGCTGTGTGATTGTTGATGTAAGTATCCTCGTTACTGTATTGTTTTAATTTCCACAGCCTGTATGGAGAAGAAGACGAACTGGTCACATAGAACGGTGTTATCTTCCCATATTGCTCTCACTGCAAATTAATGGCCACATCCGACAGCCACTACTGAATAAAGCTTGCGTGCTTCACAAAATTACAGCCTACTGTTGTTTCAAGCTGACTTCGGGAGTACTATTGTGTAACACACCTGTCATTCCACCATAGTGTCCAGGACATTCCTATTCACCTCTAACCTTGTATGAACTAGTAATGAATTTTGGCTGGCATTGGTCGGTTTTATTGACAAGCATTCCAGTTTGAGTAGCTCGTCTAGAAAGTTTTCGTCAGCAATGGGCACCACGGATCTTTGGGCGATCCACCAGCGTTCGACATGAAATGATTACAAGAAGTACGTGGTGGGAATAAGTTCACCGTAATCTTGATGTTTGATATTTATGATGATTACCGCATGTAAATTGCGGAAATTACTGTGTATTGTTCCTGGGTATGTCCGGAAACCAAAATGTGTTCTGTGGAAGAAACTGCGTTCAGCTCTGTCATCAGTAATTGTTCAGTCTTCTTCAGGCAAATTTGTTGAATTTGTGCTTGAAACAATCGGAAGACCGTATTTGTATGACCCCATTCGCAAATTAAGACGATGGTAATCGAATCTTTAACTCAAGCTTTTCTAAGTGTCCAATTCAGCTAAGTGCGCTTCACAGAGACCACCTTATTTTTTATTTAGAACAATATTCAAGTTATCGAACTGCTTCTCCTTGATGACACTACTGATACTGTTGTTGGAAATTCATGGATAGTCCATTTTTATGGCTCGTCAGGCAGGCCTATACCTAATGGTAATACCATTCTGTAGTTTTATGATAGGCTCAAATACGTGTGTTCGACATTGCACATTCTCATAGAGATCACTGCTGAAACAGCTTCACCTGAGGCGACTTGCAACAGTTGCTGACGTTTTGCAATCACACTGGGTTGTCCAGCTTTGAGAACTTTTAAGGAGCAGATTTCAGTGATGATCACTTCATACCATAAAGAGCTACTCTGCGTAGAACAACCAGTCATTAAACCTCTTCTTGGCATTTTGGACTAGGCTTTCGCCCACCAACCCAGTTGTGAATTCCTAGAGATAGTCCAACCGTGGCCCCTTCAGGAGGGAAAGTTCTCCGGAAGTTCTTCGAACCCTTCCTTCCACGCAGCTTTGGTTTCAATTTGTGGTACCAAAACATGAGATACTGTACAATATTAAGCATTCAGTACGCTTGCAAAAGGAACCCCATAACTCCTAAGATGGATCTTGAACTTCGACTTGCAGCGGTTAGACAAACGCGGCAGGTCGCAATAATTTATGTAGTCTTCCGTCGACATCTGCAAGCTGGTTGTGGGTTTGGAATTGTAAACAACCCTCGTCTTTTTCAGCTGTTCGGCTGTCAGCCGTGCATTAAGTTCCAGGGACGCGATTGTGCCCCTATTCAGGGGGGGGGCTTGTCTAGAAGGCACCAGCGCCAATGCAACTAATTGTTGTAAGTAACTATAAAGGGCTCCCCAAATAAATGCTACGTGTCCCTTCTGGTGAGTTAGCTGACCATTGACAAGAAATAAGGCTACCGTTGTAGCCCACACGTCTCCCTCATAACCATTTTAAATTTTCTTCTTTTATAGCTGACCATTCATAAAAGGTCCCTCTAATGTGGCTGCTCGACAGTCGCGTTCAGCTCAAACCATGGATAGACCATCTCTTAAAACTAAAGGCAAACATTTTGATGCAGCGTTTTGCCAAATCATTTTTGAAGGAAACTAAAAGGTCATCCGCGTCACCATTTCGAAGATCACCTCTCCATTTTCGTTTTCCTGACAGTTGCCCACTGAACTACTGTCGAACAACCCAGACAAACAATTCCATGAATAAGGTTCGTCCTCAACTTTAGAAATAAAATTTCACCGTCGGTTGCAGTGAATGGTAATCTTTTCTTCATTTTCTTATCCGGATTTAACCCACTGCTCATTGTATTCTGCATTTTTGAGAATAAAGAGTCTATGTTCTGGATTGGTGGTAAATTACTCATTTAGGTATGCCACATAAATGATGTAGGCAAATAGATATTGGGGTAAGTAAGTGAATGCCAATAAAATCAGAACACGTTTATACAATATATATATACATATATATATATATGTATATACATACACGTTTATATAATTGGTTGGTATTTCTATTATTCGGGTTTTGATGGCTTGCTCTCAGGAACAGGCCTTATTATCTCGGTCGCTCCAGGTGTTTTCTATAGGGGGTGGACAACATATATGTCGACCAAAAAGATGTTCCTAGCATACAGGTTGTCTTCATGCTCATTAAGCCAGGCTTGTTAGAGTTACATTTTTTGAGAGTTACGTGCCGAAAAGATCTGAGCATTCCTTTGGAATGATTTGAGACTGGTCACGGTGCCTGGGCGCAGCTAGTGAACAACCTGCGCTGTCAAAGATAATTGCAGGCCGAAAAGTGCTCTTGTTCTGCGGGCTTCATTTTTATTCAGTCGTTACTAAAAAGGACCAAGCAGAGCTTGATTTGCAACCCACATTTGCGACCGGAAGACAAACTGCGGTAGGCTACCGCCGTCACTTCATCATAATCCAACCATACCTAAGCTGTGTTTTGTTCAGCCGATTGTGATATGCAACTGTCCTACTTGGTCTGCATCGTTCCATTTTAAATGTATGATTAGCCAGAATGTTTCTATGAAATCATGCAAAAGCAATAATTCTGTGCAGGAATCATTTCATACAACCAGTCGAAAATAAGGGAATATTGGGAATGAGAGATCGTACAGTCTGGTGCGAAGCCAAACGGCTAGAGTAGTGGAGAACTGCAATGTTACTGTAAGGTTTTAGGTTATGTTTACAAATTCGTACCGGTGCACTTTTGGTAGTGAAAGGTTTTTGCGACTTTGTGAATTGGACAGTGCAAACGGGCGTCCGTAAAAAACTGCTGAGCTGACTTTTGGTCTATGGATGTGAATGGTGGGTGCTTCTCCGGTAGCCGACATCTTCCGGATTCTGGCAAACACTGACAGAATCAGATGGACTTCATAGCGCTCTGTGAAGATGGATCAGTGTACGCGTCTTGTCTGGTGGCCACCTGACCATCGCCAAGTTCATCAAAAGCTGCACAAAACACATAACAAAAGAGTGAACCGGGGTCGTTGATGGGAGTCCACACTGAGAGCCCTGTTTGCCACATGGCCTAGGGACTTTCATCAGTTTATAGCTTCTGTATTCAGGTGTCTAGCCTGTTGCCTCTTGACCCTACTCTGGTATTCATTCACTTGATGCAGTTCTTTAAGCAAAACTAAGTTTAAGTAACCACATTGAAGATATTTACAAACTACCATGTAACTGGAGGTGTCTACTCAAATTTGCTGCTGATGGATTTAACAGTAGTGCCTTGTACGCCGAAATTTCTAGAGAAATTTTTACGCCCGAATAATGACAACTGGGTGATTTTCCAGTGTTCTTCTGGACTTGTGACAGGTTTTTCATGCACGAAATCACAGTTATCGGTCAGTTGCCTTTTGCAACTGAGCTCTGGATTCAAACTCCATATCTTAACCAGAAAACAAACTCACATCTTTAGTTACTTTTGCAGCTTTGCGCTGATTTGTACTATTTGTATAAGCTCTACCCGAGTAGCATCATTAACAACCTTAAACAGGTTATTTCACAGAGTTTCTACGAGTCAACCTGTTTGGTGGAAGTCTTCAACCTGCACGAGGAAGTCCTATCAGAACATGCGTGCGAATTTGGTGGACACTGATTAGATGACTGTCACACTCACATGTGTATCAGTGCATTACAGGCAGCAGGTCAAAGACATAAAAGATTGATAAGTTCTTAGTAGAATGCTTAAGCTTTATCAACATGGAGTGGAGTTTCCTCGGTCACCTCACGGATCAATGTCGTACGGCATTTTAGAACTAATAGATGCAGTCAGCCAGTTCAAACAACGAAGATGGGACTAAAAACACCGGTCGAATTTTCATAATAATTTTGACGAATTTCGTGCACTGAAGTCGGACTCCAGAGTTACGCTCGTAATATGTGAGTATCTGAAAACTTCGAGGGAGTGCATTTTGCTGAGTCTCATGGATAAGTGGCTCTATTTTGTAACCAAGAGAAACCAGGTTTGTTGGTCATAGCAATCCCTATCCTCATCGTTACCGCAAAGGCCAAAGTGTTTTAAAACATAGTGAAACACCACTGATAGCTCGGTAGACCCCATTGCGCAAACACAAATGCTAAACAGTTGCACGCCGGCGCTCATTCGATCTGTGGGAGGTCAACAGTCCACCTTTAAGTTTTGGAATGGCGAAGTACACATAAAGCCTTAAGTCTCTACGACTAAGACTAAAGCGCATTCTAAATTGCACCTGAACCCTACTGCTTCTCCCAAGTCACCTGTTCCCCAGTGAAATGTTGAGTCATTGACTTGTTCTTTGGAACAGCAGAGCAACAAAACGAAACTAGTCAAGTGTGTGTCACTTGGCTAAAGCAGGGTCAGTTTAATTTTTACGTCTGCGGCATCAATCCGGAGGATCGTACTAGAAAGACTGCGGACGAACTTGAAACATCCCCATCCGGAACTGCAGATCATTTTGCATCCGGTTTACTTTCTTCGTCTACAGTATTTCTTCACAATGTCGGCACTGACGAGTAGCACAGTGAGCTTCGGAGTTCAGATAAACAGTGCATTCTGTACCTTCGGTGAGGGGATGTTACTGTGCCTGAATGGTTCCAGGTGTCAGCTACCCATAAGCTGAGCAGGGACAATTCCAAGATCAACAAGTGAACCGATGACTGCCTAATCTTCTCAAGGCTTTGGAAGTATAGGTAAGACTATCTAACTTCTACATAATTTTTATATTTGTATCGTGAAGGAAGCAAACGTACCCTAATGCTTCAAGGTTTAATAATGGCTAATTACTCGAGCTGCGCACCACAATGAAGCCTAGTATGATCACCAATTGGAAAACGCTTGGAACCAGTCAAGAAGGCAACTCTTCAGAGATTTGGAACTCAGTACAAAAGCGGGTTATCTTCCAAACTTTAGTGTTGTTACGGCAACATGTCTTTATTTTGCCGATCCAACAGCGACAGTTCCTACAAGGGGTTGTGGGACGATCCAACACCCCTGCGTTCTTGTTTCAAGATGATCTGAGGTCCCTATCCACCTGATGTCGGATTTTTGTGTTTGAAACTGCTGTTTGATCAACTGTGTCACCCATCCGGTACTTTCGACCATAGTTTAATCAAATAATATCTAGATTTTACGCCATACGACCAAATCTCCACACATCTCCATCAATCAATAAATCACTCAGAGGAAGAATAATCTCACAAGATGACTGAAACTTCTTTCTGAGAAGTCATCACTCGAGGAGTCAGATAGCACGTGACCACGTGACTTGTTTCTCGTGATTGAAGGATGAGTACCACTATTTCCTGTCTACATGAGAGCTACCCAGACTGCGGATCAGCCGCTCTTGGCCAAACGGTACACCCGCTGGCTGGAATTTCCTGAGTTTTGTGATATGAGCACTGCTGATGATCCCTAACAAGGATGGATATTCAGGAAGCATTACACCACGAGAATTCCAGTTACAACTTCCAGTCACAGAAATCGAAGTAAATCATCACCAAACGAAATTCTTGTGAATAAAAAATGGGGCTGGGTAATGTCAGAAACCTCAGTGGAAGGCAACCAAACGAAGCACAACAGTAAAGAAATAAAAAGGTCGTCAACATGAGTTACACACTCATGATTATTCACACATGATGCTGAGAAGACAACCAAAGTGCATGGATTAGTAAATAATATGAAAATGTTGTAATAAAACGTGATTTTTGAGTCGAGCATGGAATCAAGAAGAGCTTACATTACCTTTTTTCTTTCGTCTGTATGTCCATTTATCCGCTAGTTGCTACTTAACAGACCTAAATTGATTTATTTGGGTAGGATGTGCATAATCGTCTGCATAACTCAACATTTTGCATCTAATTGGATGGTAAATGTAATTTGAAGGGTGAGGAAAAAAAAGAAAAATCGTGAAGGTTTTCAAAATCAGCCGATTAATTTTATTCTGTCGTTTGGGGAAGAGTTAGTTCGGGCACTCGCCTACTGTCACAAACCAAGTGATTTTAAAGAAGTACACGTATGAACAATGCACAATTTATGGGCTGGTTTGGGCATCGGTCGGTTGTTTAAAGGCGTTCAGTGTGATCTAAGGCAATGTTAAAAACGGCTGAAAACGTACACGAAAATTATGAAGTCATCAAACAGGAAACGATGTAGCATTGATATCGTGGAGGTTGAAGCAACTGAACAAATGTAGCAGTGAAGCAAACGTTGATCCTACCAGTCAGTTGGTTTCTGTCATTGTTGTTACATTCAACAACACAGACTTGCTCTTTTTGATGTATCTGTCGTTGTGGTGTGGAATTACTGGCCTGGAAGGAGCAGAACGCAAAGCTTGGTCTGAGCACAGTTCGACTTCCACCAACGAAGGGTGAGAATCAGCTCGTGTGGCTTGTGCTTTGAGCAAGCTTGAGGTTCTCAATGAGTGTATCGACCTGTAAGTAGAGTCAACTACATGCCGAAAAGTCGAGAAGCACCGTACGACTGCTTCATTCTTATTCAGACTCACCGAAAACACATCTCGTGAAACTTGAAGGAGTCTCAAACCCTCCAGTTTCCCGATGAACATTTAACCGTTTGGCCAAGAGCCCCTGATCAACAGTGTGATTGAGTAGTATTTAGACATGATAAAGCAGTACTCATTTTCAATCACTGAATCCCTATCAATTTGTCACGTTTTGGCTGGCTCCCCGAATGAGCAATTCTCATACGGAAGTTTCAGCCATCTTGTGAAATATTCTTCCTTCTGGGAGTCGTTCTGAGTAATGAGGTGGCTAAGTGGATCCTATGATCCTATCTGAATCCTGTAGCTGAGGTTAGAATAGAAGACCCGTACAAAGGTACTACTAGAATTGTAATGCTTGTGCACCCTGAAGAACTACTGTCATCTGTGCATGCCTGTTTCTTGCACCGTAATTGGTACAGTGTACCAGATGTGGGTAAACAACTGGACTATTTGCAATGAATTTGGACAGCAGTGTTTAGGCAAAATACTCAGGAAAGGCAGGGAAAAATTATGCTAGACCCACCACAGAAATGACCAAAAACAGGCAAGTTGTATCGTTTCTGTGTCAGTTCTTATTATATTACTCTCAAAATATTGTTGAAATCGTTGAACCGATATTCACTAAATGACCTGGTCACCTGGTCGATGCAACAATAATTACTTAGATCGCCTGAAAAATCTCTAACCACTCTGAGGGAGATGGTGCAATTATACCGGCGAGGTTCAGTAATCGTCAAGTGTTCAGAGCGGCTGTTTGGTCAGGATTTTGGAAAAACCCTCTGGGGGCAACTAATTGATCTGTTTCCAACAGAATACTGACAATTTATTGCTCGAGGCTACTATCTGAAGTTGATTCTTCGACCGCTAACCTGGAAACAGTTGGAACATATTTAGGTATACGACAAGCTACTCATTCCTCCAGACGTATGTCTGTCCTGCTGTTGTAGCCATGCGGTAAGCCGCAGATAAAAACCGTTAGCGGTGGGATAATATTATAGGAATTGTCAAATTAATGCCGATAATAAGTTTAAAGAACATTGTCCAACAGCCTACTAGCAGTCTTCCCCTTCTTGCTTTTCTCAAGCAGGTGCGTTTCCGCAGTTTCCTATTTGAAAACCAAGATGTTCTTGAGCGGAGACACGCACTGCACGGCAGTACATCTCGACAAGCTGTATCACCACCGATTCCGTGATATTTTGAACAACGTCACAAATGAAAATTGGGACTGTCTTTGTGAAGAGTATTCGTTTGAATTATATTGCAGGTGATAGACCCAGTTTAGCCTCGTCTTAATCTGCCAATGACCGTTTAACTCCATTTATCCCTCTTCCTTTTCAACTGCTGAAATATGAATAACTATAAAATTGTCGTGGCAACAATTTGCCATCGCGGTTCTATTCACGAGATGCTTTCATTCTCAAAATAGACCGGAATGGCGAATAGTCTTTTCGCCGTAAAATTAAGTTTCTCCCAGCTACTGTATCTAGTTCATTGATATAGAGCCCGAGGTCTGTAAATTCTGACTGCTCAACATGTTCACATAGAGAGCATAGCTTTGTTGAGTTAAAAATACCTGGGTACTCAAACGGCCGTGAATGTTTCCCTTCAAATCCAGAACGGATCGTTTGTGGTTTGGTTTCTGGTATTCTTTTTGTTCCCTGTGACCAGTAGCTCAGAGATGGTCAGTTATAGAAACCATGAAACCTACCCATTGAAAATAGAGTGAAAGTTGCAAGAGCTGTGCACATTTTCTAAATTAAAGAATGCTTGAGTTAAAATGAGTGATTGTTGTATCATTCACTTATTTAATCATGTTTGTTTTTACCTGATTGTGACTTCTACTGAAAGTGTGGAGGCTAGGACAAAGATGCAATTGTGACATTTTTGCATGGACTCTGTCTCAGTCGTCTCAGACAGTGACTGTCTGAACTGGAGACATCACTTGGAAACATCCGAAACGAGAGATTCAGCTGGGTTCCATGTGAGTCTTTCGCAAAACCAGATTTGTTTGCAACTGAGTGTATTTCGCTAATTTCGTGCAATTTGGTTTCAAGTAGGACATAAGGTTGACGGGAACTCGGGGACTGATGAGTCTCGCAAAACCAAAGTTGTTTGCAAATGAGTGCTTTTCGCTGATTGTCTGAACTGTTTATGTGGAGCAAACACCTCGAATAATTTTTGTTTCATCTAAATCTTCGTGACTTTTGTCGCCGAGTGAACCTTTTTCACATGCGCAGCCTTGCAGTACTGAAGGAAATATCGGATTAAGCGGCGTTTAGTTCTTGAGCCATGTTTTCTCCGACCATAGAACACTACTGTAGAACAAATAGAACAAATGATTTGGCATACATTTTGGAAGATAATGAACCGTGTAGGGGAAATTGTTCATAGTTTGTGTAGCGTAGATGGTCGTTGACTTTTTCGCTGAGCTGCGCCATTTGACCGCAAACGATCGAGTCGACAGCATCAGTGCGTTGTTTGGGGGGGCGCAGTGGTGCGCAGCGATGGGATGAGGCACAATCACTAGCTCATCGCTACGCAGAAGTACTGAAAAAATACCCTCATTCTGGACTGCTGTCCGTCACGTCGTTCTCTTGAAAACTTAATGATACGTAATCTGTGACCCTAAAAACGAGGCCTTCGAACCTACACACTAATTTCTCGGCTTGGGGAATATAAAACCTTGACGTTGCGTTGGATATCCGTTTTCGTTGGTGATTTACTCGTCTAGTTGCGCTAGGAGTGATTCACAGAGTGGAGGAGAAAAACACAAGAATGGTGAGTATGAAACAACTACAATGGCAGTGATCTCAAGAGATCTGCAAACCACTCAATCTGAAAAAACTACGCAGTTTAGACGGGCAGTGGGTGAGGTATTCACCTAATTTAACTCTGTCGCAACTGAGTTACAATAAATTATTTGCTCTTTTGGAGAGTTTCGTATATAAATGAGAAAACCTTACGTCTTCAAGTTGATTTGTTCCAGCTTATTTTCCGGGAATGAAAACAATTTGATTTTACCTCGCACCGATGCACCAAATTGTTTGGCCTTGTGTTTTCCTATTTCCTGTAAGCTTGGCATTCTGTAAACAAATGAAGTGTTTCTGCCCATGTGATGCGTGTAAATCTCGAAATTAATTGGTACACCCTTCACAAACATCTGTAAGACAAGTGCTTGTAGATGAGTTTCTGATTAAAAAACCTTGTTTTCGTTATTTTTCTTTAGTTTCAGCAGCAGTGGCACGTGACATCGAGAAGAAAAGGACATGCACTGCTTCATTCTTAACCCGTTTATCTGACAGAATATGGCAAGCCACCTTGTAAGCTGATGGGTGCTACTAAGCTCACTGTTCATGATTCAGTCATAGCATGTTATGCATGTCACAGGCTTTTTCATCAATCACATTCAGCATATACATTCAAACGATTATGTTTTTCGACTTGTGCTTGTATACATATGGATTCAATGTAGAATTCAATGCTTCTGTATAACCACTTAGTGGTTAGCGCGTATATTAGCTTCATATATGGAGGGAATATGCGTAACGGGCCTAGTTCCACTCCACCCTATGTGCACAATGGAGTTCTTCAGATGTCTCGAAACTGACCCAGTTGTAGCGACCAGACAGATAGTATCCGTTTTTGTTGGTATATCTCTAATTATTCAATCAAGGGAACGACTAGCGTCACTTAGCGCTGATTCGGTGGTAAGTCCACAGCGTCTGCGCTTAGAAGTACTGAAAACGAAAGAAAAACCTAACGTAAGTCACAGTTACACATTTCTAGGGACTAAATTATTTTATCCACAAGGCTCAAGTTTTATTCTCCCAATATAAAGGGATGTATTAAGTAAAAACCACTCAAAACGAACAAAGTTTCTGAATTCTCCTCAACAGCTGAACCTTTTTAAAGGAATGCAGTCCCTGGATTGGACTTGGGGACAACACTGAGCAAATTTGATTATAATAACAAACGATGTATTTTGATAAGAAGAATACTCTGCATCTGACAGTTAATGTACGCATACCAAAGGCCGCACTAGAGAGGTTGAATGGCTCAGCAAATTGAGCGCTTTCGTGGGAATAAGTGTGGCTGAGCGGGTTGTTGTGAGAGTGTAAAGTCTTCTGCAATGTTAAGGATCTTAGTTTTGAGCAACAGACATCTCATGCCTGCAGTTTTATTTTGCTATAGCTTCTCAACCACAATACTCAAGTGTGTGCTCTCAGCTATGGGTAGCGTGCAAACAGGAGTAAAAAATGAAATAAAAATACATAATGGTAGGTGCTGAACGATTCAAAGGAAATCAGAACTGCTGAGTAGCCACGTCCTGATCTTCTGACGAATTTAAGCTGACTTCAAAGTGGATCACACGTAAACTCTGGGTCACTTCAGAGGCGCTGAAGGGACAAACTCCTATCTAAATAAAACCTGTGATTGGCAGAATTCTTGTTAATCCACTAAGATTCGATCAGCAAGATGGCGGAATTTGTCGCCTCCTTCAAACGGACACGCAAATAAAAGTCCGTGCAAAAAATCTTTTTTATTCTATCTTGCAAACGCACTAGACATTATTACCTTGGCATATGCATGGACGAACCATAAAGAAAATAGAACTTGTCCTCTTAATAGTTGACCCGCACATGAATTATACACCTCGTTGGGCATTACGTTGTAGACAAACGAGATTTCCATGACACGGAAGCTATAGATTCTGCCTGAGATGCGTAAATCTAAAGCCGTTTTTTTCAGCAGCTAGGTGTCTCGCTAAACTCTGTCGCGTCTGGAAGCTTATTGTGGTACAGAACGTTCCGATAAGCAGAGCTTCTCAAAATTAGTCTGCAAAACGATAATCACATTTAATTTCAGGCTGAATGTTTCACATACTTTAAAAGAAATGTCCTAAATGTTACATTTCACGAAATTTGTCAATGACCGGAGGAAACGATTTCTGTCACCTCAGCGTGGGACTGTCATTCAGAACACGGCCTCAAACTCTGTATGCAAAGTGTATAAAACAAGGGGGTGTATACTTCGCGTTCAACCAACAGTGGCGCCCAGCTTAAGTGAAAACTTCGTCTGAACAATTAAAGTTATAGTCTAACGTTGGCTTTATGTTTTTACAATCATCCCTTTACTGTTGAGAGTTAGAGGAACTAAAGTACACAATTATTTAGGCGATTTCAATTTGTCCGCATCCTGAACACGGACTCAAAATCACAATTTCGTTTCGAAATTAATCACGGTATCACATCATGAAGAAGGGTCCAGAAAGTAACCTTGACTTCTGACTTCATTCGAAGATTTACACCAGAGTACACTGTGTATGGTTCGCAATAAAGTATATAAATGCACAAAACAAGTGCGCACGATAAGTAGACACGGCATTCTGGTGACCCTTTTGCTCACGGGAGATTATTATTTTCGGGATTGTAACCAGAAGTTGAAGGGGCACTACTATAAGGGATGGCTGATGTAATGAAGTGTTCACCACCGCCTACAAATTAGACTACGCTAGTAAAATTTGAACAGCTGTTTTTCACATATTTTTAATTGTTTTTTATTTTTCCACCGTCTGATGGCGGATGTTTATCAATTTTAATAAAAAACATGACTGTAACAAGCTGACTCGGAAAAACGATTACGGCAGCAGTGAAGTGCCAGAATAAAGCGACACGCACCACAACGTAAGATGGATTCTAAATGAGACGACGAAGCCAGTAGCTGGCATTTTTTCGCTCTCTGAATTATACATATGTTGGAAACCTTATTGGAAACCTTATAAACACAGCTTGATCCAGAGGAAATCCCCACCCACTTGCGCACTAACGATGGCGTGGAGGTGCTTACAAGCTGGTTGCAAGCAGAACAAATGCCACGGTTATTTGACGGGGAATCACCTGGAACTCTGTTGAATGTGTTGCACTAGGCACGATATTCGAGATTTCGCGATACACTGCATAGACATAATGCATTACTCATAAGGTTGCTGAAAACTCCAAGAGTTTCGGTCTTGAACAATAGAATATCGAGGAGCTCTAACGAGTATTCGTGGTATCTGACTAATGAAATGACATAATTGGCAAACCGCTCAAGCTACTGTAAGCCAAACGTAATTAACGTCCGGCTTCGCCGACTTTTTGCAATCCCATTCGGAAAAGATATTTAATATTTTGGTTCTGCTGGAGCTGCCTGCACAAAGAACCTCGGCGCGACCTTTTGACCTTGTTATCCTTTATTTGCGACCACATAGTTATCCAATAATCAAGAATGGAATAATTGTAAGCAATAAAGAGAGTATTTACTCGTAAAATCGATGAAAAGTGCAGATTTTCTTAGGTTGGCTCTTTGATCGAGAGAAATTTTTGATGAGTTTTGTAACACAGTACTCATCAACTCAAGACTACTGCGTCAGAAGTAAGTGCTGTTTATGAGTTAATTCCGATCGTCCTATGTATTCTTCGTAGCTTGGAAAAATAATCATCCTTGTCCTACCTGTTACTTCTGTACATCCAAACTCATGCTCTTGGCTCAGCCCATAGTTAGTGGTTCAACTGAACAGTGGTTTTCGGCAACAACATAACACTTCTGATCAGCGGAGGAAAACAGACTCCGGGTGAACCAAAATTCAAGAGGCCAATGATAAATAAAATCACGCACCACACAGGTGAATCTCCGTAACTCCACTACATATCGTGATTGTTTGTCGGCTAAATGGATCAGGAAACCCAGAGCAATATTGTGTCTTTTGACCGAAATATCTAACACGAACTTCGAAGTTTTGTAGAGAAAACGCACCACACAGGTGAATCTCCGTATCTCCACTACATATCGTGATTGTTTGTTGGCTAAATGGATCAGGAAACCCAGAGCAACATTGTGTCTTTTGACCGAAATACGTAACACGAACTTCGAAGTTTTGTAGAGAAAAATCTGCGACTATTACCCATTCGTGTATGAAGCTTGTCATTATGCGCTTCTTTGCGTGGCGCTCAGTTATGTGTATAAATTGTATAAACAGTGAATCCTGGTACTTTAAACAAGTTCACGCTGCCGCTACTTTCAGGGTGGATAACAGACGGGGCAAGACCGTCTGCCAGATATCAGCTAATTTCGGTGTATTTCCATTTGCTGTCTACACTGTGGATCCAAAAATACGCTTTTAAACTTTCGGCAAACTTTTTCGAAATAGTACCTTTCTTAGTAATTATCCGTAACCCCCATCCAGAGACGTAGTAATTCCCCAGGAATGGAGTATGAGTGGATGGACTGAAGCAAGAATATCCTGAATGATAAATTGGCTGCGGTTTTCTCCCAGAGAGCCGTCTGGCGGCCTAACGGTGACGTGAAGATAACGTTGGGAAGACCGCCGGTTGTAGACACAATGATTAACCCAGTTAGCATATTTCTTTGAGAACGTAATCCGATTATTGACAAGACTTGGGAATTCCGGACCACACTCCATTCGGATATTGCTATTGTTGTAATATTACTGTACTGTTATTGTTGTGGTACAAAATATGAACCTTCAAAGTCAAAACAAAGCGTAATGAAATAAAATGCCATAATCCGACGTTTCGGTGGTGATCTCTTCGGTCCTTAAAAGGTTACCACAGCGACGGGAACGTCGGATTGTACCCTTCTATCGCACTGCTTTGAATTTAAACGTTTTTATAGTAGGTTCCACTTTATTTTCAGATATTTTCCAAATGTTTGATTATGAACTAATTTGCCTTTATGGATTCGTGCTGGCAGCAATCTCCTCACCCCTAGGCACACCGAACAAATCACGTAACCATAAAAGTCTTGCTGACCTCCAGCACATCCATTCAGATGCCGATAGTTCGCAGTTAAAATGTTTGCTGAGAAGTTTGAACCCTTTCAGCAACTAGGCTGTCAGCATGACAAACTTGATAATTAACGTCTTTTTCTCTTTTTGATGAGAAGTTTGAACCCTTTCAGTAACTAGGCTGTCAGCATAACAAACTTGATAATTAACGTCTTTTTCTCTCTGTGTAATCCAATATGACAGACCTTGCTTTTTCATGCTCCATCTGCTCACCATTCCATACATAACTCCTTGATTCATCACACATGAATGGAATAGGTTTTGTTTTGGACATATTTATCGGCTGAATACGATCATAGTATTGTGGTTAGTAGAGAAACAAAACATTGTGCGAAAAAATTCGTTTTCATGGCCGGGCAATTATTGAACAAAGCCACCCAAAACCAGCAATTAAAATGCTGGTGGAGGAGCAATTATTTTGTAACCCAGTGTGGGGCTGCAGGTTAAAATGTTGAATGGCGTGTGGTCGGACCAGGTGAAGTGCTTCAAAGTGTTGTCCTTGATAAATGAAACGGGCGAAAAAGTCAAATATTTATAGCCTCAAGTTTGCCGAACTCAGCGCTGAAGACAAAATTGGGAGTCGAATTTTGGCCGACGCTAGGATACTTACGATATATTTAGACATTTCGCCTGGAGTACAATCTATAAAACCTGATAAGTTATCTCGACTGGGCTTGAAAAATGCAATCCTGGAATAAAAGTTTATGTATTTATTTGGTTGGAATGGGTTATATTCTCAAAGCAGTGATGCATAAACCTGCAAGGAATGCCTAGAATGCAGGCGTACGCAACCGAAACATTCGGAAGTCTTTTACACATCAAAACGCATTTAATTCCGGAAACTTCGTCTGGGCTCGAAGGTCACCACTGTACTTCAGTTACTTATTGTTTCCGTGACCAACTTTGCTGCTACCTACCTGATAAATTTGTTTGGAACAACCGACAATCTGATCCGCCACTGCGTACCACGTAAACCGATCACTAAGGAGGCTTTCTACGTTGTGGAACACAGTTTCCGTGGTTGAAATAGCGTTAATTTTTCGGCCTATAGAATCTGTCACAAAAGAGTTCTTTGTCGATGGTTTTATTGGAAAATCTCACTTGGTCCACATAAAACGTTTCAGATTCGATGGGCACGACATCGGTCCATAAACAACTCACAATTACGGATACGGAGCTGCAACAAACACTCATTTGTGAATTAATTTGGTACTGACGGGAGACCGAGAGAAATTCATCTGAAGTATTGAATTTGAATAGTATAGAGGTTTTGTGCAGAGTACTCAGTTAAAGAATAGGCTAGAAATAGATTCAAGTGAATTTCACAAAGTCCTCCACCAAACCAAGTTAAGTTGAAAATCGATATTTAGTGCAAAATACGGATAACTAATGTTGATTGAAAAATCGTGTTGATGGAGATTCGGAGAGCAGTCCCAGAAAGGTCGAAACCGATGGTGAGTTTCCAGCCGTTTTGTCGAATCTGTGAATAGTGTTGAAATATAAACAAACCACCTTCATCTCTTAACTACGAACAGGTTTAAGTGGCTGCCAGTCATAAGAGGAATGTGAACTCACTTGTCAATAACAATTCGCCAGGATCCCATTACCTCCCAATATGTTGCACCAAAAAGTCAGTTTGTCCGAAATAGATTGCGTTCACCAGTTACCGTATTGAAGCAAACTGTCGATACTTTTCTCCTACCTGGTTACCCTTTCGGGAGTGGGGAGGGAAGCTTCCATCCATCCACTATTTAATGCAGTGAAAGCAGGAAGTAAACAAACAATTATCAAGAAGGCCAGTTCCCGCGCTGATTTTGCAATGAAATGCTATCGGCAAAAACAGACCAATGTTTTCGTCCTCCTTTATGCTTGTCAAGGCCTGATGACACTAGTGATTATTTTCAGTTTCAGTTAACCATATCCCAAGCTACATTAAAATTACTTTCAAATATGCTCCGAACATGTTAAAGAATACACTGTGCGTTTTCTAAAAAGCACACATTTGGCGTCTCGGTTCGTCATACGGTCGTTGAAAATATACGCCCTGTTTGTCGCGACGAAATGTATTCATCTTTTTTATGTAACCATAGTTGCAAGATTGTTCAGTGTCGTACTGTTTAGTAGTGCAGTCTATCCACTAAATGCCTGCTTGATTTACCTCATGTGTCAAATCGATTAAGACTTTGAGAGGTTGTGAACAGTGGAATAATGGTTTCAGCTTTTGGATGGTTTCGATGGAGATGTTGATGAAAACGATCACTTGGGAGAAGATTTTTCTAATTCCTTCAATATTAAGGATGAATCATTTTTTTCTCCGAAGATTATAGCACACCATGAAGCACATATTGCACTTTACTCAATCCAATGATGTCAGAGAGAAGTACAATGAGCTCGTTGTCCCATTATTCCACAGAGCTTCAACTGTCAGGTGACTCAGATTGAGCGCATTACAACCGGCGTACACCGATAAAATGTTCTTGGTCATGTTGAAATGATTTGGATCTTACTTGTACCAAGTTCTCCTAAGCGTACTATGTGGTGCGTAGGTCACAAGTGAAGTTACTGAAATACCAATAACCAGAATGTGTAAATTGATGTGCATGTGTGCAGTGCACTACGAAAGGTGGATTATTCGTGAATGTGAATGTGCGGCACATCGCGTTATCTCCCACACCGTTTGCCTACACTGATGTCTACTTTATTTTACCACGTCCACTTAATAGGAGATTAGGCTATTTTTGGAGCTGTTTGATATGCACTGTCCATATTGGCGCCATAAACCTGCGCTTCACCTACATTTCATAGCACCTGTTCACTCAGAGCTTGCAAAAGCATTAAACGATTCCCACAAACTGACAGGCAAAGATGGTCTAATTGTTCTACCAAAAATCTTGCGGGTCAAATCTGACGGAAGTCGTTTGCTGAACGGATGTTTTAGGACATCAGTAACATGCACACCGTACAGGTGGGTTTCGATTGTTTGCTATCCTCTCATCAAAACCTTTGATAAGCTTTGGCGCTTTAGTACTTTCTGTCAGTGTGCGGGCAGGCAGCTGTTGAGGTTACAAGGAAAGATTATCATTCTCGGACGAAAAACGAAAACGAGGGATACCCGTTTGGCGCAAGGCCTAGAATGTCTTTGAGGCAAGTATTTCTCACTAGTCAACGCAGCCTTCTAAGCTGGCAACCTTTATGATATTCGAATGTTGAAATCACTAGTATCTGGGCTGAACTACAATAAACTATGCCTATATCCACATGTGTGGCTTAGATAACTCAAAGACTTTAAATTATTAGCTTCTGTCGCATTGCGAGGAAAATATACTTCTCAGAGCGATATTCTAGAGGAATGAAGGGTCCACGCATTAACAAAGTGGGCTTTGAGTAGAAAATCAAGTGACAGGGGGGTTTTGAGATTGGTGTTTAACATTGGATCAGGAACTCCACGAAAAGTCGTATTACCGGAATTGTTGTGAATAAAAAATCAACTACCGCATTCACTCTTACTGGGAAAGGAAGAAAATTCAGATTAGGCCCTCGATGACTACATGCTTGTGGTCAACCATACAAATATTTGTAGAATTTATGGTTTCCTGTGAGCTAAATTCACTATAATACTGCTTGTTTTTGTGTCTAATACCGGTGCTGTCCGTGATTGTCTGGAAAACTCAGTCTACCTTCAAACACGGAAAATTTGATTTCTAAATTCCACGGCGCGACTTTTCGACGAGATTAGGACACGCAAATTTTCAGCATAAATGAACGTGAGTTCGTAGTCTCAGGTGTTGCCGAATAGGTGGTGTTTTCCATTGAGGCTTCATCTGGTTAGAACGGGCCAACTGCCTACTGATGAGTTCATTTAAATTTCTCTTGCTCCAAGCCTCTGTTTTTCTTGAGACACCAACAATCATTAATGAAGTCCGTGCACTGGCTGAGATCGTATCAAATATAAAGTACATTGCTGACGGTCAGTCAACCATACCGTATTTTGATCCTAATTAGAAACAGTTTGGCAACACTTGCTGCCCACCTATCACGTACACGTCACTTGCAACTGGGCCCTAACAACCACAAGTGGACGCTCATGTGTTTACTAGCTAATTCTCACCCCTGGCATTTGTAAACTCGCCATTCTCCTACTCCACTGCATTTCGAAATCGGGCTCCACCTATGACTCTAGTTTCCCAGTTCAAACTCTGAGAAATTCAGTAACTATTTTCTACGGTGCACTTCAATGTACACCTCAGGCCTCCGCTTACATGAATTACCTGTCTACATGCCCCTACGCACCAAACTATGCACCCTCCCATAAGCATTATGCACATACGATATGTAAATTGTGAGCATGCCCAATAATAACTATCCTAGTAAAAGGAGGATTATCGTTAAAATCTCTAGTCATTGCTATACTGCACAAAGTATCCTTCATGTATGTGTACATGTACTTCATGTAATTGCCTCCTGACCCACCGACTACTATTTGCGTATTGGGCATTGGATTTTGAACCATTTCATCTCATAAATGATTTGTCTGATTGAAGAAAATTAGAAAAAACAAAACACCATAGGCACGGTCGCCAACCTAAGGTAGCCTTGTCATTTACTAGGTAAGAGATGCGGCCAATATTCCTACACGATTAAATGACATGTGTCAAACCTAGAACAAAGTTGAGGTAATATACGTAATGCACTACTCATAAGGTTGCTGAAAATTCTTCGACAGCCCACGACCGGTTTCGCCCTTTTTGGAGGTCATCAGGTAGGCTCAGTCCCCGAGTTTCCGTCAACCTTATGTTCTACTTGAACCCAAATTGGACTGTTTTCGAGAAATACACTCATTTGCATACCAGTTTGGTTTTGATGGTAGACTCACCTGGAACCCAGCTGAATCTCCCGTTTGCGAAACCGGTCGTGGGCTGTCGAAGAGTTTTCAGCAACCTTATGAGTAGTGCATTACGAATATACATGTATCGCGATATCTCGAATATCGTAGCAACTGGAACATGAGGCGGCCTAGTGCAGCACATTCAGTTGCCTGAAAACATCGCAAACGGGAGATTCAGCTGGGTTCCAGGTGAGTCTCTCGCAAAAACCAAATTGATATGCAAATGAGTGTATTTCTCGAAAACAGTGCAATTTGGGTTCAAGTAGAACATAAGGTTGACGGAAACTCGGGGACTGCGCCTACTCTTGACGGAGCACTACGTGCAGGGGTGATGAAAATTCTTCAACAGTTCACCGGTTCCATTCGTCTTAGGGATTTTCGTTTAGATAGGCGAGAGCTTCAGCTGCTACGCACTTGGGTCTTCTAGAACCATCGGATAAATTTGGAAATAATTACAATTCATAAGGACGATATTTGATTTGTCATCTTTAACCAAAATTTAACATTTCAGGGTAAATTAAAAGCGCAGTGGTTTACTAATGCCTATCGAGCGTTAAAATCATCCAGACCGGACACAAATCTGACAACCATTTAGTTCTCAGAACCAAGTCGTTCTTTTGTTCCAAACAATTGACTGCGTGAAGGTTTTCATATATCCTCCTCGCTGATAAGCGGCCAAGAGGTTCCCGTCGCGATTGTTTTTTTTTATCTATTTAGGAGATTTGATTTTACAATTAAGCGAGACTGAGTACCGGTAGGTAGTTGCATAAAAGATCGTGAAGTCGTGCACAATACCCTACTGGTCCTTAAAATAAGTATATTTATTGGCATGATCAGGCTTGTCTGTTTCGTCCTAGTTTTCATTGCAAAAAATATGTTATTTTTTCACCATTTTCTGATCAGATTAAAAGAAAGATGTAGGGTGAACATCAATGCAAAGGTGGGGACAAATCTAAGTCAGTTGCAGTGGTAACCCACCATCATAAGCCAACTGCGAACAGGTAAAACAATTTACCCTATGATGCGGAGATGCTGCTTTCAGAAAACTGACCGAAAATGGAAAGCGGAAGCGGGCAATTCTTGTTCCCACGGCATTTTAGCATACGGCGGATTCCATTACTGTGCTGCTAGATCCGTGAATCGTGTAGGTGGTAAATTAACAATAGCAGTGCTATCGAATTTGAGAGGACATGACCTTCTCAGGGTGAACAATGAATGTTCAGGACATGACGATCTTGAATTGACATCCCTTAATGTGAACTCGGTGTTTGAATGCTTATCAGTTTATCAATGCAACACGCAACGAATGAGGCCATGACCCTAGAAAGCGGCGGGTGGTAACCGTGCTTACCCTGGCAACTCTGAACGCATTGACCTTAAAAACAAACAGTTTTAACAATGACATTTGGAAGATACTCAGAAGAACCTTGTCTGAAAAGCGGGGGAGCTATTTTCCTTCACAAATTCCGTGGTAAATTCTGTTCCAACTGTGATATCACACTAAAGATACTTTACAAACTCCAAGGAATTAGTCACATTAGTTAGCCAGAGTAAGCACCCGAAGTGCAAGAAACATTCTCAGAAAACAGACAGTTTCATTCATTCAAGGATAACAAGGCACTGACCAAATGGCCAGACATTTTTTGTAATCCAGGATCCCACAAAGCTCATACTCGTAAAATTCTTAATTTGACAGTGACGTTTTATCTCTCTATAGCAGTGTTTCAGTCAGCTATCATTTCATTCATTAGCTGTACATCATTAAGTGGTTCCAGGGACACTGTTCAACTTTATGTTATCTTTATAGTCAAGCGTAAAGCGCTCCTTGCACACAGTGCCAGCACTGTGCAACGTTTGTACAACAGCCACCATTATCCTCAGGCTAACGGGTTTATCCCACCGACCAGGTGTCATCTGATGTCTTCGTAATCACGGTAGAAACACGTCAAAAAACTAGGTACCAGTGGCGTATCTCTGCCTCAAGCTTGTAGACTAACACTTTTCCAACAAGGGACGGAAGTGAAGATGATGCAATATCCATAAAGAGTGTTTATTGGTGCTTAACCTTTAGCAGTTTCGCATGTGGAGTGGACTCGGGAGGATAAAATGGCCCTTTTTGATGTGTTACTGCAAACAACTGAGGTGATAACTTAAGAAAAAGCGTTCACTAGAACTCCATATAGACCAGACAAGCCAACCCTTTCTCCACTTTAGTTGGGGGTGAAATGCATTCTGCTGCGTTGTTTTCTCAATCGAACCCTTGTACAGAAAATGCACTTTCCGAGGAAACTAAATTTCAGTCTAAGACAAGTGTGAATGATGACTATCTCGACAGGTTTCTGGCAGCTTAGTTGGACCATCCTCATACAAAATTCTCAGTCATTAGGTGCAAATAAATTCAGCATACGGACGATTGCCCTACGAAGTTTGCTGAATCAATCAAGAACTATAGCAAAATATTTTTTGGTTGTTCAAACCAATTTTACACGCTGGTTATCCACAAATGTCCATCGCCAGCCGTCCTGTGTTTAACTTACTTGCCAACACACATCTCTGTCTGACTGACCACTCGATTGTTCTGTGTCCGCCAGTTGATGAGGAATTTGTCTGGGCGCGTCTCTAAAGAAGTGGTAACAACTACTTACTGCTCACTACTGGGACACCTGGTAAACATAAGTCACTAAGTCAACTTTTGGTGACATTCACTGACATTCACTGCATTCTACAAGGCTAGACTACCATTACCAAGGCTACCAAGGCTAGACTACGCATTAGAATAGCCGTGGACGACAGAATTTCCAAGCTTTTTTATCACGCGCTTAAAAGCTTTTGATTCAAACTTTTCACTCACCATGGCCTAGGTAGTGTGTTCATCATTTTATTAGTAGAGTTAAAAGATTAAACAAGTTTTTTATCACGCGTTTAAAAGCGTTTGATTCAAACGTTTCACTCACCATGGCCTAGGTGGTGTGTTCATCTTTTTATTAGTAGAGTTAAAAGATTAAACAAATCAACCAACCATATTTCTGTGATCCTTGACCTGAACCAAAAACAATGCAACCCTCCATTTCGCTTTTAGTCATGCTTCTCATACATTGTTCCATTTGATTTGGCCATTTGGTTACCAGAATTCTCATCTCGTGAGTAGTTTGAAGTTAATTATCCATAAGTGACAACCCGGTAATGAGGTGCACAAATGACTTCGTGGCGAAGGCGAATAATTGTTCTGAATCCCAAAAGCATAACTTTGTCATTTTATTGAGCATATGAAGTGAATGGTTCATCTTGAAATTTGTCTACAGAGACTAACTCGGTAGCCACGTGACAGTGTGATATAATTCTGCACAACGGACATTGAATTGGGGATCGCTCATGAATGTATTTCGCAAAGGACTAATGGACCAGCTAAATATACCGCAAGATATTTCCTACCGGTCCTTTACACTTCTGCCACGGTACCAGCGTCTCTGCACCTAGGCAAGATTTTCGAACAACGGCCAAGGCTACGGTCAGACTTTCGAGTCAGTAAGTTCGAGGAACTCCTCTTGGACTTCCCATAAGGTGGTGCCTCATGGACCAGACAGTTTAGTAGAAGGTTACGAGTATGGTCCTGGAACAAAACAGATATTCCAGCTCTCTTGTGGGTCACTGTTTGGATTGAACGGTTCAAAATGCGACATCCCAAACCAAGCCCTTCTCTTTATTCCTCGTAAATAGGACGGGACACCAGACGGCATAGGAGACACCGACAATCCTCCCTAATTACGACTTTTGAATCTAATTACCACCTTAACAAATTGTTTCATATGAGGATGACAATATCAGCTCAGTACGAGCTACAGGTCCTAAAGCTGTGTACGACACAAATTCATTCTGAATGATCGGGGAAGCAGTGACAAAAAGAAATTCACAGCAATGGCTGTTTGGGAAAACCTGAGGATTTCGCAGTTCTGTGTGAACATGCGCTTAGCACGTCGGATAAACGGGGAACTCTATACTAGGGAGCTGCGTTGTTATGCAGGCGGGTCAGTACGTTTATCTTTTCTTCCCTAGTATCTCGTGATCTGGTCGCGTTACTTGGTTCAATAGAGTAGCGAAGTCTGCAGTTTTCGAGATATAGTCAATACAGGAGACGTGTTCGAATTTCTGCCGGGAACTAAATTTTTGACAACCGCAACAACACTCTTAACTCAAGCAAAGTTAGCATACGTGTGGTTTATAGTAATCCAACGTGGTCTTACATTGTTAACTTCCGGCCTGATTTTCTCCACTGATCGATAGGCCAAGTGGCCATACTGAACTGATGGTAACTCTTATGACACTATCCTCAATGCTACTTTTTCTATTAGTGTCACAGGTGAATTTCAACACCAGTAATCCAGACATCAGGACAGAAGAACATTGTAAATGCACGTCATTTCTTTCCCTATTACGAACTAATACGGTAATCTTTGGGTGAGAAACGGCTTGTTGGGTTTTATCCAAGTTTTACAAGCAGCAAAGTAAACAGAAACCTTGTTCATCGACCATCACCTTCGCCATTCTGCCGTAAATTGGGTAAACATTAATTCCGTACAACACGAGAACCAGTGTCAATCGTACCTCATAACTACTCGCTTAAAAACGAAATCCACTGATGTACATTAACAGATTTTTGGTAGCATTTCTCTGTCAATCCGCAAACTGCTCCTGAGTTGTATTTGTTGTAATTCTCTTGCTACACAATAACTCTTGTGCGAAATGAGTGAGTTCGGTTGAGGGGGAAGCAACAACCAAGTGGTTTTAAAGTTTTCACTATGAGCTTCTTACTTAAATAGGTGGCGACGGATTAGATTATGCACATGTAGTCCATTGTGTCGATACTGCGCAGCTGACAGGACAGTGCCAGCACTACCGCTTAATTCAGTGACGGAATCTCTAGTTTACGCCCCTTTCCAAATGTAATCTGATGGATGACAATTTTGTTAGTGCTATTCATTAAACTTATGAATAACGAGGATACAACGTTTAAAACGCCCTGCTCGCAATCAACCGCAGGTTGTCTAGAAATTTTTTTTGGAAATTCGGAGATTCTTTGTCAGCATGATCCCACGAAGCACAGCAAGAAATTGGCTTGTCCCAAAATTGCACTTCCATCATCTATGTTTCAGCGGTGTGCCGGGATTTGTTCACTCAATTCTCAAGGGTAGACTTGAAGAAGGCATGCGTGAAATCTGCTCAAACGTTGGCGTTTTGCGATACCTTCCTTGGAGTAAGACATGATGACATTTGAAATAGTTTCCACAACCACAGAGTGTTTGAGGTCAGCCGCTTGGAAACAGATGCATCACTGAAGTGTCTTTTCAGTACTGTGGACATTGATATTCACGTCAACTCCCTTTGAACAGTTGGTCTCATCATGTCCCCGACCAGTAATACCGGTAAGTACATATCACTGAGGTCAAAAACTAGACTGGTAAGGTTAAGTAGGAGCGAAACCGGGGTCCCACGCTTTTCGACTTTTATAAGGATTTACGAGAATATTTGTTTTGGGAAGAGAGGATAATGTTTGCGTGAGTGATATGCTTACAATTTAATCGCAGCTTGCATTTATAATACCTTAAAAAAACAGCTTAAATTTGTTCTACAGAAGTCTTCCTAGAGCTACGCTAATGTGAATTCGTGTGTGAAAGGCGTTTCAGAACGGCTTGATAAGCAGTTGGTATTTGTTAACTGAGCAGCGTTTCGCTTTAGACACAAAAGCTTCATCAGACCAGGTGAACAGGTTACCAATTCATCCAGGTTTTAAGGCAGACGAACAACCAGTCAGTAAGACCTCTTAGGTTAGCACACTAGAGCAGTGTTGAATGTCAATTAAAGGTTCAGTTAAATGGTTAGTGCGGTTGCCTAAGTATTGCGGTTGGTGGGTTGGGGTAAGTTCAAATTTTTTTGATCGGGTTTGCTACCTTAATCTTCCATTTCAATGTGCTTCAGTTGATGGTGCCACCGATGTGTGCCACTGGTAAATTTCATTGGTCTGTGTGGGCCTGTGAGTACTACGACGATTTGGTTGGGGGGGGGGAAAGGTGGGTGAGTTCAAGTGCAATTATATCTAAGCTAATTGTGCTGAGAAATCCTCATTCTGCTCCCTACGGCTTTTATCCTATTTACGCTTGGATACTTGGCGATTTCCACCGCCTCGGCCATCAGTCTCTGTGGCATGGACGGTAGTCCCATCTCAAAACCTCAACATTTTCCAAATCCGATTTGTTCCCCGTGTTCAGTGTACGTTCGCCATTGCCCAGTCTTTCAGTAATGCTCAATGTTTACCTGCGTTCCTCTGCGGCCTGTTTATTTTTCTCCTGTGCTCTCTGATTCTGGTTTGAAATTCCCTAGCCACGTGTCCTATATATACCTTAGTGCAGTCATTGCATTTAATTTTGTAGACAGCCCTTGGTTCTGTTTGCGGGGAGACGATCATCCGTTTGCACTAGCGCGGAGCGCATGGTGTTCCCCTTCCGGAAAGCTACTCTTATGTTAGCCGTGTTTAGAATCCTCTAAATGACCTCCGAGGTCCCTGGTGTATATGGAACAACAGCCGTCCCGATCCATTCCCTGTTGGGTTTCGCCGCCGGTGCTAACACCCTTTGCAACTGACGCCTAATCAAGCTAGCTGGATATCCATTACCCCGACATTTGTTCTTTAGTTCAATTTGGTCCGCTGTCCAATAGGCTTCTTTTGTGCACAGGAACCTTACATGCCTAAACACTGATGAGGCAATACTAGCGAATACCGACTTCGGAAGGACAGACGCGTAGCTCAACATTGCTCCAGTGTTATTTGGCTTTTAATACACTGGTTTTTTGTTTCTTCCCCGACCTTATGTGCCATGCAGCCCAAGAAGGGCAATATACCTGAAATTGCTTCTATGTCCATACTAAATTTGACGTGTGGTTTCAAATCATTCATTTAGTTGTAAAATTCACTGAGCTTGTCTCGTTTAATCACGAGGAAAGTGTCAACTACATAACGCTATAATATTGGTGGCAGAACGGACAATGCGGAACGACGTTTAAGGTAACTCGGGGTTTCTTTTCACTGTAAACTAATTGGTCTAAGGCCTGGTTGTTACTAGCTCGTTGGAGACGACAAGCTCCTGAATGAATCTGGAAACAAAGTTCACGACGGATTGCTCAATACTTCATACACGCTCAGTCAGATGCTCCCGAACTGTTCCTTTTTGATTTGGCACCAAAACTGCGTACATTTCAACTTTTTAACTGTCACTTTGGATCTCATTTAAGTGTAAGCTTTGAGTCATTGGAAAAGCCTGTACCGCATCTGAAACAAGGGACAAAATTTCGCTCAGGACCAGCGGTTTATTGATCTACGGATGAAAGTGGATAGATAAATTTGTCAAATTAGGGAGCATGGTGGAATTATTTGCGTCATTCCAGGCGATTTTACCTGCGTTATACCTACCAGTTTCGCTAAGAATTTTTTTAGAATATTCCACAAACAAATTTCTGAGCATTTGACAGCCGTGCACGTTATGTTGAACGTGCGAATGGCTTGGATCACTCTATGAAAGCGAAGGCCAAAAAACAACTGGATCCGAAAATGGCAACCAAGCGAACAATAGCAGAAGTTGAAAACATTTTGCGAATTTTCGAGCGCTATCTACTGAAATGTCCTTGTTGAGCTGGCAATGGTTGAGTAGAGCTCTCACTCAACTGATGCGTACTATTATTTTGAGATGAAGGCACTCAGTTCATTTGACGCAATTTTAATACAATACGATTTTGTTTTGCCTGAAACCTGTGGTCCGCGCGAGAAAATGGCTCCGGTCGTGACAGGTTTGACTGTACTTCAAGGGTATCAAAGTGCCTTGCCATACGTTCAGAAATGTGGCTATCCGTGGAATGAAAAAAGGCATCACATATTCAAGTGCCTGATTTCAACGACTACCGCATTTAAAAATCTCCTCCGTATGTTATGGATGTCCCTCACAGAGCCGGTAATGGAAAATGATCTCTTCCAAGTATGACTTCAGGTAGTGCTCAGGCACTTTTAAGGAGCCCAAACAATACTGGGAGCGGAATAATCAGTTTCGCAGATTTTCCCCTATCATCAGGACTTTACTGTCATCAGACTAAGGAGTATCAAAGCGCTTTTTGAGGCTGAGCTTAGCTTTTGACAATGGTCTAAAGCAACCACCACATACACATGAGCAAAATGACACAAGTGTATATAGCCACTGCATCTTAAATGTGAATTATCACAGGGTAGTAATCCTTGAACTCGCAAGCTTTCAGACTAGCAATGAAAACAATAAGTTGAGGCTACAGGTAGCTGGTCAGTAATGAGACTTACTGGCCCTCAGATTCTGTTCAGATGTCTACATTCCTGGGGCTGTCATATAGGTCTGGGTGCGCATTAGCTAGGGAACTTTATAGTATATTTCAAAGAATATTGCCCATCAAGTGCATCATGCTCTGAAGCCGAATATTAGAAATCCGTTGTCTTGAGGTTAATAAGCCACCGGCTGATCGATTCGTTTCGTCTATAAATGCCAGGATATAATCTAATTACATAGGATTACGCGAACAGTGGTGCCGCACAAAGGTTTTGAATTATTACAGCTAGGTTGATATGGAACGTCACTTGTCATCCGAAATTCACAAAATTTTCTGTTGCCTAAAAACAAAGTGCTCAGTAGGTTTTTGTTCTCATCTATCTGACACAACATGCCCACCCACACACATCAACGTCGAAAACAATGGCGCGAGGAAGGTGCAAAGAAACTTCACGGAAAGATGAGCAGGCGAAAACAACATGGTTTATTCCGTTGCCTCAAATTTAGGTTACATTCACGCTTTACCCGCGGGTGGCATTATTAACGTTGTCAAGGCAAACTGTTGAGGAATGCTGGTTAATTGGCTTCTATGGGGACTATGACAGACAACTAGTAAATAGGGAAAAAGAGAGCTCATTAGCATTGCAGATGAACCTAGAAGTCCTTTTCGCAATGGACATGCCAAGTTTATTGAAGCTGAACACTGAAGCTTAAAATATAGAAGTTTCAAAGCTGTTAAGAACAACCATCAAAGGTGACAAATCTTTCACGTTAGTTTCGCGATAGCGCTGAAAAACAAAACGAAAAAGGATGTACAAGTAAGGCACCTATGAGAAAAAATATTAACCTTCCCATAAAGATTACATCTGATAATAAATTTTGGTCTGTCTCTTCATATGTAGGTTACTAAAAAGAAATATACCAATCTATGATTGTCCGTTCTGAAAGTTGGTCCCTAGTAAAGGTTGTGCCTCCAGAGGGCAAATAACTATTTGTGATTCGTGTTTGGCGCAAGGCATATCCCCACGAACTAGCGTTAAAAGTAGCCGAAACCAAACAAAGTCACTTGAATAAAACAGCCACTAATGGTTCAGCGATCGTCTTGATGGCCGGGAAGCTACTAAAGCATATTGAAAAGTTTAACAACGAATACATACAACCGAAAATCTTTTCGAATAGCGAGCATAATCTTTCGTGCATAACTAGCGAGACTAGATGAGAGAGGGGCGGAAAATATGCCTGTTTTAGTGCTTCGTGCATAACCAGTGAGACTAGACGACAGAGGGGCGGAAAATATGCCTGTTTTAGTGAACAAACCCTTAGAACAATGAACCGATTCTGGAAAGCGTGGATAAAATAAAAATCAGTGTTTGAGCTCACGAAATTTCCCCTGGGAAAACCCGGTAATCAACTGATATATGCAGTAACTATAGCGATCAGGTGGTCAAGTAAGCGTTGAATAATATTAGTCCGTTGACCTTACTTTCGTGGGATTATCTCACTCTAACTTAAAGGAAGCTGCTGCTGGGGCACTCCTTCGACCAATGGTCCTTATGAATGAATAACTTCCATTTTCACGACATTATTAAAGGTTTTATTGAATCGACATTTTCTTCAACGCAAAATTTGGGCTTTAGCACGACAAGTGTGTCCAGTTTGACCACCCCGATTGTCGTTGTTAGTATACCTACGCAAAAAAGTTGCACAACCGTGGTGAAATTATTGTTCCAAACCAACTTGGTGCTGCGTACTGAGACTGAAAGTATAGTGAATAATACCAAATCTTACATCAGTCCGAATCAGTGAGTGGCTTAGAGGAAGGATAATTTCACTGGAGGCGTAAAACTTCCTCCTGAGAATTCTCCACTCGAGGAGTCATCACGTGACCACCTGATGTGATTTCCGTCACTGAGGTATGAGTGGCACTGTATCCCGATTAAGTGAGATTATAACACATTGCAGATCGGCCACTTGCGGCCGAACGGTTAGGTGTTAAGTCACCGACTGGAACGTCGGGGGTTAGAAACCGAGTTTTATGGAACGCGCACTGATTGATGATTCCCAGCAAGGATGTAACAGCTGTACAGTGCTTCTGGACTTTCCAGCATAGACTGGCCTCACTGACAGGATTAAATCTGTATTGAACTCATGTCTACTGTCATAAGCCATGTATACAGTGCACGGGTACCCTCACCGTAATACAGGTTTTCCGTTTTCAGGAACTTGGTACTGAAAGAGTTCGTGATACATTTTCCACAAAATGCACTCTTTATCTGCTTTAGTTTCAGTGGCTTCAGCATTTTGTCAGCGGACTGAATGAAGCTGAATGAAAGTTACACCAGGAAGTCTTCATTCAGATTGAAATGACCGAGAGCCTTTCGTTAGTGTACATGCAGCCAATGAGTCTCCGTCCGGAAAAAAGTGCTTTGCAAAAACATTGTGCTAGTTATTGGCAACTAACGTGATTTTGGAAAAGCCAAATATTATCTGTAAAATCACTGAGCTTAAATCAAAATTTGAGATTATAAGTGGAACACAGATTCAAAAAATTACTTCATTTTGAAGGGATCCAAAGTGTTACTCACTCCTAAGTATTGATTAATCAAGGGTTTGGATCAAAAGGTGGCCAGCATCTAAGAGGAAGAGGACAAAGTTGTGTTCCACCCATCATTATACCACTCAGAAGCAGACCATTAAATGGGTGTACTTTTACCATTCATGAAACTCCATTCGGTTATGTAAAGTGGACCACTCTTTTCGTCTTTTTAGACAATTTATCGATTAAGCCCTCTCTTTGTTTCCGGAATAGGCTTATTTAAATCAGTCCTCCTTCTCATGGAGTCCTCACATAGTAATTGTTGAACTTATCCTTTGCTTTGTGCCGTGCGATATATCTGCCAGTATCCAATAGTCATAAAGAGTGAACTCTATACTCAGAGTTAAAAAATACGAGGTGTGGGATCCATGTACTCTTTGTTGGTGTTCCTCAGCTAGTGATTTGAGTACAAATGTGAAAACAATAATATCGAAATCTTTTTGAACGTATACTGGCTAGATATATGCAAATCAGCATAAATGCCGAATGTGATGATGATATTCCAGAAATCCAATAACACTAATATCTCATCATATAATATGTCAATATCTGTTAGGACCGCTCAGGTATCGCTTAGTAACTGCAACCTGTCATTTTCACAGTCTGTTAGCAATCCAATTCTCTTAACTTTCGTGATAATGGCTTGCTATCGTGATGTCTGTTCGGGGCGATTCGGTTCAATGATCCGCGACAGTATTCATTGGAAGGGACAACACAGACGCCACACATTGCTACCAGCTTCCGCATAAAAAAATCAATATTCTGTCAATCGGGAAGGAAATGGATGTAAATTGTTTTAAGCCAATTTTACCACAGTAGAGAGCATCTACATAGTATATATTTTTATCGCCTTATGCAAGTGTATAGAATTCGAAAAGCCAAAAAATATCATTCCCAAATAGCAAAGCCTCAACGGAATAACCCACCCGTAGTTTTCTATTAACTGATTTGCTCAACATCGATTTACATTCGGGGAAAATGTCTGGTTGTCAGACAGTCCGTGGGAAACTAAATGGGGTGTAAATTTTAAGACCTCTGGCCCAGCCTGAAGCAACTAAGTCCCGTTGGACTAATAAGTCATACAAAGCTGAATATAATGCGCTGGAAAGGTGCATCTTGATTATCACTAGTTTGGGAAGATTTGAAAAAGATATGCAAATGGAATGACACCATCGTAAATGGACCAAATTTTCGGAATCTGCGAAAAAGGAATGCTGTGAATGTAACATTTTCTGACATGTTCGTTCTTTTGTCGTCATAACTACCAGCATCTCAGAGCACACGAAAATACGGTTGCGGATAAGTTAAAGAACACGCTTATATAATTAAGTCAATTTTCATTAATCACGCGATTTCTGGGTAGTTTCTGAATAAAACTCAAGAAATGAATCCACACGCTGGACTCTAGACACCACTGTTGCCAATTACTTAATGATGCTGCAAATTCACTGGGTAAAGCTACAAGAATATTTAAAATAAATAAAACTTCCGAGAAGCAAAAACCACTCCGGAAACACCAGTCGAACTTCCAGTATCCAACGGGACTATATTACTTCAGGTCTGGATCGTACAGGATAAATTACATAGTGTAGGTCCGCAGGTGCTGACGGGTAAAAAGTATCCTCAAGAATCGCTGGTCAGTTTCCCTTTGGGTAAATGTTCAATAAAATATATACAGTACGAATGTGGCAGCGCAAACGGAAGATGAGGGGTGGTTTTTAAAAACTCGATTTTTCTCGAAGATGACGACGGTGATGATGATGATAACAATGATGACGGGGGCGTACTCACTTCTATAGTTGTGCCATTTAGGTTAACTTGTGCGTGTGGGGAATCATTAACTACCGCTCGACACTGAGGATACCTTACCTGGTCTGTCCGCAACCTTATACCAATTTCAAACTGCGTATGCAAAAAAACTTCACGCAGTCATGCAATAATGAAAAAACATACGTTTCACTGTCAATGTGAAGTGACGCTAACGGGAAGCTCAACTCAATGGCAGCTGAATGTTATACACAAAGGCTGCCTTAGATTTTGGTTGGAATAATATTTAGGACATCAAAATATTTTGCTGTGCAATATTAGATTTTATAAAAGTTGTCCGATAGTGCGCTACTCAGCTGTGGCCTTCATGCGACATCCGTTAGACCATGCCCAAGGTCTTCATTGCTCTGTTTCCGAAATTTATCACAAGTATTCCTCAAATGAAGTCGTACATCAGTTTGCAAATCGGTTGGATCTTGAAAGGCGATTCAGCTGAATAATCATATGTATGTAGTCTAACATCCTAAGTTAACCTAATTCTGCCACCTTATAACAATGGTTGAACTTGAGGGCTGCAGTGAACCAGAGGGCTACACTTCAAGTTCTGAAGTTCCAACCATGCCAAAAAGTTCAGCAGGTAGCAGTTTGACGAAAACCAATACCACATCAAATCTCATCACTAAGTGGTCTGTTCAATGAAGGGCACGGAGAAGTTTCTTGAGGTCACCAGCATCTCCATTTGTCTGGACCCAGCATTGTTGACTTCCCTGAGGAGGGACGGTTTAGAAAAGATTTCCTCTTGAAATTGCATGCTTAGGTTGCCAAAAGGTTGCTCACAACCGTTTGCACAGCTGTCCAATACAGCCCAGATACTCAGAAAAGTCCGGTGCTACTCGGATGGAAGCTGTTATCGATGGCATTAGGTGTCAGACTTCCATGCCTTACTTACTGCGCCCTTAAACTAAACCAGCTCTTCAATACCATCTGAGGCCGATCGTGGATTGAGTGAAAGGAAACGGAAATAAGCTCCTTTCCTCCGCGCTCAGCAGTCAAAACGCTTCATTTCACTCCAGACCACCTAGTCTGTGAATAGAAGAACAAGATGCAGCCGCCAAGATTGGAACATGGATAAAGAGGACTCTCTGAGATAGGAATAAAGAGGGTTGACCTGAAAGGCGTCTATATCTTGTTGCGAAAGAAACCTAAAGCCACTAGATTGAATTCGCCGTACCCATTTAAACTAAGGCAGCCAATTAAGGGAAGTTATTGGTGACTGGATTTGTTTGTACTTTTCACTGGAGTAAGATAACTCAAGGAATCTGAAATGAATACAATGTCGGATAAGCAGTCCCAGGTCATATAAGACGGAGAATAAAAGGCAAACCAATCTGCAATAACTCCCAGAAGATGGCTACTCGACTTCAGTTGTCAGTTCATGTCGAGGAGCAGGGAGAAAGTCCGTTTACGTAGCTTCAGGAAAACCAGGAAATCAGCAAACCTGGGCTAACTTTTAACTAGCTGGCCGATAACCAAGTCGCAAATACACCCGAAAGTCAACGGGCCCGACTACGAACACATATCCAAGCAGCTGCTGTGGATACTGCTAAACAGGAACAAGAACGATAGGAGAGATTGATTTAATGAGAATTCTTCATCAGTATCCATCCTGGTTAAAGAGAAGAGCCCATTATTTGCCAAAAGCGTTCAGGATGCAAGTTGGAATCGCAGAGACCGTATACTGTTGTTAACAGGGAACTGAATTTTATTTTGGTATTCTGAATCGGAATCATAGCGGATGACTATGACTTCGTGTTCAGTTGCTCCGCTTTAGCTTAGATGTCTTTTACTAGTCTGCATCGAGGTCCTAGTAGGAAACACCAGGTATTAAGCTAAACGATTGTGAAGTGGCATTCATCAGGGCTGTCTGTTACCTTGGTAGCAGACTATCCATGGGCCTGAAGAATGTCAGGTCGACAAAACATTTGGTATCCAGGATAACTGTCATGTACGCATAGATGCCAAAGCTGTGGTGTATGGAAATGTTGTGCTGTCTTCGTTAATGCACGGCGAGGGAATATTGTACCAGCTCAATTGCAATTTACACTCAACATCCTTCGGATCATGTTCACGGGTATAGCCCCGAACGACGAGGCTGCTCGGACAGCAAACGCTGTTGGAACTGAGTGCTTATTGATGAGGAACCAGCTAAGTAGTTTTGGCTGAGTGCATCAGGTTGTTGAAACTCGCCTCCCAAAACCTGTCTGCGTCTAGCTGAAAAACCGACTTAGAAACCGCGTACACCTGAAATTCCAATCAATTGGGATTGAAAAGCTGTATATTGCACTATGAATACAATGTCGGATAAGCAGTCCCAGGTCATATAAGACGGAGAATAAAAGGCAAACCAATCTGCAATAACTCCCAGAAGATGGCTACTCGACTTCAGTTGTCAGTTCATGTCGAGGAGCAGGGAGAAAGTCCGTTTACGTAGCTTCAGGAAAACCAGGAAATCAGCAAACCTGGGCTAACTTTTAACTAGCTGGCCGATAACCAAGTCGCAAATACACCCGAAAGTCAACGGGCCCGACTACGAACACATATCCAAGCAGCTGCTGTGGATACTGCTAAACAGGAACAAGAACGATAGGAGAGATTGATTTAATGAGAATTCTTCATCAGTATCCATCCTGGTTAAAGAGAAGAGCCCATTATTTGCCAAAAGCGTTCAGGATGCAAGTTGGAATCGCAGAGACCGTATACTGTTGTTAACAGGGAACTGAATTTTATTTTGGTATTCTGAATCGGAATCATAGCGGATGACTATGACTTCGTGTTCAGTTGCTCCGCTTTAGCTTAGATGTCTTTTACTAGTCTGCATCGAGGTCCTAGTAGGAAACACCAGGTATTAAGCTAAACGATTGTGAAGTGGCATTCATCAGGGCTGTCTGTTACCTTGGTAGCAGACTATCCATGGGCCTGAAGAATGTCAGGTCGACAAAACATTTGGTATCCAGGATAACTGTCATGTACGCATAGATGCCAAAGCTGTGGTGTATGGAAATGTTGTGCTGTCTTCGTTAATGCACGGCGAGGGAATATTGTACCAGCTCAATTGCAATTTACACTCAACATCCTTCGGATCATGTTCACGGGTATAGCCCCGAACGACGAGGCTGCTCGGACAGCAAACGCTGTTGGAACTGAGTGCTTATTGATGAGGAACCAGCTAAGTAGTTTTGGCTGAGTGCATCAGGTTGTTGAAACTCGCCTCCCAAAACCTGTCTGCGTCTAGCTGAAAAACCGACTTAGAAACCGCGTACACCTGAAATTCCAATCAATTGGGATTGAAAAGCTGTATATTGCACTCCGGTTTATTGGCAAACGTGGCATCTTACAGAATGGTCTGGAGATCAGCTATTTTCATGAGCATTCGAACCTGATAGGCGATATGTCGGAAATGCCGGTAAAGGCAAACAACTATGTAGGTCTATAGGAATTTCACTGTGAAGACCCAGAATACAGAGAATCTATTTCAGTCGGTGTAAATTTGAACTCCTTGCGTTGGGGTTTGTTGACGTACTACACGATTGAAGCCTTCTTTCATCGATCCTTAATTTCAGTGTCATCTAGAGAACTCTAAGTCCGATAGAAAAATTACGCGACACGATTTTTTTGACCACACACCCATTACCAGTGAATGTAACAACGATTTCCAGTATTTGGATGATATCATGGCTTCTAACCAGGCAAAGCATGGGTTTACACATCTCGTATTTTTGGGAACCGAATTCCCTTCTTCTCTTTGTAGCCTTGATATCAGCACGATGACCAGGAATGTACAAGCAAGCAAAGAGGTGGAAAAATCTCTGTTAACGAAACGGAGTGAGTGATCGTCCCAAAAGAAGACGGCAAATCACTGAGCAAATACTGTTCAGTCAATAAAGGACGCCGAAAACATCATCAGTGCTCTCCAACAAAAATACAGACTTACCGTTGGGAATACGCGATAGGGGAGATTTTACAGCTTTATCAATGTTTGCTAAGTCATTAAAGCCTGTTTTTAGTTTTTGATGCACGGGTTTTGAATTTGGCCTGTTGATGTCGGAATAATGGTAAGAAAGATTCTAGGTGGCATCCTTTTTCGCGGTGTTCATCCTCAGTTTCACTTTGAGCGACCGCAGACCAAATGCAATTTTCCTTCCACACTCAGCATTCATACATTTTAGGCATTTTGATCATTTGGGAGTCTAAACACCAACCACATACATGAGGTTGTAACAGGAAATAGTAAGTGTCATTGGTTATTGGTCGTTATTTTGTTCATATTAGGATTAGTCTCGCATCCTGTGGTGAGTATTCAACTTAATCGTTGACTTCAAAGTCAAAGAGTTCATGGAATTGTATTTTCGCTTTTTGATTTTTAAACGGAAACAGAATATAAAGGCACCAATAATAATCTGTTGTCAAACATGTTTCGCCAATGCTCTACATCTTATGTTTTGTTTTGCGCAGGTACAACTTTTGACATAAGAAAACAGCGTGTTTCCTCACGGTGCAAAGAAACGGAGAGAATGAATGTATGCTGTGACATACTTTCAACCAGTGAGTAACAACTGGTACACTGCTGAGCCCAGAACAGCTGACGTACCGCTTAACACATGTGGGCGTCAGCTTTGTAGGCGCAGGCAAACATCATTTCACGGTGAATACGGAAAAAAAAGCTAAAAGAACTCGGTTTTACACCTCATCAGGCAGTCTGCAGACCGTGCCGTTACTATCCAGTCTGTATGCTAACCCAAATTTCAGCACGTTTGGGTATTTTCAGACCAAACACGCTGGTTTGCCAGTGGTTGGAAAGCGGGTAACATAGGACAGGGTGAAAAAAAGAGGTTCACAAAGGGATTCATTTCTTTCAGCGGCATATTCGTATGCATTAGGAGATATTCCGCCACATTTCAGTCCCTGACATAAGATTCCAGGAAATTGACAGTACAGTACAACAGTAGTGCACATCAGCTAAACCCTGTAGCTTACTCTACACGAAAGTTTTACACCTGAAAACTCGTTACCACTTTTTGATTTGTTTGGTATTATAAAAGAAAGAAAGTTACTTTAAGATAGGATAGCATACGTCTTTGGTGGAAGAAACAAGTTTGAAAATTACCACGATCAATGCTTCATCTTTCCTGTTTACAGTTCTTTTTTTATAACTAATAAAAAGCACGTTTATTTGATAGTTGACGTCAAGCGATGTGTGAAGTGGAGCCTATGGGATTTTTAGAAAACTACTGCTAGTTAGGAAAACCAGCGCAACTCTCACGCATTTACCGTGAAACGATCACAAAATACTCAGCAGATATTGACGTCTACTTCAACTGCAGTACAAAGTGGACGACCGAATTCGGCCTTAATTAGAGTGTCAAAAACCTAAAGTAGTCATCGTTTGAGCAAAACTGGACTTGGTAGACGCAAGCATCTAGTTCGTATTGGCTCGTTTGTAGCAAAGCATTAATAACCAGAGAACATATTTTTGTATTGTCCCTCCAATAAACTGAGTAAGAGTAACCAGTACTCGATAGGATAGCCGCAATCGCATGCTAAAAGTCCAGGACAGTCTGCGTTACGTCAATCTTCTTTTGGACGCATATGAAAAACCTTGATCGATTTGTTCAACGACACTGGTGAACAAGTTGGGTCTGATAGCTGTGTAGAATAATAAACTTTTGGGTCACATATTCCAGAGAACCTGTCGCCAAAATATTTCTGCTGATTGCTGACTGTGATGGCTGACTTTCAGGTAAATGTGTTTGTTTTTTTAATTGTTGGTCTTGCTTTCAGTCTCTTACATTCCAATATGAGTGAAATACAATCCAGTTCTCTATGGAATCCAAACAACAACTCAAAATCATCGCACCAGTTCCCTAACATAATATAATATAAGCCTTTTGCTTTATCAGACGCTAGCACTTGTTCTTCCTCAGAATTTATCCACTTATCGAAAGCCACAATCTGATGCATGATGACTTTTAAATATGAAGCTGTTGCGTCCCCATTTCTAGACAGGCACCCAATAATTGAAACGATGTTACTTGCTGAAAAGGAACACTACTCCACAGAACGGCTCCTCTGTTATTGAGATACAAAACACTGTGTCAAGTAGGTTGGTCGGATGAACGAAAACAAATGTAGTGCCCTACACTTTCCATAGCCCATTGCACAAGAATCGGTTTAGTATAACACTTTAGTATAACGTCATTAGGCGGCACGACCAAATGAATGGCGTGTGCGAAAAAACAGCAGAAAAAAGTACTGTTAGGCTTCACCCGATATGATTGTTTTTTGTTGCTTCCAGTTCCTCAAATACGTGGTTTTGTGTTGTTTGCATATCTAGAGCGCACTTTTGGTTCTCTGGGTATCAATGGATGGACTGTGTCTTTGTTGGCAGAGGGAGTAAGGTGGCTCAGTGGTTAGGGCGCGAATTTGCTGACCGTAAGATCCGCGGTTTGAAACCGACCTCCGCATCTCGACTTCTCTCTAGGTTTGGGCAACCTAGCAGTATCCCAGCCCTCGTGCTTCCTTCGGGCGGCATGGCAGCTAGACAACGAAAGGGTACTACAACTGGGCGATTGTTGGTAAATTGGGCGAAATTTTTTGAAAACTTGTTCATCAAAACTGACTTTAGTAATCTTGATTAGAGCTATCAGAATCAGCGCCGTCCTGGTCACTGATAATTGAGCTCGATGTTACGAAAATGCCCGCATTCCAAGGGTTTCACAAAAAACGAACCACAGCACCGCTAAACTGATAAATTTGCGAGGTTTTAAGGGAAAATGGAACAGGTCGGTATAAATTCCGTAAAGTTGGTATGATCCAGAAATGCGTGGGCCACAAGATATTGACATTCTACCATGCACAAACTGTGCAGCATCTTCTTCTCCGGTATCAATAATAGTTTAGTAATGCCTCTTTCGGTATCCTCGGTAACTAACACAAACTGCGGGAAACACAGAAATTCAGAATTCTGCCAACTGTCATCTTCTAGAGACGAACAAACGTCTGGGTGAAGCGAGGAGTGGTTAATTAATCGTTGAACAGAACTTTAAATATGTTCCTTCAAAGCTATATCGTGGTTGAATGGGCGCGCGATCCGCATGACGACAATTCATGGTCGGTCTGTCGAGCAGTTTTTTGAGCCCTTTCTATGATCAAAGTGTCTGTGCATGTCTTCTATCAAGCATTGAATGACTGACCACTTTGCACGATCGAAAGACATAAGACTGGAAGTAAGAGATATTTAATTTCAGCCGTATACCAACTTTCTAATCTCAGTTCCAAAACGTCACAAACTTCACCAGAGTTCAGTAAGAATAAAGAATATTTTGTTTCGTGTGAAGAAAAATCCCGCTGTTGTCTCTTATTAATTGGAATTCTCTCATGAAAGCCCTCAAATTATGCTGGATTTTTCATTCGCCCGCCGCACTGATAAAATCCACAAAAGCATTTGCACACTCAAATGCGGAAAAATACGAACACCTTTGTCAAGAACACCAGGATTTAGATGGATAACTTGATGTAGCCTTTAAGCCAAACGCTAAGCAACTTGGCAATCAATTATGCAGCAGAGCCTTTATCCCGCCAATGCAATTCTGATGAATGATTAGTTTTCGGCTCCGTATCGTACTTAAATACAGGAATCAATCTTAAGTGCCGTCATATGACTTAGTCAAATACCAGTCGGACACAATGCTGTTTTATCGAAACCAAACTAGTTACATGTATATATCACCCACAATATTTTATCCGCTCTAGATTATTCTTGAAGCAAGTTCCATTAAGTTCCAATTATTTTGTGCCAACTCTTCTTCAGCCCTTATTCTTGCTTAAAGAGCGCCGCGGAGCATTTCTATCCTATTAAAAATATCTCTCCTACCAAAACTCTAAACTCTGTTTTATCACTAGATTTCCAAGCCTCCATAATGATGGTAATCGATGTGAGTTCCAGGCATATAGTAAAGGGACTAAAAAAATGATCATCCTATTGAAAATCTTCTGCCAAAAAAAACTTCCAGATAACTACTCGTCATTCTGGTAACATGCGGCGTGCAAAATAGATAAACAATTTGTTTAGCGTTTTTGACAAGGTATAACTTTTGTCAATACCGCAACATTTAACATCCGCAAAGTTCGTAGCTGATGAATTCGTAGTTGTCTGGATGCAAAATTAGTAAGGCCTTTTCCCCAAAAGTAGTTGAGACGGTCCTTTTGGGATGGGAGAAGGGAGAGCAACAAACTTCAGGTTATCGCTGAACCTTGAAATTTCGGATTGCTTGTAGAACCTAAATAGACGCTCAGTTTATCGTATTCTAACAAGCAAAAGCGCATGCACGCCGTTGACATGGAATAATAAATTCTGGCCCTTTTAGCCAGAATCTTTTTCCATATTCATGTGACAAAAGCCATTTACAGACTTGTAATTCCTTGTTTTGTGTCAGCACAATTTAGAGCGGCTATTGGTTTTTAAACTGGTATACAGGAAAAAATGAGACAAAGTGGGAAGCACTACCATTGAGCAACTGCGCTTTCTGAAGACCTAAAGCCTTAGAAACCAAAACAAAGCGCCTCCTAATTTATAATTTGATACAAAAACAAATCAAACTAAATACGAAGAATGTATTCACCTTCTGAGTGCAAAATCCTGGCTTGTACAATTACCCCAGTTACAAATAACGGCACCATTCACGCAGATTTTGCTCGATTGATGCGATGGTGTGAACACTTGATCGCTATTTACTGTGTCAATGGTTTCAACTAGATAAATATAAATGGCACTTAAAATGAATCCGTAGTTTTTGCGAGTCAGCAAAAACGGGCTCAATTCGCGTATTCCGTCAGAAAAACGCCTAGCCGTGCAAACATTTAAATCAAAAATATGGCTTTAGAAGCTGACCAGTTGCTTTTCAGATGTGATTTAATTTTGCGGGAAAATGTAATGCACAAATAAAATTGGGAATCCACAATTGTAGACTCCACATAAAGTTTCAGTTTCCTGAAGGTGCATTCATCCAGTTTTCACCCATCTAAAGGAGTGTGTCAATTGAATCCCTTCTTGGATACCCAGTGAACAGTTAGTCTTTTTTCCAGATTTCTTTAAAGCGGGTTGGGTGACTATTTTGCACAAACATGCGTTTCAGAACCTCATTTTTCTGGCAAACAGTCATTAGAACAGATCCTCCTTTTCCTCGGAGTGAGTCTTCCAAATAGATTTTCCTTCAGTTTTAACGGGGCGAAACTCCTGAAATGTATATACTGACCAGTCCAGGTATCGTATCATCCGATCTTAGTTTCTTCCAAAAGACTAACACATTCATTGGTTTCCTCATTGGTGAAGGTGATGTTAGAATGACGTGGAAACGTTGGGTACGTCATTCAAATCGGTATTTTTATTTAGTGTGGTTAACATATAATCATACCTCATGCACCTTAACTGTGTCGGAATCATTCACAAAAATATAACCTGCTGCTTAATAAAACAATGATTATTGTTACTCTGAGGAATGGGACATTACCGCCATATCTTAGCGTGGAATGACGTTAAACTCCGGTCTGTTTTGCCGCTGGTTTAGGTCACAATGAAAGATCGGAAGTTAGTTTCTTACAAATCAGTGGAAAGAAAGTAATGGAAGGCGCATGGTCCTCCTTCAGCAAACACAAAGCGGAAGCTGGTAGTTTGCGTCTGATTCTCCCTAAATAACTAAACTGAATGTAAGATACTTTTACAGCGAACATGATACGGGATAAAGCCCATACAAGTATCCTCTCTATTTCTTCTTGAAAAAAATCTTACTTTTTGTCACCATTCTTAGGGATTTGTTTGTCCACTTTATTTGCATTTCTTCACATTTGCTGTGGAAAGAAGTGAATTAAGTTACGTGAATTTCAAAGTCTCTGTCGAGAGTTTAGAGAGATTCTATGGATGGATTCTACATGTTACTATGTTACTATGTTACTACGGATGTTACTACTTCTCTTGTCTCGATGTGTTTGGGTAGTTGTGAGAAATAACTAAGCAAATATGGTGAACTAATTGTTCATTATAACTAATCAGTAAATCCTTTTCTTCATGGAATCAGTGTATTTTGAAGCTTCTTAATGTTCTATTTCGACAGCTTTTAGATAATCGTATGAAATGTGACTAACTAATCCTTCCTTTGTTTTAAACAATAAAGTATTAAACAGTAAAGTTTCAAACAGTATCATTACACAACAATATTGTTTTGTAAGAAATTCATACTAGACCCTGTGCATTCAAAAGACTTCATGCTATTTCCACTTAAAAATATATCTATCTAAAACTACTTCTACTGTTTCAGACAAAGATAGACAAAGGTAGTCTTGTCAGTTGTGTGCAGTCCTACCAGTCCGGCAACCTTCTACATTGCTTTCACGTTTGAATTAGAGAGTCTATTTGGCACCGCAAGTGATCGTTGTGATATTAATTCGTTGGGGTAATGAACATTTCTTTATTTTGCTTGTAGCTTATGATTTGACTGTCAGTCTTTTTTGGACATCACCACTCAATATGTCTGTGTTCGTCCTTTATGCTAAACGACTCGAAGACGGATTGAATTTCAAATCTCCAACTGTGTTATTTTTGTAGGCAATTGGTTTAATATCGCCCAATTTTACCAGCCTATCCTGCGATTGGTCAATGGACTTACACGTCAGTGCACAAGGAAAGATGTACCTTTGGTAAGCGGGTCCTTCAAATTTGGCCATAATGTCCATTTCTAAATTCCTGATTGTGAACTCACAGCGGATTCATCCATTGCCGGCTTTGAGATAATTGCTGCTATACAGAGATTTCAGAGTTATTCAAAAGAATAAAGTCAGTCCACGTCGCTACGGTTACAAACATGTTTGCTTATTGAAAATCCAGGTTTACACTACTTTCCGTTGCATATTTTCGCATTTGGATTTTGTCAGCGTCCGGCAGAATGAGCAAACCCACGAGTTTAATACTGGCAGATCTTACGAAAGCCACTGTCGGGTTGGTTGTGGTCTGCTGTTACAGATTCTCGTTGATAGACACAACGAGCATCTATAGACCAATCATGTGCATGGCTCTTTCGCTAACGGAGCCACTCCGCTTGTCTTGATAAATAGAAGTCCCAACCATGACTAGGCAAAGCAATAGATGTATACGGCGCCATTGCTCCCGCGTTCTTTCTTATCATGCGCGTATTTAGTCTATTTGTCTTTGATTCTTACTACCTGTTTAAATATGCTGATGACAATGTAACTGCGGCCATCGTAATTTAAAATCTCACATGGAGTTACAAGCCGTAACGAACGAATCTGATTGGATCCGAAAGACCGTTCTTCTTCAAAATATCCTGTGTTTCATAACAAAATCCTGTTGAAAACTTGTCTTTGCTCATTTCTGGAAAACTAGTCTTCCGAGGCCCACAATTGTGAAGTGCCTAGGGTAACTTTGGCTAAATGATTCAGCAGACTGTCTCACCTTTAGACTGCCCTCACCTTGCCAAAGTTTGAGGGTCTTCATTAGATACCTCCAGACTGAGAATGCTGTCCGTTCCTTTAAATCACATTCACAAACTCCTCATGCAGTATGTTCTTATCCACTAAATTTACTGTTCTAATTATATCCCCCAACCTCTTAGCGGGGAATTTTCATCTCCTAGGAGCAGTTAATCTTAGGAGGTGTTGATAGAGAGCAAGGATTGTACAGCTTGGTAGGTGATTACCTACATCTTTTAGTTTTATCTCAACTTTTTACTTGCAGTCCATACAAAAGTTTTTACCTTCCAAATCTATCGTTCGTCATCCACTACATACCTGCTCCGCTTGCAATAATCTTTTATTGTATGGTGCGTTATTATCAAGCATTCTCTTTCGGCTACTTAATGTTGAATAGCATCTGTAAAACACACTGTACCTCTATATCTATAAATCTGTCACGAATTTTGTTGTTGAATTTTTGCCACTTTTGGCATATAGACTTGCTTTTGTCCTGGTGACAAGGCTGACCAAATAGAGTGAAATTTTGTGTAAAATATTGTGGCCCAAAGTGTTATTAGTATTTTTGCGAGTACACGAACATGGACCTTCGGATGGAGGACCAACAAACAGGTTTATGCGCATATCCACCAAACCACATAATCAGTATTTTTGTCTCCCCTATCCCAAGCAAGTCAATTTTATTCACGCCAATGATTTTCAATTAGGTTCCGACTTAGGTTTTAGACTGTCGATAAAATTTCCACTATTTTGAAACAAAATTTGCTCCACTTACCCGCGGATGTTCCTTTTTGAACACCATACTTCTTATTCACTGATGAATTCCTGCTTGTTTAGAAACCTGTGGCAAACGTCTGTTCATCCCAGTGGCCTTCTGACCGTAATGAGTGCAGGCACACAAACCAAAGAGGTTCATTGTGCACCCACTCATCGGGTCGAAATGATTATTGTGCGTACTCACGCTTCCCTGTCCATCGTTTTCTCATTTTAAAGACCTTTCGAATACTTATTGGGTGTAAACTAATCACTTTCTCGAATGGGAGCTGATTAGTCTAGTGCTACTAGACCAGCAGAGGGGGAAAGCTGTAATGACTGAATATCTTAAGTGAACCGTTTTGACGACGTGTTTCGGATGCCGCAATTGTGCCTACAAAATGATGGTGCGCACCTTTCTGCTTCGCACTCACACATTTTAGTGATAAAAGCAAACCGAAATTAAGAAGAATTCCCAGGATTGTGTGAAAAATTTCAGAACAAAGAGCGTCCGTCAAGGATCACCAAAAACTGACTAATTTTTGACGTTTGCAGGAGCTCATCATCTGAACGCCCGTACAAGATAAAAATTAACCGAGGTTGAAAAATGGAAGCCGTCTATCTTACGTCCTACTCTCAAGTTTGAATCGGTAATGATTCGTTATAGAAGTTGCATCAGTCTGATGTCATTCTAGAAATCACGAACAAAATCTGTTCTCACCGCTTCCAGCAGACAAGTTCAATAATCCGGAGAATAAAGTTATTTTATTTGATAAATACACTCATTTACAAATCAATTTGGTTTTTACGGAAGACTCAGCTGAATCTCTCGTTTATGATATTCTTCAACTGAACGTACTGCACAAAGGCTGCGTCGTATTTCAGTTGGTACGATATTCGAGATATCGCAGTATATTCTCATAAAGGAAACTACTCACATGTTTGTTGAAAACTCTTCGACAGCCAAAGACTGCGATGTCTCGAATATCATACGAACTAAGACATGAGGCGGCACATTCAGTTGAAGAATGTCATAAACGAGAGATTCAGCTGAGTATTCGGCCGAGTTGTTTGCTTGTAAGCGGCAGGGGGAAACTCTCTAAGAATAGTTACTATCTACAAAAAGCCGCGCAGGAAAGTTGAAGAAAAAACGATTTCAGTCGTTTGCAACTTTTTCCAAACAAGGTAAAATCGTATACATAAATACTTGTGTTTGGCTTGAACTGACAAGACTTTTATTCTTAGTTACGCAGGTACTCGTTTAAGGTTAGTTCTATTTCTTCATAAATTTTTGGGACTGAAACTTTTTTCACTAGGCTTTAACAAGAGTTTCCCGGAAATAGTCCTTGCTCGCACCTGCGTTTTTAAATTAATCTTACGTTGCACAACGTATATCAAATTAACTTGTATCACCTGCTCCGAAATCACCTCTTCAAGATCAGTGTTCCTAGGACTGAAGATTGACATTTGACTCTATAAATAATTCTACACATCGCTTGCGTGATAAAGTATCAAATATCGTGATTCAGCAAGGATCGTGTCACCGTTTGTTAACTTTTTCCTTATTACAATTGTTTTTAACACGCCTACGCGACAAACAGTACAAACACGCCTTTATCCTTTATCCGCTCGGGCGTGGAACTTTCTGATCAAGTTTGTTTCATCTGTTTTTGTAGTGGTGTTAAAATTAATTACCAATTCCCGTGAAATTATTTTTTTCTTTAGCTAATAAAATAGATTGTTCATTAGTTCATACAGCATCTCTTTTGTTGTGTCCTGTGCGCTGAATATATTCCCTTAAGAAAATTATACACTGCGTTTTAACATTGAGGATAATCAATCTGGTACAGATTAAACACGTTTGTAAAAGTGAGGAACATGCTATCGAAAGAATAATGTATGTGTGGCTACAAAAGCAAACAGAGGAATGACATGCTTCTCTCATAGCTGAACTGAGGAACACAATATCTTTAATGGGTAAGGAGAATGGAATCAAATGGAATCAATGCGCTCTTGATGTCTCGAAAGCATCTGACACACTGCTTAAAACATAATGCTTGCCATTTCTTCGGGCAGTGACAACAAATTTCCTCATCTGGTTAGCTAAATTGTTCACAACTTGAATGAGGGTGTGACTTGGTTTATATTATTCCCGAATAGCAGACAAATGTTCATGTGGTGTTCGTCGGGTTAGGCAAGTGTCTTGGAAACATTTTAGCAATAGTCGGAGAAACATTAAGTGCATCAGCGTATCGATGGTCGTTTTATTGCTTCTTGTTAGAAAAGTCTATATGAAAATCAATTCCCAAGCGGCTACAGTGGTTACTTCATTATTTTGTGAAGGAAGTAAAGGTAGTCAAGAAGACAGTAAAACGAGCTAGCTTGTGTCTTAAGGCATTTTGTTACGGTTCCTTCCCATTTTAGTTATTTGCGGTAGAGTAGGCCTGGCGTTGTTCTCTCTAACGACCAGGTTACCCTGGCTCCTAACTGCTATCAACAGAAAGTTTTTTTTTCGATGCCTTTCACTGCACATAGACAAAACCTTACATTAGGTGTATTCCGCTTGGTGTAGTGTACACTCTTGTGGTTAACCAATCGGGCATTCTTCCTAGCATCCTATGCACACGAGGTTTAAACGGCAATCTTGTTCACTATTCTCAAGGTGCGCTTGTCATTCTTTTATTCTCGCTAATTGTAATAGTTTCCGTTGAGCCGTTGTTCATTCTTTTTAAATGTTCTGTTTGCCCATCTACGTCCGTGCAAACCAGCTTAGCGTTGTTGAATGCACCTCTACGATCAATATTCTCCCTCTCTAAATATCTAGGCTTATAAATTTCTACTCACACTGAGGCAGATTCATCACAGCTCACTGACTACTCTCTGTATCGCAGTTTTATATGTAACTGAGTTTACTGTTGTTTGCTTCCTACTGCCTCGTGCTCCTTGTATGTCATACATGCTGTTCTGAGTTGGAAAGACTCACATCTCCGTAAGTGAGGTCTGATCCCCATTTCACGCTCAACTCTGATCTCTCTATCCTTACTTATAGGCATTCATTCACAACTTTCGGTCACATAAACCGACTGAGTCGTGCCACTGTTTGTACTCGACTCCCGTCTGAGTGAAGCAGCTCAGGTAAGCTTAAATGGCAATCAGACATGAATGTGCCCTACTTCTCCGTGGAATATTTGGTTAATTTTATCTAATATCCATAAGTTCCTATTTTCTGACCACATTTTTCACTCACAATTTCTTTTGTGTTCTGGTATGCGAACAGTAAAATCTCACTATCTATCTACCTACCTACTCACCTATCTATCTATCTATCTATCTATCTATCTATCCATCTATCTATCTATCTATCCATCTATCCATCTATCTGTCTATCCATCACTCATCCGATTTGACAATCGATCAACCAGTGACTGTATCAGCCAAACGACCAATCAAACAGCAGCTCACCCAGTCGGTTGATTGGTGACTGTGACCCGAATGGTTACAAACAGGTGAATTGCCTTACCGTAGAACTTTAATTCTCATTGCGTTAAATCAGTTTACACCCGGAACCCAATAAAATGTAGGTTACCGGTGTAAGGATGTGAAACATTATCTTTCAAACTTGGAGGTAGGTTCGGACATGATTAGCCAGTCTTTCCAGCACAACCCGAGTACTGAAGAAAATAAATAGATCAAATAGTTTGAAAGCGAGATGACAGCATTCTTTGGAATAGGTACAGTCTCTGAGTTACCGCTAACCTTATATCACAAACCAAAGGTTCAGCTGAGAATCATCCGACTATCTCGTTGATACCAACTGAATTTGTAAGTGTATGTTCCTCGACAGTCTGATAGGATATTCCTCGGTTATTAGATTTCAAGATTATGTTCTGATTTGCAAGACCACTGATCTATGGTGAAAACAGAGGCTGAAGGGTTCGTTGGGTCTCTGAAATCACACGGACACGCCAGTAACATAAAGGGGTTAGGTGATTTCTCTGAACTATGCTGGTCATGTTTCAGCTATTCCGACGTGCGTTCCAATTATTTCCTAACAAAAGCGAGACCCATGTAGAGATAAGTTTGAGATGAGTATAACAGGGTGAAAAATTGACTAAATATATGGATTCACTGTCACCAGTTAGATGCCAATAATTTTGGGGGTTTTATTTTGATAAAACCAGAAGACGCTGACTGCCATCGAAGGCAGGCACGTTTGCTACTCGGTAAAAGAGCATGACAGAAAGGAAGCAGGTGAATACATGGCCGTGTTACGCCGTTACCGTATTTAAATGATATGCGGTGATATATTTTCTCTCGGTGGAAGCTTGTCACATTGCTTTTTAGCCGTTCGAGGCCCAACGGTGGAGATTTAAACCACTGGCCGGAAGGTTGCGAGTTCCAAACACTCTGAATTTCGTCAGATGTGCACTGTTGACGATTCAAAGAAAGGATAAAACAGCTGTACAGTGCTTCTTGGCTTTTAGGCATAAAGTGACCCCGCTTACAGGACGAAATTTCAATAAAGTGAACATGCTTGTTGGACAGAGACATTTTGCGCTATTTTTAAAGTTGATATCAGCTTTTTTCCATGATAAAACACTACCCATAAGTTCTATGAAATCCTCTGGTCCTAACTTTCATGTCAGCTAATTCAGTTGAAGAATATATCAAATCAGAAGACAAGGTGACATTTAGCTCAAAAATTATTAACTGTGGTCTCACTACCCTCGGAAAGACCCAGAGAAAATGCAGCTGTCGGTGAAATAGCCTGGAGTCAAGACGTTTTCCTGCACCATGATGCACCTCAGGGGAAGAAGTCAACAACAAGTGATGACATCATTATGTCTGTTTCTGAAAACGGCTGAGTCGGCACCCCCTCAAGGGCGCTCATTGCAGCGAAAATGCCCTTCCCCATTGGACTGTTAGATTGGAAGATTGTCGTAGGCAGTAGTGGTTAGACGAACAGACACATAGGTGGCATGAACTAAACGAGAAGTAACTCTCAAAGAACGACGTATCTTTGATCGTTGGATTTGCATCATAGGCAACTGCAACTTTATAATGTAAGTATCTCAATAAATACAGTTATCTTCGTCACCATCAGAACGCATTTTCACGTTAAATGGTCTTTATACGTTTTTCAGTTCGTCGTAGTGGCCCAAGGGTCTTCACCGTGAGGACAAAAATCGGGGACGGCTGAGAATTATGCATATCAGCAGCGCTGGACTAGTGCTTCTCACATACAGATAAGTGATCCAATGAACGAAGTACACATAAAGTGTACTAATGTATCCTATGCAGCTGTTCCTCTGAGGTTACGGTTTTCAAGATACTTGCCGAGTTTACTTCAACCACAGGTAACACTCTCACTGTATCACTTTTGTACTAATGTCCTATAGTTGCACAAGCAGAACAATTGAGGTCACTGTTCATTTATACATTACCCTAGCCCCTGTCAACTGAATATATCCAAATTTGAATCTAAGCTGAAAATGAAGTAAGAACAACCTACAGATAACCTATGGAGATCCAAATAGCTATTCCGATAAAAAAACGATGATTACAACGCTCAAAGCTTCATTGGAAAAGAGCCTTCATTGATAGCAAGTACAACGGCCTGACGTACGGTTAAGCAACCTAGTCAGATAACCCACATTGTGTTCAGGTTATCGGACCATGCTCTCAACTTCAGAGACCACATGCGGTTTCTTTTCGCACAAGCCTCCTCAAACACTCAGACGTTCTCCATTGCGTTGGAAATCAAAACATGAATCCTTCATTCCAACAAATGTGTACTGCTTCATAAAGAAATCTGTGATATGGTTGGTGTGCGTAGACACGTTGTGATGCTGTTCAGCTAAAGTTTCACTTGATTTGTCAACATCTAACATGGTAACAGACTGCCTCACTAAAAAGGCGAGAGTTTTCATCATCATCAAAATTTTCTTTTCTTCGTTGGGTCTTTTAACCGATGTAATCTATCCCACACTTTAGTCTTCTGCGTGCGAAGCGAGCTGAAAAACGGAAGCTTCTCAGTCTTAACTAGCTGTAAAAACTGGGTGGATTGAAGTGATTGCAGATGGAGCCAGCCAAACAATAAAGCGCACATTCAACTCTGACACACTTGTTATCTTAGTAGATGCGGCCTAAATTCCTAAATTCACCTTTTCAAGCATTTTTCGCCTTTCGTTTTAGACATAAAATGCTTAAATGTCATGTTTCTTCTATTCGATTTGGTCAGCAGTTGGTCGGCTGTGGATGCCATTGTTTTCCCTCTTCATGTCATGATAGTCACGCGCCAAAATATCAGTTGACACGTCCCAACAGCCAATTTTGCAAATAACACTTACTTTGTCCAATAGCATGCAGATATACCCCAGACCACGGGAAAAAGCAGTTTGTGTGTGTGTGCCGTCCCGGTCAATCTGTCTCAAATCATCTTCGCTACGGTATCGCTTTTCATACTTGTAGCTCAGTGGCTAAGGCGCGGACATATTGGCCGTAAGGTCCGTAGTTCTAACCCATTCCCGGCATCCTGACTGCACCTTTCTAGCCTTGGGCAATCGGGTGCCTCGCCTTCCATGCCTGTGGGTGGCATGGAAGCCGGGTACCAAACGTGTGTCGCAGCTGAACTATTATACTATCATATTTTAGCGTATTGGTTGACCTTATTAAGATCGTGTTCCCTTTCATTCATAGGGTCATTGCAAGTTCACTAATTGTTTTGGAATCCGTAGACTGAGCTCGAAATCCCAAATTAAGAGGACCAAAAATAACTAAAGGTTTAAAGACGGTACTCGGTGATTTTGGTGTACCATTTCCCACTAAACAACACCGTAGTCGCTGTAGTCATTTCCTCCCACCTTAGCAATCGTCCACTGGGTTTTTACTGCACATAATTTTCCCAGTGTAGACTGGACCTCAGTAAGTCATCACTTCATCATATATTTGAGTAACAACTGCGAGTGTGCAGAACCTCATCAAAGTGTTTCCTTGAATTTTTGGACTATCCTTATGGTTTTTTAACTTTCATTGAACGCAACCGTTGATCCCAAATTGTTTTGGGACATTTGGCATCCATCTCACTGCCTTCGTCTGTCCTGAGTGCGCTTAAAGTAATCAACGATAAAAATAGGACAAACTCTTGCTCAGTTATGTCGGAAAACGAAGAGAGACAAAGTTGTCGGTAGCTCAGGCCTAGAACACTCATCTGGTGTCTGAGTCCCGCTTCTACTATTCCTCTATTTGTCTGCACCGGGTGTATGTGAATTCCTGTTCAAGTTTTAACAGTAAAAATGTAGCGGAAACTTTTAGGCGATTATTGCAAGGCAGCCACTGTTTCTGTCATCGTTTTATCGCGCAGTCACTCAGATCAATACGACCTTAGAGTTGACGAGGCACGACAACTTGATACGGCATGAGATGACGAGACAGCTTTGGTGTTGCTCGAATAAATCCGTTGTCTAGACCTACATTAAGAGTTTCAGGACTTTGCTAGAATACTCGTGCGCTTGACTGGCAGCATTGTTCGCTCTGCTGAACTGCGCTGCCAAAAATTTAGCAGCCCACACCAGTACCAAAAACTTTGAAGGGTGGATCCAAATATACTTTTTTTCCGGGAGAGCTCAGCTTCCTTTGTTACCTATCTCGGGTGAGCACATTAGCTTCTTGAGACCAAGAAGTCAACATTACGCGGAAATGAGCAGGAAACTTTCATGATCAATAATTATCGCGAGATACAAGCCTTAGTAAGGTCTACAAGATGATGAAAACGACAATTAACGTAACGAATTTCACTTAGTCAACGTGTTATAAGCAACAAGAATAGGCAGCCTTTTGACGGCATAACCAAGCCAATCCATTTTCGCGACATCTTGCTCGATGGTGCAGTGTCACCACATCAGCATGAAACACCGACCGCAGCAGTCCTACGCACCCAGTAGCCTAAGTGTGCCTTCACACTCCACTACCAAGGAAATAATGAATTTCGAGACCAAGGCCAGATGGGATTTTGAGTCGTGGGTGCGTTCATTGAACGGCTCACTTGGGTTTCTCATGTTCGGTCTACTGCATTGATGGGCTAACCCGTTAAATATCGTTCTAGCCGTCGATGTTGCCAGTGCTCGCTGTACGGAGGCACTGAGGCAAGGCTTCCATGTTCTTTCGAGATTTGCACTTGACGAGTGTCTAAACTGATGTGACCATTGTCGTAAGTGATGATGATGCACCGTACGCGCGGAAAAAATGTTTTCACAAAATTTTGCGATTTAGGCTTATTTACCTTTCACACGCATGTTAGCGTTTGTGATTGAAGGATAGACCGGGAGCAGGGCTGGTGAACACAGTGGATGGACAAACATCGAACTAACTGATTTAAAAAAAGGATTAAAACTGGTAGCAATTGTGGCTCACGTGCGATCGGAAGTGATAAATTTTGACCGCAGCCTAATACTTGCTTTCGGCGAACCCTTGCGTCTGTGAACCGCAGCTGATGAAGATAAAATTCTGAGCACACGTCACAAAAACAATGAGGATTCCTGCCTTACCTGATTGTACCTAGTAAAAATGCATGCTGTCTAAATCAGCTTGCTCGTTTTGCTGCGTCTATCATATGCTTTTGCTTAAATTCCTCAACACAGATTTGGTCATCGTGGACCGGCGTGCGGAGGGGACTTCGACGTAAGGATGATTCCTACCGTCCTCGAACCTGGACGTTTCCAATTCTTGATCTGGTCGCGTGACGCCCACCTTCTAGTCGAGCTAGACAGCTGTGAGCTTAAACATCCAGGCAGTTGTGGACAGAACATCTGATTCGAGGTTCTTACGTGGATGGTTTGAACAAGTGGCTTTTTAATGAAGCGCACCAGTCGTCGGCGAAATCAAGAGAATATACGAATCCGATAGCCGGAATATGGTAGCAATAATTTTAGCAACGTTCGGAGCACATCATGTTGCGCATTGGAGTTTTCGAGGGCTATAAAGATGGTACGATAAGAAAAGATAATACAAGCATAATGCTCTGAAAACGTGGCATACGGTCCGTTTCTTTTCGTTTGTGGAACCTTGCTAAAGTAAAGCCAAACTCCGGAGCGGTTCGTTATGGAAGCACACTAGAGTTTACACCCAGGCGACCGTTCTTGACGGTAACAGTAAAACCTTTTACTTTATTAACTCATAAAACCTCACGAAGAAATACCTTTCGTAGTCATCGATAACAGTCTGAACGTTTGGCCTTGGGATGAGTAGACGTTTTGAGATTGTTCTGGTTAAAACGATCCGCAAAAGGTGGGCGGTTAAAGTAACGACAGCTTTTTTATTTAGTTGAAAGTTACTCCAGCTATAAACGCCAGTCATATGACCGCATTTGGATAAACAACTAAACTCTTCTTGGCTTCCAGGGACAAAGCCTGGAAAACTGTGTGGTAGTATACTGGCGGTGCAGAGAGAAAAAGATAATTCAACATATTTTTGCCAGCAAAATTTTCGCTTCTATTAGCAAGGCAATATCAAGCCTGCCAATATGTAGCCTATGGGAACCTCATAACTTGTACCTGTTCTTAGGGTGAATAAATTCCGTCCGCTCTGCCGCCTGCTTTGGGATATTTTTTTACCCATTCGGTGCCACAAGATCTGAAGATCTGTTGCAAAAAACGACGGTAAAACCATAACGGAATTTGAGCGGCGTCGACGTCACAGCATATTCCTAATTGGGAGAGTCATTTTGATGCCGTTTCAAATGACGTGTTCCACTATATATGTAATGATTAGGACGAGGTTATTATCAAAGAGCTTTAGAATCTATTGAAATTTGACTAACAACTGAAATTTAACAAACGGTCCTCTTATAAATGTAGGTAACGAATCAAGGACATTAGGTGAGGACAACTGTTGAATCTTGTTTGAAGGAGACTGCTGTGCAAGAAACGTTGGTATTCTACAGTGATTCCATAAACGTTGTGTGAATGTGAACGTGTAAATGAAAAGAGACTCGAGCTTACTCATTTGAATTTTGCCCGTTCTTCCTTATCGAGGAGCACCCTTTACTTTTAAATACGGAGTTTTACCGGAAGTTAAATTGAGTATTTATGTAAATGCATTGTATATAGTTGCTGTTTTGGGACCCTATTGAAGCCAGCGGAGAGTTGTAAACAGGCCCGTGCTCATAGACTAAATAATTTATTCGAGGTGACGTGCAATTGTCCAGTGGTGAAAAGATTCGGATGACAGGCAACGATCATCTTTCGGGGCAGAACTTTCAATGTGATTCGAACAAGGAGCCTACCTGTTTGTTTTTCTTGAAAAGCACAAGAAAGCAAGCAATCGTAGTTTTGTGGTTCCATCGTGATTTCATCCAGGTAAGTCAACACAAGAAAACCCAAATGTGTGTGATTATACGTGATGCCGTGTGATGTGATTATATGTAAATCATTTTGAGGGCTGAGTATATACAATAGACAGGAAGTTTTACTTTTTTGTTTACATTATTCGCGAGTTATAATTGGGTAGATAATTGCAGTGAATGCCGGCCAACATCTGGGGCCTTTCAATTGATACAATAATTAACAAAGAAGTATAGTAAAGTCGCTTACGAAGAACGTTCAGGTTTCAACAGATACACTCATTTGCAAGTCACTCAATCACGGGAACCTTTAGGTTTCTCCCAAGAATCTAGTAACTTGAGAAGAGAATCAAAAACAAATTATTCTATAATAAAATTGAATATATTTTCAATAACCCTCGTGCACATATTCAGAGCTCTGCTCGATTGTTTTAGTCCCAGATTCAGTAAAAGGATAAAATATGTCAAAATAATTTAGCAGACTCTAGCATCGAACGTCTGAAAACCTCTTTTGTTATACTTGGGAATAACTTCGACAGCATCAATAAATCAAGTCTTGTCCGACGCTATTATGTAATTTATCACTTCTGACTCACTTTCCAGTAATTATGCCATTTCGTTTTTACATCTCCATAGATATCCTTGCGTTTATTCTTCCGTTTCAATTTGGCTGGGTAATATTATAATATGTGGCATGTGACTAAGGAAATAGATAACGTTAAAGTGACATTAAGATGCATCTATGAGCGTTAGGGAAAAATTACCTCTGGATATTAGCAGGGATCACCTGATATCTTTCAAATAAATTCGGTCACTCGAATCTGACCTGACAATGGAATACACCAGTACAATTGATTAGAACTGTTAGTATATGTGACAACCTGCTGAATAGATTCAAAACTGGGACGTTCCATAGCCTGTTGTACTTCCTGTTTCAGCAATAATTTTGAAGGCCGATATTCAGTAGATCCGTCATTGCGTTTTCTAACGGGTGTTACACAACCGAAACTGTCAACCAACAAGTCACAGATGAATGATTATTATCTACAAGACGGTGCATTATTACATACTGTTTGCTTTTTGCCTTCTAGAAATGGAAAGATGCATCCTTGATGAAACCTACCCAAGTTAAAAAACGTCTTTACCTGGACGAGCTCTCTGTAGAACGTCTCCACTTGCCCTATATAAATATAAGGATGCAAGTTCAGCGGGCTTGATCATCGTCATCGTCAGAGATGCAATACTAATGCTTGTGCGTCGTACAGCCTCAACGATATTTGTAATTATAATCAGAAATAATAGAGAAGATTCGGTTAGGGAGGGGACCTAGTGCTAGCCTACCGCAAGCATTCTGAAGTGCCTACAACTCCAATATCTCTAAACAAACCCAGAGACGTATCACAGCGACCCCATCCTGGAAGCAATTCCAAACTTCCACCTTCCAAACCTCTTTCACAATCTTCTAGAAAGTCACAATGCGTTCACCTTGCAGTTTGCGCCATTCCAAAGAAGGCACGGGAAACAACACTGCCATCGGTAAACGATGTTTCGTCATGCGTAGCGCATGGCTGCGCTACGGAAGTTGATGGCGTTGCATGTTTTCCGCCGCTGAAGTACTTGCTGCACAACCAAGTACACGTGTTCTCATCACCTTGCTACTAGCAACGCTGTGGTCAAAATCCTGAAGATGTCTTACATTCGTCCGCAGAAGCCATGTCTGGCAACCATACATAAAACAAACCCCACTGTAGACTGGTACATGTGACGCTTGATACCCCGAGGTATGCTTTTTTGATGCCACAATTCACTCAAACTAGCAGACTTTGTTCTGGTCTCTGAGATTCGTGCACTTACTTCATCATAAATATTTCAGTCAATGATAATACAACTACCGAGTTATGTAAAATTTTCCACAACCTCTAGAGCTTTCCCTTGAATTGCAAGGTGCATGCTCAGAGAAGGCACATTCGTAAGCATGACTTTGCACTTTGAAGATTCAAAGAGCATAGTAAAGGATGATATGGTGGTTTCCAGTTTATTCAACAGAGCTTGTGCTTCGTCTTTGTCTTTGTCTTCAACAATGAGAGCGATGTAGTCTGCGTGCTCTGAGTTCTCAGCATGGACGATTTGAAAACGGAAGTTTTGGGGAACTTCGAGCTTTCAACTCATTATGTCATCAACGACAAAGTTGAACAAGAACAAAGCTAGTGGACATCCTTGCAGGATATCACCTTAGGTAAAGAGGCTATTGGAGAGCTCGCCATACACTTTCACACACCTCGAAGTATGTGAATGTACAAGCCGGATTAGGTTAACACACATCTAGAGCGTTCCCTGTTGAGCAGTTGTAATTAAAACTACTGACCAATCAACCGAAGAGAGAATCGTTACCAAAGCCTAAACGTATGAAACGGATGATTTTGCGTTTGATTTGAACTACGGTTCGTTAAGTAACCTTCTTGCAACCGAATCCTTGGGTTGTTACAAGCCAATGAACTAACTATGACTAAAACGATACACAATCAAATTTTCTCTCAACATTGTACTTTTCTTCAGTGGCTCGAAGTTACGGTTCACAACATCACTGTTAGTTTTGTCAAAAAACTTCCGAACTCATGGAACCGAAATCATCTAGGGTGTGAGATATCGCTTTACTTTTTTGTGTTCTCTATAAAGATTTATGGGCCTCATATTGGTCGTTTTTAACTCACTTCCCATCGTGAATGCCTTTCCGTGGACTCTGGGAGATCTGATGTTTGAAACGCGTTGCAGAAATACTCTGGAATGAATAATCAAACATTTGATCTCACTGAGAAAGCTACAATGTTTTTGTTCAGATTTTGAATGATACATCGCATAACGGGAAACTAGCGGGACTTCTATTGCTAGATAGGCCACCCAAACAGGAATATTTAGGGCCTACAAATTATTTTATTTCTCCAGTTCACTTCACAGTGAATTTAAAAATTGTAAATGGCGCAGGAATATGCTCACAACCATCGCAGTGTTTACATGAATGATTTCACTAAGTTATGAAGAAAAATTTACATGAAGAGCAAAAATTCACATCTTGCCTTGAATTAACCGAATATCCACGAGTTAAATGAATAAAATCCGCGCGAAATAGTGGAAACGTTTTGACCACTTCACCACTGACTTACGTTTTACTGACTATGTTGAAGAGGATTCTCAAGTCACTTTAGGCCCCATTAGGCCATAGATGGCCTGCTTTACGTTTGCTGCCACTTTGTAAATTTCTAAAAGGATACGAGCAACAGTGTACAGCCCCTTTATCATTTCTCGAATAACGAGCATTCTTCTATGAACTGGGAAAAAAGAGAGACCAAGTCTCCATCAGAACGATCTTGAAGCCTGGAAGTCAAATAGTATAAAGATGTATGATGAGACAACTCATGGATAGGATAGGAACATACTTAAACCGAACTTGTTGTTACGCACAACAAACCTACCAGGCAGCACAGCCAATCGGAAAACAACGATGAGCAATTCTACTCTGTGCTACTCCCCACTGAATGAAAAGAAAACTGCCACACTGAGGCGCACTGGCACACTCCTGCAAGATAAGCTAAAAGCAGCAACGCCTTGAGCTAGGGCCATAAACGTTGCTTGGACCTGGCCTTAGTATATGACGGGTTGAAAACTTGTTGGCTGTTAGTTCACCAGAGATCCATCACCTGTCTTTCGGCTGTGCATTGTGGTATCGGCAATCCTGTTTCCTACTTCCTCCAGTTTTTCAAAGGTCGTCTTGGTTCCTTGAAGGAGTACGCCTACTTGAGTATTCCTTCACAGTCGTGGAACAAAGAACGTGTACAGAACTAATGTTACATTCTCGCGGTTGGTCTTATAATATGTCATCGTTCTAGAATTTCAACGATTAGGCCCTAACCAGTTGAAGTATCTTTTGCGATGCAAACATGCAAGTATTGATCACACGTCTGACATCAATAATACGTACTGTCAGATGGGGCGTATCCAGACAATACAAAATATACTAATGGCTAATGCGCTAGTTTTAAACATTCCAACCATGAGGCGGGTCGGTCCAACAACCGACATATCCGGAATACTCATTTTGCCGCCGGAAATCTATGGGTATCCTTTTCAGTTCGCGAATTACTGATCCTTGAGGATACTGGTTTATAGTCGCACATTACTTTCTGATTTCCTCTCATGGTGTGGGGAACAAGTCACATTTCGTTGTACCAATGTGTGGGTACAATGTCACTTGTTTTGACAACTACCAGTAAGGAACAATATCTGTAGTTTTCTGAGTGTTGCATAAACCGGCCGCATATGTTGCCGTTCCTTGCATCAAATCCGTCAAAAGTCGGTCCATTAAGAGCCGAGCCATCAGGTATGCGCATACGTTCACAAACCTGCTGATTAGCAACTAGCAGATCAAACTCAGAAAATTCATCAGGTTTACGGAGCACTGCAGTTTCTGCTCGGAAAAAGATGCACTTTTGGTGACGCATTTCAGTGTCACAGCTGATCTACTAATCTCTTTGTCAATTTCAGCACTGGGTTTTTTTTTATTTCATTTCACAATTTGAATGTTCTTTTTTTATCTGCAATTGGCTTGGTGTATAATGCAATTCGTAAAACCTTCCCTCAACTACTCTGCTTACCTGCCATTGGCCAGATGATTTATTGCCTTAGAAAATCGTTCTCCTAGGGCGTTGGAAGTAGTCTAGCTGGCTGTTGTCTTATCCATGCCTGAATAAATCGTGTACAGAGAAACTGCGACAAATAACTCGTGACAGATTTCCAGATGCAAAATTACACAAGCGCATTACTGTGCAAACACCTTAAGTAATCGTGGTTTTTAGCCTTTCAAAAACCAATGCTGACGTAAAGCGAAAGCTTGCTATTTCTTACACTTTACGGACTGTTTCACCACACAGTGACACAAATGGATTTTTGAACACATACTCATTCGCCCATTGAGATGCTGGTGACGTTGGATGGACAAGCTGCATAGAAGGAAGGCCGGTTGGTATGAGTCAAGTGCGTAAGACAAGATGAGGTAAGAGCGGGAGCGGTCTACTGATAAGTGTGGGTTGATGCTGTCGCAGAACTCTACAGGAAGCAATGTAAACCAAAAATACCGGTTTGACTGAACTCTAGGCAGCTTGTGCGCAGTACAGTTTGTTAGCGCACGACAGACTGTTTCGGTTCTCACGAGGAAATTTGTGTTACAACAACGTCAGTTTATTGTGCGCATTGGTAATTTAGTGGGAGGCGTTCAGCAACAATATACATAAACGGGTATTCAATATTGTGCGGACTGGGTTTCTTTGGGAAATCGTGTAGGCATTTGATCGGCTGCGTGAGTTCCCAGCTGACGATCTTGCCTTGCTACACTAAGATTTGTCGATGATTGATGACTCCAGAGCGCACAATTTCTAGCACTTTCCTACGGAAAGGTTTGTTTAAAGCGTTTCCGCAGCCCCTCTGTTCAAGACGTATTTCGAAACACCACATTCTTAGAAACCGTTTTTTCCAAATGTTCTACTTCCGTCACCCGTATTGTTTTACAATCCCGAAAATTCAATTAATTCGCCTGGTCAGGTCACCGTCGATCACATGCTTGGTGCTTGGGGTGAACACATTTACATGTTGTTCGTTCAAAAAATAAACCCAACTATGGTTATTCTTTCTCAGTTATTTTTCTCGCACAAGGGCTTTATTGAAAGTAAAAGAACCGCACGCAATTTTCCTACCCTAGTAATTACAGTGACTGAGTTATTCGGCGCCCGAAAAACGGCAAAATATTTACTCCAGCTATATAAAGAACACATGACGACTTTGGTTGGACCAGAACCTGAGCTGGCAAGAGAACCAGACCTAGACGTTTCCTTTGCGAAGCACAAGTCGGTTAATTTAACTAACAGGGGGGCACAACAAGTTTTCGTGCTCCCATCGTTATATTTCCAATCTAGCGTCACAAAAATAGCAACGCGGCGATGAATTTCAGGATTGAGCGAAATACCGAAAAACTCAGCAAACAAACGCTTCCGGCGAGTTCATCGGCTGGTAGGTATGGTCTTACAAATAAAAAAATGTGAAAAAATCAGTTCAGTCTGTCAGATTTAGTCAACAGAGTGAGAGGCGGAAAATACTGTGCGGCACGATAGAACACTTACTCTGAAAACGAGCAGGTGGTTACGATTTAACGTATTTTACCCATGTTTTTGGTACCCCCTAGCTTAAACTATTCTGGTCGCAAAACCGGGTATAATACTGGCCATTGGCAATGAAGATACACTGTCGTTCCGGCCTAATTTGTATTTCGATGGATTAAAAGATAAACGACAAATATTTCGATACCTGTATAACTTGTGTGTCTACACAATTAGACTATAAAGGAGTGAAATTGGTTCATGTAATTTAGCGTCACTCCTGGAGAGTGTGTGGTCAAAATTACATGCCCCTGCACACGGGTCAAATACCGCCTTTGAAGCTGAGGCTGCAGACGTTACACAACATGGTTTCTCATCGTTATCGGCAGCATTTGTACTATCCTGTGTTCGTTCGGATTGCCCTATTGGACATTTAAAGCCTTAGATGACTTTAAACAATTCCAGTGAGTTGGTATGAGATCCCCTATATGCTTATTTCCTCTTCATACCCATAGAATTTATTAAATTTGAGGCTGTGTAAGGGCAAAATGTCTTTGCCAAGGCTATAGTTGTTCTAGATGATGGTGATGCTCTTCTGCTACAATGTGTTGGGAATCATGCACGGCTGTCTAGTCTATAGGCACGTAAACGTATTAATAAGCTCTCCAATCGGCTCGCTGTTCAAAAGCAATCACAAAAGCGCAACCCGTTGATCTCATTCGAAAAAGTTTGGCCTCGAAATGAATGCCGTTTAAGTGATTATTCCTTGCTTTCATGGAGCATTTTTTCGAAGTTTCTTACCCTCACAGTAGACTAGAAAGCAGCAATTCTCTCTGTGTATGCTTGCCACAAATTGCATACAACTACAACCATGGTGTGAATGCTTGTCTGACATTATGAGCCAATTGTATTTTTCTCAGCGTATGGACGAACCAGACTGGACATAAGCTCCAACAGTATTTAATCGGTGGAAATAATGCTATCCTCGACGGACTTTACTCTTAGGAGGTCTCTTTCTATATGCAAGCACGGCGCATCAGTTATCCGATCTAAGCTCAAGACCCCCAAATTACTTTTTTCCGATCTTGCAGTTGATATTTTCACAATCCATTATCATGCTCTGGTAACTGCTCTGGCGTAATTAAAGACCGCACTGAGAGTGTCTTCTCAAAATGGGACCACGGTGTAATTTACTTCCTGACAGTGTTTGCTGTACGTTTTCAACCTGAATGATCACCCGTGCTGATGGATTTTTCCAGTCAACAGCTTTAACACTGGAACTCGTCAGCAGTAGGTTTAGTTATGCAAGCTTAGATAGATTGTTGAAGGAAATTCGAAAGTTAACTAACATCAACCATTCAATTACGCATTTCATAGCCAACGCTGTTCACTAGATGGCCAAATATCTTTGTTTAATTGTAATATACGCAATCTATTGAATAATGAACAATCAAACTGTCTCACTTATAAAATGTCATACGGAAAACGGTCGATTACATTTACAACTTTTAAGCGTTCCATTCAAGGGTGCACGGACGGTGTTAAAAAGGAGTGGGATTCCGCGGTTTTATTCATACAGCGAACAATAAACTTGACCTCGCTTTTGTCGCACTTTGTCAGTAGTTAAAAGTAGAAAACGTGTCATTTAGTGCTAGCCCGTTAGAGCGCGACAAATTGTAGTTAAAAATCTCGGGCTTGGCCACCCACGGGAAGATATGAAACTGGCCCCACCTTTCATGGTTGGGAGGACACGAAATGTGACCCTTTTTTCACATTGTTTCACACGATCATTTTCGGTCGCCTTTGAAACTGCATAAAACTGCATAGAATTGTTTCTGAATAGAGGTGGAATAAAATCGTTTGGTGGACAACTCAGAAACTGCGTCATAAATCAGATTCGTTCACAGAGACTTCGTTCCGTAAATTGAAGTAAAACTTGGTTGAACCAAATTAAAGTTCCGATGGATTGTTTCGTGAAGCGCTTACTGGCGACGCGAGGAGAGAGAGTTGTCTGACCCGTTTCAGTGGGGTATATGCAGTCCTAGAATTATCATCAGTTCCTTAATTCGGTGCATTACCTTGGTGAGGTTACGAGCCAGACAGAGCTGAAATGAACTAAGGTTACTTATGACTTGATAGGATAAAATTTTTTTTCCTACATAATATCTCGTTCAAGTTGAAATCATCATCGTCGTCATTGGCAGGATAACTTCAGTGTCCATCACCGACGCTCTGCTGCCTTTGGAAGAAATTTTGTCAATATCTTTAACATGTCCATCATCTGCTGGCACAAATCACTTGTGGCAGTCATGTAGGCATATCCATTTCTGGGCTTTTTCCAAAGGCTTCCTTCGGTGATTATTTGTAAACTTTAAGCAGCTTGATAAAAACACTCTTCCAGCGAATATAACAGTTATTCTTCCTGATCTTCCGTCAAACGTCCTAATTCACGCCACTCATTTCTATGTGGAATATGCTAACTGAAAGACAGAGTCCCTGAACGAAACTCACGACTCCCAATTGATGGAATAACATCCTAACTTCCTCAGTTATTGGCTTCTCATACATTGCGAGAAGTGTAATCACATATGGGAGTCGTCTGCAGTGCTCCGAGAAGTTTGGATTTTCATGGAAATGAAGCGGGATACACCATCTATAGTGTTCAAGCAGCTTTCTGCGTAGAGTATATCACCATGGTGTAGTAGAATGATTTTCTTGACTAATTATTATAAAATCCGTTTTCTCCTAAAGTTAAGTTTGCTTCGGTCGACTGCTGGTTAGTTTAGAAAACGGACGATAGGAACCAACAGTTTTGTATCTTTTTACTACAACTGAGATTTTGTCCTGTAAATGAAGTCAGTCTATGCTGAAAAGCCGAGAAGCATTGTAGAAATGTTTTATTCTTCAGCATCCGTATCACACGAATTTCCATGAAGACTCAAACTCCAAAAAAACCCTCCCACTAGCAGCTGAGTTCCAAACCATTTGACCAAGAGTGGTCGATGTGATTAACTCGCACTTGGACCGGATAGATAGACACTCACCATTCAATCAAGGAACCCGGATCAGATGGTCATGTGTTGACTGAATCCTCAAAGGACGACATTCCGAATGGAGGTTCACTCGCCACGTGAATTATTCTCTCCCTCTCTGAGCTACTATTTACACTACTTTTTATATTGTTTTTGTGTTGTATGATAGTCCATAGTGTCAAAGAAATTAAATGATTCAGAAAGTACTAATGACTGTACTGTTGGGCAGACGGTGACACTAAACTGTTATAAGGAAGCTCTAGGTTACTAAAATTATATACTGTGTCAATCTTCAATCTAAGCGACATAATTGTACGGATACACGGGTTCTTCCCGACTCACCTTGCTTCCGGGGAGACTAGACTCAGCGTTCAGGACATGGACGGGTTCTTCTCGACTCACCTTGCTTCCAGGGAGACTAGACTCAGCGTTCAGGACATGGCGCGTTGTCAATAACTGACTGCATGCCTCCACTGGATGATGTCTTACTATGTCCTCGGCTTATGCTTCGCCCCTCAAGAGGGCTGGGCCTTTACTAGCCGAGATTCTAAAGACGTGTTCACGAACGTAAGAGTCTTCAACCATGTTTTTTAAGGCTGCAGAAGGGAACGTTTTTGGATTCAGAAGCCTTCTTGGGGGGATCCGGATTTTTTCTTCCTTTCCTCTACATATTCCCAAGGAGGCACAACGGTGCGAAGCCTTGAAGAGAAGTTATCGGTGAAATGAACCATTTACCCTTCAATTCTCAGCCGACGCCTTGTTTGTATGCTATTCCCTGCTTTGTCCAAAGGAGAATTTGCAAATCAACCAAGTTTTTTCGCCTCATCCAGAGCCTAGCAAGCATCGCTAGGTATATCAAGTGCAGAAAAAAAAGTTATCTAGGGGACGTATCAAACCCCAAGGCGCATCATCAACCGCGCAAAAAAGTTTGGCATCATGATGTAAGTTTATGAATAGCGAATTGTTTCTGTATATGTAGATCGTTTAGCGAATAAGTTTCATCTCTGAAGAATGAGAATCATTCTGTCAGTTTCATTACGTAAACAAACGACAAATTTTTGACAGTCGGACCACACAACACCAATGATCATGTCCCATTGCCTTGACAACCAGCCCGTATTCTGGTATCTAGAACTTCAAACTGTCGTGCTGGTTGTAAAGTGGCTGCTTACAGAAATGGTTTCAGAAATGGGCAGCAACATTGTTACTATGGACCGAGGGAAAAATGGCTGCTCAGTTCCCTAACCCTCATTCTACTGGAACTTCAACTCAAAATTATGAGGTTTGTCGATTTTTTTCATTTTACCGAGTTTGAATTTGGCGCAAAGCCAGTTCATTGATCCAATAATTACGTGGTTTTGGCACGTAGCTGTTTGAGCTGGTGTACTGCATAAGCTTACGTGTCTTCCACTGAGGAATTTCAAACTTGCCGCCAAATCCACCAATGAAAAATGCGAACTGCAGCCACACTGATAGACTTGCACATCACTCACACAAGCCCCTGGACTTGCATTGGGTACCTCTTTTACTGGAAAGCCGTGGTATTTTGTGGTCACGAGATGTAATGAAGAAGACTGAGAATTTCTGTACGAGCAAGATCTTCAGCGAGGGTCGGCTTTTGTTCGAGGACCCCAACCCCAGACGCAAACTGATAGTAAAGGACTTCCATTGAGGACGGTTAGAAAGTAATGTTATCACGGCGTTAGTTTCCGATCCTCACTAATCACCGCAACTGGTAATTGTTTCCTCTATTGTCGATTTGGAATTGGAGTTTGGCAAGCTCTCTGTACAGAAAACTAACGAATGGTTAACCAGATTATAGCACCTGAAACTCACCTTAACCATATTATATTAGTAGGCCACATCATCAGATCTATCACGATTTTAGCTTTGCTCCATTTTCTATTAGTTCCAGGTAACGGGCCTCAAATTTCAGTAATCTGCATCCATCTGGATCAGTGTATTTGAATAGTGAGATCGATATTTTCACTGAGGTCTTATCCGAGTCTTCCAAAAAGCTAGGAAGCCCAATTTAGAGTGAAGCTTTCGACCCTGAAGATGCTTTTGTGTACAAAATTCCATACGGAAGTCAGCAAACTAGGGAAGTATAGTGATTTGCGGTTAGTACTCCGCATCTGAAGATACAAGCTGCCTTTTTTCGTAAGTGGCAAGTTGTACATCAAATTATGAGCTCATCGAGTTGAGAACCAATGAATCGAGGGTTGACGAGCTGAGCATTCGAATAATTGAAGCCAAGTGATGATGATGGGGATGATAGCTCTGTGAACTTTGTATGGAGGGATCAACGGCCGGAGAACTGATTTCAAGCAACTTAAATCAATCAGTGTTGCTATATGAAGACTATCTAAAACCCTAACTGACCTACGACTATGAGGAGAGTAAATAACGTTAGCACTCACACGTACGTTACCTGGAAAATTCAGCTGAACTCGCTTCAGTTCAGAATCTGGCGCGTTTAGTGAGACTCCAGGAGTTTTAAGCCAGTTGGTGTTAATCTGATGGTGACCCATTGTTTTCGATATGAAGGAGAAACAAACTGACATAGTTGTCAGGTGGGTAAAGTTTCCACATTCGACACACACGTGTTGTATAGTTGCTGGAAACTCCTGGTCAAGCAACTGCCGGTTTCATTACTCTTGAGACCCAGCACGCAGGCCTAGCTCTCAAGCTTCTGGTAGTTACGTTTTCTGCTAATATATTCATTTGCTCTTTGCAAGACATTCGGGTAAAAAATATTACAAACAAGAGGTTCAGCTAAGTTTCGCTTCAGCTTCTTTAAAACCAGCTTAGATTACCACTGAGTGTATTTCGCCAAAACACTGTGAAACACTGTTTCACCCAAGTTTCGGGATGCAGGATAGTACGTCAAGGTGTGTCAAGGGCTTTTTCGATTCTTCAAGAGTTATTACTCCACTCCAGGAAACTAAAACGTTGGGCACTATAATGCGCGGTTCTTACTGAGACGACAGCTCTTCTGCATTCAGCATACGGAAAACGTGATGTCTAAAATGCGGCCAAGACTGTTTTATTCCTGTGCCAGAGAAGTCGGTGGCAAAAGTTAGACTTTCATTGGGAAAGCTAACTGAAGGATAAAAGAAGTATCCGTCTGGTACAGTACTATTTTTCTTACCACTCGGCCACGAAGATTACCCTTTTGAACCTCAGAACGACAGAAAGACAGATTTGAAGTTTATCAGTGCTAATCGGTCAAGCAAATTTTAAAAAGACAGATTTGAAGTTTATCAGTGCTAAGTATGTTGGTATTTGATCAGGTGGCTGTTGATCTGTTCGCCGAGCTTGGCAACTAATTCGCAAACGTTTCTCACCATTCGGCGAACAGATCAACAGCCACCTGATCAAATACTAAGGCACCCGGGCTATCAGTATTCCAACATTACCAATGTTAAATATTTTTATCCGTCACCTAATAGTCTGCCCCATCGAATGACAAACTAGACGTGGATATCAGCTTTTTTCCTACGCAAAACGAAATACCGAAACAATGCACTGTAAGAGGAGGAAAAAGTCATCTGTGGAAAGTTCAGGTTTTCTTTCTCTGTCATTAAGTCTTCAGTATATGGTCACTGGTTCAATTGTCTGTGAATAGTAACACATAAAATGTTAGGCATATTTCTTTTTAGGCCAGATATCAGACTTATTAATTCATTAGAAACTCTATCTTTCTAGGAGCCAAACAGCTTGTTTGGATCAGCTCACATTCTTATCATCAAGTAAAATGAAATTTAACATCAGATCGTTTTTCGATTCGCCATTTAGTGTTCCAGTATTCAGTGGAGTAACACTGCATTTTGCCTGTCGTGCTTTGATATAAGTTTCTCCAAGTGTTTGCCACTTCCCGCCTGAAAGTGGCAGTCCTTCTGATGTAAACCGGAATCTGGCTCCACAAACAAGGTAGAAGCTGAGTTACTCTATGCTGCTGTTGGTGGCAGTAAGCCAGGTTTTCAGCTGCTCTTCGAGTGCACAGTGCCTTCCAAGACAGGGTGTACGGGCCAAGAATTGTCTGGTAATTTTAATATGATTCCTGTGCCAGAGATTCCAAAGCATCGCAGAAGCTTTCGTTGAAGAAGCCCAGACAAGCTTGGCAGACCATAACATGGCTCTTGGTTCCCGCACACCATATTCTCTAGGTGGCAAACTTTCACTATACGTCCGAGAAACCAGTTTTATATACTCGCAGGGCAGTGTGCCGCAATGATAAATGAAAACTGGACAGATAATTGCCTCAAAGACCCAGATGTTTGTGCATAAACCACTTTCAGTTCTCCTTCACAAGATGAAGCTCGAATGCAGGATATATTACCGGACACTGTCGACAACCTGTTGGTAAGGTTGTGTAAAATGTTGGAACGAATAAAATTAAAGTGGGCAACTTGTTGCATTGTTTCACCTCTAATGCTTAGAGGCCAGGCAGGGGCGCTCATGCAGAAGGGCAACTCGGTCTTCTACCTACTCAGTTCCCATTCTACAAATGCCGTTCAGTGACCTGGATTGTTCAGCCCACTCAATGGTTTTTCCAGATTGTCATCCAAAAGGACGATTTTTTTTATTGCATTCCAAGTTAGATGGCCAGGTTTTGAGACTCAAGTGACCGAGCGATGGCAAAGTTAAAGACCACCAGCGAAAATGGGCAGCCTTATCGTATCAATGTGGTCAGCTTGTCGTATTTGCATCCTCGGAATTTCACTGATGAGTAATAGACTAACTGGGTTTTGCGAACTTCGTGTGGATACCCTAACTTAAGACGACTGCCCACAGTGAGTAAAGAGCAATTGCACCAAAGCGCCTTGAAAGGCAATGAATCAGGTTGTGGTAGGTTGCATGATCTATAGAAGATGCTCGAATATTCTTTGTGAGGAGAATGGTTGGATCACACAACCTTTTCCAGGAGAGAACCTTCCTCGTTTTAGTGTTATTCGGAAAAATTTGTTTCGAGGGAGAAACGCGAAGACTTTGGCAACACCATCAGTGAGAGTGGTTCCGTGATAATCATCACAGACTGTTCCATTGTCTTTCTGAGAATCTGTAGTAATAATGAGTTCCTGAAATCTCACGGATGGACTCGCTTTCCCAGATCAAACAAGACTGTTTGGAATGATTCAGGGAATGCTGATATACTTGAGCAAGTATACCTTCCTGGGAGTTTTCTACCCGTCTGAATATCGAGGCTTTCGTTTAACTGTCATCATCCATGATGAAAACCACTCCCATCTGCACAAAGAGGTAAATAACTTTGAGGCCAGACTTTTTGAAACCACACGTATGAGGCAAAAATGTTCGTCGAAATCACCAACTGTTCAGGTGCATTCCATGTCTGATGTCAAAACCGACAAGTATAAGACAAGTATAAGTATTAGCCTATGGCTGATCAAGTGGTCTTTCGCCGGAGGGTGGGGGGAAAATCAAGGGGACTTCGTTACTTTTTTCGAATAAAGGATCTGTTCCCTCATATATTAAATGTTTTCGACTCGTTTACACATGACCTAGTTAGTTTAAAGAGACTTGTTTTATCAGGCTTTTTAAAGATGTCCACTGATGGTTTACCTAAACCAAATGATCAGCTGAATTTTTTTAGAGCTTTCAGATTCCATTCTGGTGGTCACTGCATCGTGGATTCTCTGTTTGTTCTCCGGATGGCTGAGTGGCGCTTTGCTGGTGCGTTTCGGTGGACAAATCTTTCTCTGTAATAGCGACCTGGCGCTTAATATTGGACCTCACAAGCATGTAATCAGGCCCTACTGCGTCTCCGGAATTCATGCTCCCATAAGATCAAGAACCTTCACTTGGGCAGGCCCATTGTGCACACACCATAATATGGTCTACCTGGGAGGTTATCGTTTGGATATTGAATAGGTGTTATCGAAAAAGATATTGGTAACAATGACCTGAACTGGGACGCGAGGTTTGTGAGCCTATGACCGTTTTCACTGCCCTGGCGCAATCCAAACCATACAAGTAACTGGCGTGTTATTAATTCATCCACTAGTTCGAGCTTTCCAGTCAAGAAGGCTCGCCTTGAGGTATTGTTTGCAGGTGTCGTTTACAGGACTCTTCTCTTATGGTTGCATTCGATACAGGCGTGGGGGGCGTAAACTGTTATCTTATTATCAGTTTGGTGGCAATCGGTCATCAAATCGTAGCTTCGTGAGGAAACAGTATTTGCAGTTGCGGACACTGGATACGAGTTCGAAAGAAAGCCATCTGGTCCCTTAACTCCCGTTGCCTAGTGTTTTGCTTGTTGAATTGACCGAAAAAATATTGCTCATTAGATATATGACGTAGTGGTGTGCAGCGATTCGGAACCATAAAATGCCGCATTTAGAAGCCTGTTGAGGCTTATCCAGAAAGTTGACCCTCATATCTTGAGGCCAAGCCACAACTCGTTCGAAACTCAGTCACGATTATAAGGTATAAGTTTTCTCAGTGAAAGGATAAACCACTGATTGAGAAACTGACAGGATAAGGTATAACGTGCTAAGTGGTCTGCTAACCATGTTCGGGTTTGAGAACCATGTTACCAGTAGAGCTTCCTTTAGAATCCTGGTGGAACAATTTACATCAGCAACAGTGGTTGCCAAAACAATTACAGTTACCACAGTTGGTTTGCTTGTTAAAACATATCACACCACCAACGCACGGGTTGCACTGCTTCACAGAGCACACTATAAATCAAACAATCATCAGCCACCCAGAATAAAACTTAACGCTAGTGAGCTCAAGCTTCGTTTTACAGTTGTTAAAATCACAGTACGAATTTTAAAGACAATCCATCTCTCTTCAGCCCATCACTGGTTCACGCATTTGCGCGTGCTCTGTGGACTTTTTCAGCTACACAACCCGGTGCCTTTCACGAAATACGTTGTATGTATGTTATACTTGGGGTAAAAAATACCATGTCAGCTGGACTGTATCATCCAGCATCATCAGCATTTCGAACTAGCCAACTGACGCCTAGTCTATCACTACCAGATTACTGAACTCAACGTGGTTCGCGTAGAGGTGGACCGACCTTACAGGTACCATTGAAACGTATTCTAATTTACTTATTGAAGAAACTGTAACCAAAAAACACATTGTCCAGGGTGATATAGACACAACATTGGCCCAAAATTTTATTAAACTAACGGTAATCTTGCTCGCCTCAACATCCGTTGCATATCTATGTTATAAGCAAACCTACATTTATTCATCACCAAGTAAAGCTCAAACGCTGGGCAAAAATAATGTAACTGATACATTTACAATCTGATAGATCGGAATTACGAAACACCGTATCCATCGTTTGAACTGATCTGGCTCCAGTGATTGCTAAAAAACCAGCTATCTTGGTAAATTTTTGCAACCAATCCAAGTACAATTTGTAAAATAACAAATCAACAGGTTTCACCTCTAACTTTGGATTTTCTTTTGCGTCTTAACATGAAAAGAACCAGAGAATTTTATTTTCTGTCCACAAACTGATACGAGATTTTTTCAGCGAGAGCAACACTTGGAATCAGCGGTCCGGAACAACCTATTAGCACCGCAGATTCTGCGCTTGGATACTTTCACAAATGATGTTTTGCCAGTCTCCAAATTTCATGAATTATCAACAGTATCAAATTTGCTAGGAAAGATAGTTTTAGCAAAACGCTGGTTTGTTAAAAATGGAAATGAAACATGATCGTACTTTTTCTTCAGCTCAGGGTGGAATGTAGATATCATCAACAGCATGTATCCATTTTGTTGTCCAACTTGATGAGCATACGTGATATGTCAGTCTCATGAAGAGAACATGCTTTTCGAAAGCAATCTAATCGAGGAGATATGATGCATTTCAAGGCATAATCGGGGCATTTCATTCTTGCTGGCGTACACACATCCCCTTCAAAACTAAAACAAAACAGGCGAGGAAAATATCAAAGTCACGCCTTTAGAGAATGAAAACACTGGTGAAACCGAATTCAGATAGAAACCATTGACCAAGTAAAACCATAGAGTTTCACGCACTCACAGGACAGGTTGTAAGTATGGTTAACTGTTTCGACGTATTTGATCAGGGTGTCAAAAGCGTCCCGTGAACGGACATTGGGAAATCTACTAGATTGTGTTCAGTCAGTGTGAAGGAGATTTGTCACGTGCCCTTATTTTATGTGGTATGACTGGTCTCCACCACATTCTGAGAACAACGAGCTGCCAACAACTCTCTGGAGTCAAGCAGCTACGCTGATCGTTTCATTGAAGGAGGCATATAATTATGAGCGAAGACATGAAACTCACTCTGCCAAATAATCCTCTCTATGGAGACGTCTTCCATGCTTCCGACCTTGCGGTGCAGCACACAACAGAGACTGGAAAATCGCTACATGGCAGGCGAGCAATGATGTGAAAAGTTTCACGTACAAATGTGTCATTACTCTATCAGTGGTCCTACCTTCAGATTCATTAGTTCTTAAAGGCATTATCAAGTTTAGCCGAAGTGGCTTTTGATAAATACATCCGCAGAACTAGCATACTACTTGAAAATTGCCCAAAAGTGCATTCCAGACTCAGTACTTTATAAATTATCAGGTGACTCGGCTTTGATCAAATAAAGGGTAAATTATCAAATGACAGGTGCCTAATTATCTCAGTCCACAGTGTATAGTTCCCCTCGACGTTTTAGCTTATAAAAAGAACAGACCAGAATTCGTTCAGGCAAGACCGGCGGATCCAATTTGAGACTGCGCTGGACGCTCAGCGAAGCATAATGAATGCCCTAGGAATTCCATGTTTACATAAGTGGTCAAATTAATTTAACACTAAATACGCTACCATAAATTTTCTTGTCCTTCATTGTTCTCCGTGTCTTGAGACATACAAATTAGGAGTTTGTTTTGGACGTTTTCATAGGTTGACAAGCTTTTCATCTAGGTAGTTTTGGGGTTTTACAAAGCTACTTGAGACTTATTAGTTGATGATGTAACGTAGAGTTCCGTAACTGATGGGAACTGAGGGTTAAACATGTAGTTCAACGCGTTCCCGTTTCACCATGATCTTATATTCACTGGATTCCAGCCTAAACTGCATCTACAATAGTCGGACACTCTGCTGTCACCGAGGTTAATTGTCACCTTCCAAGAAACTGAATTCGGTACATTTACTACAGCCTGTGTCATTTGTCTCCGGCGTCAACTATTTAGAAAAATACATGATGCCGTCTTAGAAGCCAGGTTTCATGTGCACCAACTGCAAAATCCCATTGTCAGCCAGCCAATCACACATATCATACGAAATCCACACAGTCGTCGGTTATAACGTCTTATTTCACTACGCCTTGGTTTGACTTTAAACAGCCCATAATTTGGCTTTCTTCAGATCGGTGTCTATGCGCGGCAGCATCACTAAGGTTTGAGCGTGTTTGATGCTTTTTGGGACCGGGTCACTTTCGCGTTCACTGGATTGGTCGCCCAGTAGTTCAGAAATTGCTGTTCCGTGTACCTTTTATCGGTGCCTCAATGGAGTTAATGAACCTCCGGGACTTGCGGTTAGCCTAAGACGAATCACGGAATTCATTACCACAAATCGTGATTTGTGGATTGTTTTCACGATGCTTCAGAAGCGCCGCGTAGACGATCGGATAATTAGGCCTGAGAAGCTGAAACTAGAGAACAGCCTCGGAGACACTACTATTTTGAGTTTTGGGTTTTCAGTTTTCTCAACGACGTTGATTTTACTCGTCCGATGCAGGAGTCGACGGCTATCGCTTGATATTTGCTTTTGGCGTTTTCACCGTAATATTCATGTATGTGAAGGCAACGTTGGATAGTGGACCACAAGTGGACATCTAAAATGATGCAGTGTGAGCATCACGAAGTGCTTTTCCCCAGGCATACTTCTTCGAGTGATTAACTGGTCACTACCGTTCATCGATACCACACTGTACTTAATGTTGTGGAAAGCTTCGGCGATGCTACCTCTAGCTGTACTCAGTAGCGTCGGGAGGTTCTACACACCCGGGGCTGGTGAGCCCAACTGTAGTGTCCCAGCAGCGGTGTGGACTTTACGGGCCATAGTATCATCAGGCTGCTCACAAGGTCTTTGTAGGCTTACGGAGAAACACGGCATAATGAGAGCATCCACACAGTGCAGCGGGATTTGTAAGTTGTATGATACATAGGAGGAATCGCTCAACAAACCCTATTAGCCTCACTGTTTTTGGTATCCCGTGTTAACAGAGAAGGCTGTGAAATGAGAACAGGAAATTAGATTCCTAATGAGTTATCTCTGCAATTTTGTGTGGAACTAAGTTCACTCTACATATTTTGACTAGCATGCTCTTCGTCTTGTATGAGTTAAGGCTTGGAGACTTTAGACAAATACATTCGCACTTGAACTCGTAAAGCTGGATAACACTGTAATTCAGTGTTTCCGGTCGGGTTCTATGCTCACTCACTGACCACGAAAAAACCGCGTCCTACTATTGACATTCTTTCAGAAGATACGCTGACATTTTTAATTCGACAGTTCAGATGTTGAAGCCATACAGATCCAATGCCAGCCAAAACAGCAACCTCAAACTGCAGGGCTATCAGGATATACCTTGCAGATAACGGCTAATAAACAGTGAGTCTTCATCCCATATACTGACATCTTTGATTGTCAACACAAGCGATAAAAATAGCTTTTATAAAAGAACATCCTTCAGCTGACACTATTGCACCGCGAGGTAAGCGCTGGGAGATGCTTGCCTTCGGCGTAAAAGTACGACGTAGCTCAATGTAACTGCCTATAAATTATATTAATTCTATCCTAAATAAAGGACTTTTATTCAAGATACATTTTAACGGGCAAGTTAAAGCGCCGTAGGAACAAAATGAATCACAGTTAGGACCAAACTCTTTGAGTTGCGGAAAGTTCGTCAGTTTTTGGAGTTTGCTGTGCTGTTCACTTGACACAAACAGCTGCCTCAGTACTAAATGAAGCACTCACGGTTTGAAAAGTTCACAAGCGTCACTTATGTGAGAAGCGTCTAGGAAAGAGGTTTAATCGGCGCCGTGGGAAAATTTTTGGTGGCATACTTAAGAGGAACGAGTGTGTTGACATTCAAAACTTTCGAATTCTGTCCTCGATATTTACAACGTCCTAAGCAGAATAAACGATGGAGTTTCCAATTCCTCTCATTAGGTCGCATCAAAGTACTTGAAGGTTCAGACAAAATAATAATGGTAAACCGAAAAAATCTGCTACATGTATGTCGTTCTCCAGCAGAGACCAAACAGTCTTCATGGTACTATCTCAGTTACGTTGTTCATGGAAAGTGGTCTTATTGGTCGCCAATTAAAAACATTTTTAACAGATTTTCACCGGTTTTTACTTAACTTGAGATGCCTAATTTTATTTCACGGGAAACTGGTGCGTCCTACGGGTCATTTGTGAAGGTCGTAATATGAACGACACTTTCAACAAGAGAAAACTGACTTAAGAGGGGACGAATTTTGTTAGAGCGCTTTTTTAACTCGTTGTAGCTATGCAGTTGAGATTACAAGCTGAGTAATCAAAATAAACGTTGTCGCTCTGAAACTTCCAATTGTAAAATGAATGCACTGGGATTCTAAAAGTTTTCAAACTACCCTCGATTAGGCCATATAACAAAGTAGACTCGATCCCTGTCCAGGCTAATAATGGACTTGACGGTTATCACAAACTCCGTTGAGGTCTTACCATGTATTCAGTCACAATGTTTACCACAAACATAGGACCCGGGAGGAACCGGATTTACCTGAGTCAACATCCGGAAAATTTACTAATTTACGTACCATGTAAAATTCTACCTCTCCACATTTACAAACTTCCTACGATATTTTGTTTGTGAACCAGAAAAATGGTTGAAAACACATTGTGAACGACGAACGATAGTGCTAATCACCAGTTACGATTGATGTAAAGAATATCGCAATGTGCTGCCATTTAGCATAACAAACAAGCCGCAGAAAATGAGCTATGCTAGAAGAGTGCATGTTTTACTAAATTGACTAAATTGCACTGAAACGTATCATTGTCGTGAAGTGAAAGTTGCAAAGAAAAGCTATTTTTATTAGCTGACCGCCTCATCTTAGCAGAAGACCGTGATACGTCACAACAGACATACTGAGCTAAAATGTGAAATGTTCACAGCTGTTTTTTCGATCGTATTGAAATTGGCCACGTATTTAATAAAAATCTGCCACTCTCAGCAGTAAATCAAGAGACCAACTTGGCAAAATCGAGCACTAGACCATCTCTAAATCTTTGAGTTATCGTCCATCTCACTCTTGTGCTCTTCATTGGTGGTTGACACATCTTCGCTCATGATTGAAGCTCTCGTACATTCTACATTACATTTCATGGGCAAACATTTCCTGAAGACCACTATTTGGTCAGCCTGGAGTCAGTGTACGCTTTATTGAGTGTCTTGAGCAATCAGTCAGTGTGCTAGCTAAATGACATTACCACAAATTACCAAACCGCTCTCCCGATTGCTTGTGGAAACCCAGGTCATCCTTCTATCGAGCTTTTTACCTCCCCAACATTTTACAGTGCCCTGTGATTCGATTTCTGACTACCCGGCGAAACACAGCTCACACTTTACCGGGATAAATGATCCAAGGCTTCAAAAAACACTTTTCACCGTTTACCTATTGACTACTGTCGGATATATCCGTATCCTCCTGTCTCAGGCAAAAGAGCTACACAGACCCAACACTTGTCGCATAATAAACCTCGATAAAACCCACTAGACTGGCAGTGAAACATCATGGAGCAAGCAGTGTTGATCACTAATTTTCCGACTGAATACTTAAATATTTCCGTCGGTTGCTTCATGACTTTCATCACGGTACTCATGGGCTGGAAGTCAGTAAAGTTGCTGCTATTCTTTATATTTTTCATGTTAACCAGTGTAGCAGGCACAAAACGCAAATGGAGGAATAGAAAATCTTATCCATACTTCAAAACACACAATGTTCTAGAATGAACCGACAAGATTCGAAATGCATATGTCTCAACGGAGGTTTTAGTGAACGACAGTTACATTGTAATCGAGCGAAAATATCACAGAGACATTTGATCAATTTTGCTTTCAAAACCTTGTCTCGAGTTTCCATCACACCCCAGGTGTGGGACGCAAACTCAAGTTGGCCGTTCGCAGGCTGCTTCCATGTGTGCGCTGATTGTTCCACATGCAAAACAATTTTAGAAACGTAGTTCTAAACTGTTGTGACATGGAACAGTAGAGAATAAAATTGACAACACTGTTCATCAAAGTCAGCAGGTCCGTCAAATCTCCCAAAGGTTGGTAGACACACTCCGTAAAACAGGCACCAAGGACACCATTCAAAAATAGGAGGATTGCCTGAAAAAGAAGAAACGAAAAAAATCACGTACTGGTTTTTGTGATAGTCAAACGGATGTCAGTTGTAATGGTAAAGTCTCTGAGAAACATGTCAAAGGACACCTACTTAGAAGTGACAATCCACAGGATTCGTCAATCTGGACATCCTACCTTACTTATCTTACTAGATAGTAGGCTACACCTTAATATCTCGTACTATGAAAAGTTTCAATAACACCCGGGAAAAGTTCAACCTTCAGAGAGTGCCCCTTATCCCCTTGGTGAGACTGTATTACCACCTTGTAAACACTTCTTTTACTCACATTTTTCGGTGCAAACTACAAGCAAAAATATGAACAGAAGTTGTATAAAGAAGCGATCACGCATTCCAAGGAATAGGTTTCAGTAACTCCCTTTAGACAACCGGTGAGAAATAATGCGTGAGCACACGCGGTTTTCGTTGTAAATACATATATTTATTGAATATATAGCTCAGGCTGTTCGGTTTTTGGTCCGATTGTTCGCTGAGGTTGGTAGTAATTTTTTCAAATGTTTCACCATTAGTCGAAGCGATACCATTAGTGCGTTGTTGTGTAGCAGAGTGGAGTGGTATGTCACTGTGTGTGTGTGTGTGTGTGCAAATGCATAAGGAGAGTGTGGTCCTTGATTATCAGAGCTGAGTATAAAAAGTCACACCCAAAATCTCTACGCTCGACTGTGCGACAACGAACTGATTATGTCACAATGAAATGTCTATACAAAAATTGTCAAGTTCAGTACACCTTTCATGCGCGAAAAGCCATTTGTAAGCACGGAATGGGATGACCAGTCAAACCCGCAATAAAATCACGCCAACATTTCAACTCCAGTTGATAATGGAATAAAAGTGTGTGGTGTGCGTAGTGTGTAGCGTATGTAGTGTGTGATCGACGCGAAAGTGGCGGTGATTCCTCGTATCAATACGGTCCCTGTCTCCTACTTCTGAATGGTTGTTCAACTTCTGGCACAATCGTGGAGCAGATGCTGTTGAAGCTTGGGAGCACAGACTACGATTTAGTGCCCGACTGGAAATCAAGTGAATCCACTCACAAAAATCACGTCCAAAAAAACGTCAGAAATGAAGATTCACACACTAGTTGTGGCCTGTAATGACGTGGACAATAGGCTGCAGGTGCCGTATTTCGTTTCAGCCATGCGGAGGTTATCCCTTAAGGCCAATCGTGGACAAAGTGGAACGGTTTGAGTGATTTTCAGCAAATGTTTCATCCTGTCAGTGAAGGCAGTCTGTGCTGTGCATCAGATAAGTACTATAGAGCTGTTTCATCCTTGTCGGGAACCACCAGCAGTACGCATCCCACAGAAAGCAGAGTATATCCAACTGAAACATAATCCAACCAATAAAGTGAATCCAAGCAGCAACGCTTAGAAGCAACTGTTGTTGGTATCCAGCAGCAATGTGCATCCGAAAATAACTAGGAAGATGCCATCCCGCAATCTAACGGCTGGTAGCGTCACACTGTGACATCTGGCCACCAGTGGCCTATCAGCAATGCAATTTTCTCGCACTGGAGATGCTCCGCCGAATCCTTCATTTTTTGCACCAAGTGCGTTTAAATTTGCATACAGATTGCTATCCCTTTTATTTTTCAGTTCATGTTAATAGGAAATTTGAGTCGAATCTGTCTGTTTGGTCTGTTTTAGAGCTTTGCAGTTGCCTGGTGAACTTGTTCTTACCCGTGCACAAGACGTCGCCAGCTCGCATTTGGATATCTGCTCTGTTGCTGCCGAAACGTCTGACAAGCGGTTGCCAAGCTCAGCAATCTGACCAGCACACCACTACATGCAAATCCGTCTGGTCATTTGATCAAATGATTTCCGACAAGATAGTGTTGAGTGATACAGTTGTTCTTACCACCACAGAGTTATCCAAATGCACCGAACTGACATTTAATCTGACAATCAACAAAAGCTTTTTTGTCTAACAAAATCCGAGGGACAAAGACGATGTACGCGTTTTGGTTGATCATCGGAATAATTACCATAAACAGTACTCCAATTTTCCACAGAGACATTTAGGGCCAGACGTATCCTAGTTGTCATGGGATACGTTGAGCGCCATGCTATACATTCGCGTTAAAACACTGGAATAACGTTTAATGATACGAATGAGTAAAATAGCGCGATATTAAAACGAATGCCAACGGAAGTAATTACCACTAAGTTTGATTTGTAACTAGTAGTCTTCGGTCGCAGTCTTCAGTTTGGTTCCAGCTTAGGTGAAGGAGGCCTGTGCTGTGGCACATTGATTCAATTCATACCCAACTTTAGTGAGATTACCTTCTTGTCATCCATGCTGGGAGGAAGAAGCATGTGCCCACAGGGATCGGAGACGAACACAGAATCTTAACCAAGCACCCAGAAGTCCAGTCATGGCAGAATTTTGGTGCACCATATCTCAGAGGAAAATCGCCACGCCCAAATACACAAACCGTGCAGCGATTTTGGCTACGGACCGTAAAAACCAACTCATATCAAGTCGAGTTCGGATTCGATCCGTTGGTGCATTCCCAGGTTAGCATTTCTGTGATTTCGGAAGTGATCGGTTGAGGGGATTCGACTTTTGAAGTCATTACACCTTATTCTTAATACTACCGTGTATAAAATAATGCCATTTTAAAATACTTCACAGACAGCGGAAAGGTAACTCTAAACCAAACGCATTAAGGTCACCAGATAGAACGAAACAATCATTCTGATGCAGCGAAGTTAGAATAGAAATTTTCATTCATGAAGATTGTAACACCTGTTTATCAGATACCTGATCCTAATACACCGACGTTTTACGCCCGATACTCCCCTAAAGCGAGTTGCGAAATAAGTTGCCCAAGAGGAATAGAATTGCAAAACTAAAATTATTTAGAGCTTATCGAAGCCTGGTGTCTCTTCAGTTGCAGTCTGGGTTTCCGCTAATGCCGCAACGTACCTGCCGGGAGAAAGGTTAGACCTGGAGATCCAAGATAATGGCTTTCTTGAAGTAAATTGCATTAGAAAGGACAATACTGGGCATTTTTACTATTTGTCTTGTCCTTGTCATTTTCATAAACACTTTGTGTTGAAGTTTATTCACCTTTAGCATGCAGATTAGCCTATAAGCGAGTGACATAATTCCTCTGAACAGCAGTCAGTCGTGCGATAATAACTACAGCGATGATCACACAAAATGATGGTCGTGCGAGAACCATACTGTGAACTGATTGAAGTCAAATCAAAATAAACCCAACAAGAACTTGTAATAGAGACTCAACCTAAAAGGAACCAACGAGAAGGGGGGTGAAACTATGCCAAACTGTGTGAATTCAGCCGGTAAGCCGGCCATATGTTTACCGTATCTATTTGACGTCAAGTATTTTAAAAAAAAATGACGCCATGTGGTTTGTAATAAAAATAATAAAAATAGTAATAAACAAAAATAACTTGAAAGCTAGCACAAAATAGGTCATATAGATTCCAGCTGTATCAATAAAGTTCGGGCTAGTTGAACCGCAAAGTCGAACTTAAGACTTGTGACCTACCTACCAGACAACCATTAATAATTCACGTGAGGTGACTCGTCGACAAAATGCATTTTCTATGACCTGCTAAACCTTCTTCTATTCTAACTATAGTAACCGATCCAGAGAGATACTACTGACAGATGGCATTTATCCTCTTCTGTGTACTGCCCGACACTAGGTTGTAACTGACGATGAATTCCGCTAGAGACTCTCAGTTTAAAGTGGTCTCGAGTAGATATTTTTGGAGAAAGAGTAGCCTTCTTTCAGTAAGCTTCACTTCCAATCTGCGGACCAGTGTATTTAGAAGAACCACTCTTATAGACGGTGTTTGGAAGTGTTCCTGAGATTTAAAACGGCTTAGTGCTTCAGCGTCTCCAGTCACATGAAATGAATTACGTCTGTACGATAAAATGAGTAGGATGTGTCATGCATCGCCTTAGTTGTGTGGTTATTAGTTTTCGCAGTTTCACGTTAATTCAAAGCGGACACCTGACGAAGGTTTTGCAGAAGCACACCGGAAACGTGTGCTATAAATGTACCCTCTTATACAGTTTTTACTTATGCTTTGAATAGTCTGCCCCTCGCAAACAGTTGTGATCTAGTAATGGCACGATGTGTATTTCAGCTTGGAAAAGTACACAGGGACGTTCACAGAGATGGCACGCACCAGACTTCCCGTAAAGGTACAGTATCTTGGAGGAAGCTCCCATGAAATCCTAGACGCTTAACTCGTCAACAACCGGCACTCGTACGAGGAATGGTATTTTGTTAGGAAAAAAATCCAGCAGTTCATTTGTGGTTAAGTTGTTTGTATAAACAGACATCTGGTTACGTCGAAATTGAGCTATCGTTAATTGTCGGAGCTTATGACCAACAAACTGAGCAGCCACTTCATATGAACCGTCTGTCGCTCAAGTTAAGGTAGCTCCTGCTTATTCCTCCTTGTGCATGATGGACCTAAGGGTCGGAGTTTCTTGTATATATTTTAAGCCATTCTAATACCGTAACCAGTTTACCGCATCAGATAAAAGAGGCAGCTGTATGACTAGGCTATTAAACACGTTAGACGGATACTACATACATTATTGGAAGTTATTTTCCTAACATGTTATTCCCTTTCAATTGACGCGCGCTTTAACCAGTTCGAGACTGAATCCTAAAGTGTTTCATTTACAGCTTTGCTGCATGAAATAATATGCTTATGGAGTGTACTTCCCAAGGGACACACAAACAAACTGGAGTCTTTTGATCTGCGTTTACGGCATTATGGTACATAAGTGAAATTACACTGTAAAATCGGCTGCCAGTTACCAGCTGTTTATTACATGCACAAAGTAGTTAGCGGACGCAATGGTGACAACCTGAAACTCTTAAACAAAGGTGCAATTGACCGGTCCTTCTACATCCAACCGATTCAACGAAGACGAAAGCGCGAGTGTTACTGGGTTTTTTTACCTCTAAATTGGAACCAATTGTCTTTGTGAAGCGTTTGCAGGGTACTGACCTGGACGTAATCAATGAGGTCAAGAAGTAAACATATCTCCAAACTCTTCGCCTACACTAAACAGAAATCTGGCGTCTTGCTTAATGTTTTGTTGGGTGTAAGGGATTTTCCGTTATGATTACTTTGAAAACGGAAGGAACCTGAGCAGAACTTATCACAAGCGTGTACTTCGGAAAGACCGTGTTACTCTTATGTACAATATGTTCAGTTGTGCAGGCTAATTTTCCTAACATTCTCCAAGCTGTCTACACAACCCGGTGTGAAAACGCTAGACAGTTCATTCACTGACCACCAACTTGCCGTTAATCGGGCGGATAGATTTAGAACCTTTGAGCTATTTTACTATGTGAAAAAAGCCGTAACCGAATGGACTGTATAGGCACGTTAAAATCCGAAGTACCCGGACATAAAATCGTTATTTGGTTTGCTTCGCCTAACACATCAAAATTCATTGGGAGTGTGACTGCTGTTAAATCATCAGAAAGCTGTCCCCAAATTTTCACGATCCTCATGGGAGTCGAAGTAGAACTAAACCCAGGGCTGGAGATTTTAATAAGGTCAGCAGTAAGCAGAGGGGAGTCATTTGTGATACATGGGATGACCTGTCCTGAGGACGTAATCTACTACGCTCTTTGTCCAGATATCGACGCATCACGTGGTTCCAACAGGCTGTTCAGCTTTCGAGTTCGCACACCAAGCCCCGTTAACTGGATTTCCCCGAACAACATCTGTACACGCTTCCAGGTTCGGAGAAACCACCCTAGTTACTTCCAAAAATCCTTCAGAGTTATCGCTCTCTGAGGTCATTGTGACAGCAGTGGTGTATTATAACCGCTCGTTATTTACCCACAGCAGTTTAGGCAAGCCTACGAAGTCGATTAGGACAATAGCATGATGCGTGTTCTGTGTTCTACATCCATCATATTTGGTGATCCCATTATTCGAAAAACTAATTGAAGTTTACGAATGGGGCAACTTAAGATGTTTCGGTAGCGTGGAAATATCTGGTAATCTTCAGCTGAGCCATCGCTCTCTCAGTGAAGCTACCAAGCTATGCGGAAAAGCCGAGAAACACTGTATACCTGTACCATGCTCATTGGGCATCAGCAGCAGTACGCACGTCACGAAACGCAGAGTTTCGCCACGTAACCATTCAGTCTCGATCGGCTGAAAAGCAAGGTGATTAGCTCTCACTTATGCTATATCGCGCGCTCATCCTTCAGTCACAGAAACCAAATCAGCTAGTCACGTATTAATAGGTCGCTCATGGCTGACCTGTTAAATGTTGAACCACCGACCTGCACGTCGTGAGATGCACAATGCTGATGTTCTCAATAAAGACAAAATTAGTGCACAGTGCTCCTCGGTTTTTCAGCGCAGGCGAGCCTCACTGAAAAGATGAAATCTCAGTTGAACCTAGGATTTGCCATGTACGGATTAACTCATCACTTCATGCTTTATTCACATAGCCCCAAGTAAATCACTCAAGTTTGTCCTGTAATTTGAGCCTGATGCCTCGGTAATCAACCAGGATTGAAATCTAAAGCCTTAACTGATCCATTTCTGATGCATAGATGTATTCTGTGGAAGATAAAAAGAACCTCACTATCCTCACAGCTGGTAAACACTAGATTAATTTCAACCTAGGTGTCTATTCAGTTTACTTAGGTGTACGCACGTACAAACCTTGTTAATAACCTAGCTAAATGCACTCGCCCTGGGAGGCTAGAATCTCTTGTTTAGAATAAGACTCCATCAGTGTGAGTTGAGGTTACTTGTTCAGAAAGCCCTGGTTTCTTTAACTAGCTTATCCTGAATGTGTTCCACCAAGCTTATGTAATGCTTTTGAAAAGACACTGATAATCAAAAGATCGAGCTCTGATCGCTTTGCTGCTGTAGATAACGGTAGCAACTATGGTGGATTGTGGTTAACCCGAGAAGTTCAGATACAACCTTCTCGTTTCATGAAATCACATACCTGTGGCAGATGCGCCATAACAAACAAAAAGACGATAGTCAAAAGCATGCGCGTCATCCGAGATCCAGATTTTTCACGCTCCGTTTGAGCTGTAGAATGCCGCAAGAGGTGAATGCCATTTGTTGGAGGTGTATCAGTTGGTCTGAGCGTCACAGACGAACGACCGTGTTTCCTCAACGGATTTTCTTCACCTTTATTTTGATGCATACTTCCATCCTCTGGAGCATTAGCCGATCCCTTTGGCATTGAAGACAAGCGCTTACTTGACACCATTTTGCGCATCTGGGCATTTTTACCATGGATAGTCACAATGATGATAAGACTCAGAACCACCAGACACATGAGTGGAAGGAGTTTGATAAATAAAGCTGAATTCCAGTACATGATGTTGGGTAGCGCTTTGTTGTCGACATAGGTAACCATGTAGGATTCAGAAGCACTAGCATTGTCTGCAGCCACATTTACGATATGATGAGAAAGCATGCAGGGTACTGTGAGTATCCCACTGAGTAGGAATGTGATTCCAACCGCCAGATGTGCACGTTGCATGGAGCATAGCTCCTGACAGCGAACGAGACACCGTACATAGAATACACGGAAAAATGCCACGGTCACAACGATATAACAAGATGCCGAGTGAAGAAGTGTTTGCAAATTCACATAAATTATCATAAATACGGACCATCCGTAAGTGGCGCTCTGAAGCCGGTCTCCAATTTGAAAATAAATAGAAAACGGTATATACAGCGCTGTGAGGGCCCCGTCGCTGAGTGCAAGCATCGTAAGCAAGAAGTTGGTCGGGGAAATCATTGATGGTTGGTTGAGCACAACCATATTAATGGTGGTTGAAATGATATTGAACACACAGACTACCACTGCTAAGTATCCGTGAATGTGTCCATAGTCGTTCTGTAAGTTTTGAAGCCACGGGATGGGTACACATGCCTCGGTTGCTGGCACTGAGGAATTCTGATGTGGAATTGGTAAGAAGCTATGTATCGATCGATTGCCTGGTTCCATTTTGTTCAGTATTTTAGCTAAAATAAAAATAGATTATCAAAAGTTAAAAGCAAAGACAAATTTGCGTGATTCATTAAGGGGGTGATTTTTTGCTTTGATTGCCACTTTCATCGTTGTGTTGTTCAGACAAGCTGAGGAATGTACTCGTGACCACTTCATTTGGGAGTGTTTTGGGATGGTTCATTCTCACACACTGTCGCGCGGTAAAATGCAAACTTCCTCTCAAATGAACGAGTGTAACCAGCAAGCCTGACACGATACTCCTGATTCTGGCAATGTTGTGGAATATAGGTAGCTCGGGTGCGCTGATTGATTGTTGGTCTGTTCGCCGAGCTTGGCAGTTGGATTGCAAACGTTTCATCACCAATCGAGGTGACATCATCAGTGCGCACCCCGCACTGATGATGTCACCTCGATTGGTGATGAAACGTTTGCAATCCAACTGCCAAGCTCGGCGAACAGACCAACAATCACTCCTGATTCTGTATCACAGTTCAGTGGGGACAACAACTTCTACTGAGGTTATAAAGATGAATTGTTTGGAATTGATGAGGCATTGGACCGATGCTGGAAGTTTGGGAGCACGGGGCTCGATCTACTCTACGTTCGGAATATTTTGATATCAACGTTGAACTGCACTTGGCGCGACGGCTTGTAATTGGTATGGCAATGACGAGAAACGACAGAAAATACTTCACTGAACGTTTCAGGCTGCATCAGAATCCAAGAATTGATGCTTTGCTACTGAGCAGTTTCGCAGTTTTAGTAACGGTAATTATCTGGATCTGTTGACAATGCACAATTTTTTGCGGAACGTTTCCTCTAAACGGCTTCTGTAAACTGCTGTCCAAATCGTGGGAGCCTACAAATGCTTCCAGTAAGATGAAATGCAAGTCTAAAGTTAGCAAATTTCGCCCTTAATACGATCCTACATTTAGCCAGCTGCCACTGTGCTCATGCTTGCTATTACTGACCAAAGGTTCAAAGAACCAACGATGGTTAGAACGTTGCAGAAGTGAGTTAAAGGTGTTGCCTCGTTTTAAAGTCGTATAAAACGTACATACTCCTGTAGTTCTCTGCTGTAGCCAGCTACAGAATCTGTTTTGAAATGCATCCCGGTACTGATTATGCTGTACGCTTTTCGTAAATCCCAGAGGAATCAATTATTTATAGAACTGAAACAGCTGATTTCTTTTATCCAGTCAGTGGTCACTTCTGATGTCAGAAGGTACTTCAGTATCCATATAATTTAAATCGTATACAGCGAGTAAACAATACTCCCTGCACCTACTGTGACCTGTATACAAGATTCTATGTTTGTTCGTTGCGCTTAAATGGCGTGGAAACGACACCACATCTCTTTAGTGCCAAAATAATGCTGTGGCCGATTTCAGCAGTTTGACGTTTTGACATTTAACTTGACAACGTCGTGTAGGGAGCTTCAGTTTGCAAATTACGGTTGGAAGTTTCAAATCTTTCAGTGTAGTATAACCGCAGTCTTCTACCTCCGAAATTAAATGGCAATCTCCATGAAAAGTAGTCAAGGCTGGAATCTTTGCAGAAAAACTTGTCAAATTGTGGATTATCAAGGAACTACGGGACCATATTTATGGTGAAACACTTCCGTTAGAAGAACCGGGCGCAATTCAATGATACTTAGCTTTTTTTATACAGCGACCTAGTGATTGGCTCTTAGGTACCACCAATAGGCTAAAAGCATGAGCAACACTGAAATCTGCCGGATGTAGCCATTGTCATTAAGAAACGTGGAGGTGAATTATGGCTCTAAAAATCACAGTTCTCGAAAAATGCCCTTCAGTAAGTGGGTTGTGTCCTATTCTCAGGCTAACTGTTCCACCACAAAGAACCGTGCAAGAAATTCTATTACTTTTGACTGTGCGCTGAACCATCGTGTGGCGATACCGACTGGGTAGCCTGGACATCAGTCTGAGTGAGCTAAAAGCTCAGCAACTCCACATTTGGCTAAGCATTCCGTATGGCTTTAACTTACTGGCTGCCTTCAACTCGATTCTGCTGACGCGTTTTTCACCATTTCCAACCAGTATACAGTGGAAACTCGTAGGACTGACATTTGGAGACTGCGACGAATGGTGCAAATCGCACGTCGGTTTGACAGCTCGGCGTCCAATTCATATCCATTAGGGTGTTGACACGAACCTGATCGCCCAACTAACTTGCGTTGATTGTTTTCACCACTTTTTGACGACCATTGCCGGAGTTCAGACGCCGATAGGCGCAATCCACTTAGCATAATACAGACGACCTTAGTCGGTGTCCGCTGCTCCAAACAAGAATAACAGCCACTGTTGCATCAGGTTGTCAAATTATATCTTTCATTTGATTAGCAAACCATGCTATTCGTTAGAATGGAACAATATTTTCCTGATCGATCCACTATCGATAACGGAACCAGGTTACGTGTGCCTAACTCAACGGGCAAATCGTCATCTTGTGGCCCCGATCAAACCATCGGTCAATTAGCACCCCATTCATCGGACACTGAAGCCTATGCCATTTTTTCATACAAAACGTGGATTGCCTCGTGTCACTGCTGAGATTAAACTATGACAGATAACTCGCAGTGTTGACTTTTTGGTCTCATTCCGAGACTTACAATCTGGGATTATGATGCCGTATTAAATCCTTTCACTTCCGGAATTCCACGCATCCAAGATATTTCCAAACCCATGTAAAACTGTCCCTGGAAGCCGCCACTAAAAACTCCATCGTATAGCAGCTAACCGAAAGCAGATTCACCCTGCTGACTATGCCATAATTTGACCTTTATACCAACAGAGATGGGAAGCTACAGAGTCTTCTGCTCTCGACAGTTCGTGAAAAAAGGATACAGATAAAACTGCGGACTTACGTTTGACGCCGAAACGTACTAATTACAGATGCTCTGTGCTCCAAAGCACGTGGACAATCGACCAGGCCGCGCATTACTGGCATCCGATTGGTTTTTTGAGCCAACTACTGGGAGGAAGTTGGCTTTACGTTCCTTTTGAGGGGCACAACATCTGCTTTCGACATGCTTTCGCCCAAACTGGTACTCCGTTTTAGTCCTAAAGCTCTCTGTGTGTATTTCGACTTGCTATTATTGTGATCATCAAGTTTTGCGAAAATTGCTCATTCCGTCTCTTTTGAATCGACGGCCTGTATGTTTTAGTACGCATATGTTTTCGAGTATTCATTTTCAGAACCGGACGAGGACGGGAACTAGAAACACCCCACCTGTTAACGGTGACTAGATAATCTTCTATTTTGTGGGATTCGTGGTAAGTCTGAGAGTTTGGTGGGTATTCTGCAGTCCTGTTGGATCGGGTATGCTACTCAATGCGCTCAAAACAACCTGGTTCCACTGAAACTCAAAAAACCCTGTCATCTGAAATACAGTGTTTCGAGCAGTTGAGAACACTTACTCCGATTTTGTCCACTAAGCATGATCTAATCACTGTTGGACAGCGCCCAGTAACGGCGATAGGCGTGTGCATATCCTCGGATATTCGTGGAATGCTTGTGTTGTACAAGAGGAAGCAGACGTCTGGTGCTGGTGTTTTTCCTCCTGCTACCATCTCCGCTCTGTGTCATCGGTTTATGTTGAATTTTCGGTTCAAAAACGATGATAACTTCACCTCTGGGTATACGTTTCCCGCGGTCCACCAAGGCTGTTTTTGGGTCTTCCTGAGGTTATCGTCATTTACTTTTGTTTACTGTTAATATTGGTGACACTTGTGCGTGGTACACGGCGTCGGGTTTTCTTTTCGTAAACAACCTTCACATCTGGTCCTGTATGGCGGACGCCTTGTGCCTAACGTGCGCTTCTTGACTGTGCTAGCGCTTACTGCGCCTCAAAGTGCATTCAGCACTATTGGACCTTTTCTTGGTTGCTGGGCGTTACACCTGTGTCAAACATTCATGCATGTTTTGTGGAGCATTCTACCTGACTACAAGACCAGTGGTGGGGCACGCCTCTTTCATTACGTTCTTCCGCACGTTCTTCCACATCAACCGCTCGCATTTTTGTTTGCGACTATGCTCTCTGAAAACAAACGATAAATGAATGCGCGCACGCAAATGCGAATGTCGCGGCTTGACCGATTGATGAAGGTTACTCATGTTGCCACGGCCCATGAGGAAGATTACGTGAATGTCGTTTTCCTCGCACTTCCACATCGTTAGCCTCAAAAAGGAAACGAAGCCAGAATAAAACGGAGCAAAAACAACATCAGGTAAATTACTGAGTACTTGGTTTACAGTCACTCGACTATCGAATGAACCTTGGAACAATCGGTAAAAAAATTAGTGTTTTATGGGAAAGTTCATCGTGTTTGTGAAGACAATCTATGATGGAAAGCCAAGAAACACTATTCATCTATTTCATCCTTATTAGGAATCATCAGCACTGTGCTTCGCACGAAACTCCGGGGTGTCTCGAACACGCGACCCACCTGTTGGTGGTTTGAACGTGCAACACCTCGGCCACAAGTGGCTGATCAATGGTGTGGATAGACCGAAGTTTGCGCTGCTTATCTTTTAGTCATAGATTCTATATTACATGGTCACCTTCTGATTGACTCTCTCCTCCAGCGCTGACTTCTAATACGCAAGGTTCACTCAGTTGGTGAACAGCCACCAGTGGTCAAACGGTCGAGTACTCAAAATAGTGAGCTGCAAGTCGCGGGTTCGGGAATCCCTTGCATTTCATCCCCTGCTGATGATTCTTAATGAGAGTGAAATCTCCTTTAAAAATCTTAAATCTCTGTGACAATACCAAAAAAAATTGGGAACGTCTTATTCGTTTCAATTTTTTTATAGTTGCGTGTTGCATCAAAGTTGCTTTTGGTCCTTTGTGGAAATTAGTGAAAAAAAATTAGAAACGTTATAACACCTTAATATTTATAAGCACAACTCCAAGTAGGTACTACCATAATCACGTAAAAATCAAGTAGGGTTTTTTGACATGTCATCATTGAGTTCAAAATTATCCATCGTGAAAAGTGGGAAACGTGCTGCTTCTTTCCTATTGCCTTCAGTTTACTGCCAAAAGGTAACTTTGTTTACTAAACCTGGACGGACCATTTTCCGTTTGCCCCAGAATAAAGTGCCGCACAACAACATGTGCTTCAGCTTGTCAGAAACCAGTCTTTTCAGTATCAATACTAAAACCGCCAGGTGACATTCCTAAACAAATCCCACATGCGTAAAACGTAAACCAACTAGATGTCAATCAATAAAGAGGGATCCTTCTCTCAGTCCGTTCCATTACCCTGGGGCAAAGGTGTAATACGACTTACCGTCTTTATTTTCAAATTCTGGGATTTTATTCGTTTATACTGATGGTTTTTGGGATTGCGGCGGAAAAGATGAGGCAGGTAATCGATTGTCCTCTCCACAGGGACCAGACCCAAACTCAATAGCCTGATACTTAACAAATCGTTCAAGAGCGCTAAGAGAAGCAAGGAATAACCGCTCAGCCGCCGGTTAAACAGACACAAAAGCTGGATAAATCTACACATGCCCGTGGTTGGTATGTTAGGGTGAATAGTGAAAAGATTTTAACCAGATCGTTGGGTGAACAATCCTGTCATACAAATTTGATATACCAAGCCAATAATGAATCACTTCCTGTTCTGTTCCACCTACCTCAACTGCCTTTGCATTATGAATCCTACGAAACTATAAGCGCATGCCCACTTACATTCAACTGCATATTGCTCATCTGGTCGATTATCCCTAGCTCCCCCTTCCATGTTAAAATGGATCACCTGGATTTCACTTTCAGTATGTTGATAGCCGACTTACATTTCACAGGTGTACTGTTGATATACAACCAGACTGCACACTCACAGATCACTGATGTTTTGGGAAAAGCTATCGTTGACTATTGATATAAATCCTGAGGTTGTGGTCTGAGAGGGACAAGACTATATACAAGAGGGACATGACTATATACACCCAGGACAAAAGTACGCAGAAATCGCCTGCGGTATAAATAAGTCATTAAGCAGGTTTACACCAACGGTTTTCAAAATTCTCTGCGCTAGACACGCGCGTCCTAGTCTAGAATACGGCAGATGGGAAATATTTTGCTATCTACTGGAGCAATTTCTGCACGTACGGCGGAAAGAGCTGCCACAGTTCCGCTGGTTGGTTTAAAAAATGTGGAGTATGGGGACGGACAGGAGCTCCTGGATCTATTCTCTCAGTCGTGTCGCTGAGGCACAGATGACCCGATTACCAGCCGAAGAATAATACCAGGAAACTTCAGATCTGAAATTTGACGTGCCACCACACAATCATGCTGGACGCTTCTTTCATTGGGGGTCAGCGCGCTTGAAATCTCTCCGCGTCCCCCAAGTTTTCACATGGAGTCGTCAAGATCTAGAACTCTGCTAGTTGTTGAACTGAAATAGTTTGTATAAAACTGATTCCAATACACATTCGATGAGTTTCTGTGAGGCATGCAGTGTCGGCCTACGCTGCAAACACGGACAAGTTAGAAAATAAAACTCAAAGTGCTGCCTACCTACAGAATAGTCTGGTGGTTAGGAAATGCCGTCAGAAATTTCGTGTTCGAATTTATCGAACTAACATTTATTCAGTTTAATATCTACCTGAGGTACAACAGATAATCAAAAACATTTTATTTTACAATTTGGCCTCCATATTGCTTACTGTAAGTCAAAGCACGTTCCAATGTTTTTAGTGTCCAATGCGTCAATTATAAAAACAGACTAAGAAAAAATGACGCATGATTTATCATTCCTAAAATGCTGCCGGCAATTTGGTATATTTCTAATCAAATACAATGTTTTATAGCGAACCAATCCCTAACTCTGTGGGCGTAACAAAGTGCCCAGAAAACCAGGTCTTCCCTATCAAATAAGTGGATTTGCAGTTTCTCAGTTCCAAAAATTGCATATTATCCCACACCTGCCTGATTATTACGGTTGACCATGAAAACAGTCGCTGATTTTAACAAAATTATATTCATAGGTAGATATTAGTATCCCCCAAACTCAGTGGCTTTGGTGAAATGGGGAACGAGTTAATCAGAAAAATCCATTCCTAATTTTATGGCATCCGTTTACAAGTATATTGTGACAATACTTGGAAATATTGCTATTTCAACTTGGGAAACCGTGTACTCCACAAACAGACCACACTATCCGTATCGCCAAAATTCGTTTCGCTAGTAAATATATTTTCCCATATGATGCTATAGATCGTTTTGTCATTCACTGATGTATGTAGAGTCAACCGGTGGTCCACAAACCTTACCCAGTAATTTGCCTTTCAAAAAACCACATACTCTGCAATCAACCCGTAAACACCCTCCAAAAGGCTGTTAGCTATACAAAATATTTTGAAAGACGTGAATTACTTTGACAGTGTCTCAGGAAAATGTTTATCTCTTAATTAGGTGAAGAAACGCCCACTGCTTTCACTACCAACTTCCGATAATAAATTAGAATACACAACTGGCAAAGTGAAAGAAATAATCCAATAGCCGTTATCTTACAAGCCCTCATCGGTAAAAACATTTCCTACCTTTTGTTGAAAACAAAAATTTTGAATCACACCGACTAGGCACCAACCTGCCTGAGTTTTTCTAACCCACAATCGTTCAAATATTTTCATTCCAGTGTGCCCGCAAGCACAATGCCGTGTTTGTAATTTGACGGGCTTATTGTTGTATGCCTTGTGGGCAGTCTAAAGCGCACTGCACCGGAACAAAATCGAAGTTAATTGGGCGAATTATTTGCGTATACATGTCATCCATGCATCATTGCTACTTATTGTTTGCTGATATGTTTGAATGTGGTCTTTTGTTTAAGAAAGTCACGTGATCCCGCGGTTTTAAAGAGTTTATTTTCATATTTTTCATCCGTCAAAACTTCAGCTTGCGCCGGGGTGGTTCATGATGCAAGACACCGGCCATTCAAATAGACTACGTAGCTGTTAAATTATTTGGACGAATTTCCCCCGTCTGCTTGGATCTGATGATGGAGTAATGTTCATTTGCCGCTGATGTGTTTGTAAGTAAATAACAAAATCTGAAGGGGCACCTCTGAAGAATAGGCACGCCTTAAGAGTCCCCCCGGAAGAAAAGTACCTCCTTAACAAACTTGATTTTACACTTCCGATATCCAAAAAAACTTTCGGTGTATTGCGTCTTGTTTCCTTGCTTTGTTTCTACAAACAAATCCCAAGGTACAATGATTGCCTCAGCATAAACAGCCGTGAATTTAGCTACTGATTAATGTAGCTAAATAGCAGGTGGATTACAGAAGACCGGAGTGGTTTGCTGTTATACAACTGATGTGCGCAACCGCTTGCTTTTTTTCGACGATAACATTCCGGTTTTCCAGCTATTCGCATAGGAATCTTCCGGTGGTTGGAAGTTGGATATCGAGACAGGTTACTATGACAGGTGGCTTAACTGATAAACAATGTTGCAAGTGCATCTTTTGTTTACATTTGAGTAGAATGCTTTTTCTTCCAGCCTTTTCGATGGGATTTAAATGATCGATAAAATACACTCGTTTTACAATTTACAATATTGAAGACGGACACAGCGGAAATATGTCATACTCATCAAATGAGTGTGCTGTAAAATGTCCTTTAACCAATATAACTCTCAACTGAAATTAGTTTATGCGACTGAGAGCTGAAGTACAGTGTAAGATCGATGGAACTCCGAGGACCATACCTTGCTGATGATCCAGAAGAAGGGCAGAAATGGTTATCCGTAAGTTTACGGAAATCCTATAAATAGTGTGAAAAGATTAAGCTCTCATTTTCGTGGCGAAATATTTTCAGGTTTTGGCGGTTGCGGGATTTTGTAGAATGCACGCTCACATGACTCTCGTTTGAACAATCGTCGTCCTGTCCTGGAGTAATCCTTCTGGTGTGTCTCCACATAATAGGAGGGAAGCACTGGACTCGAGCTTCTGTCTTTTTAGAGCTCATCAGCAGTTCATATCTCGCAACCACCAACACCTGAAACAAAAAGTGTTTGGCAATTTCAAGTGTCTGTGGCGCCACGTCAACGGGAAGTCCTGCTGACGGGCCACTCGGTCGGCACAACCAAGGTATGTTATTGGGTCATCGTTCGATCTCGTCGTCGGGCTTTCCGCTCATACAACTCAAGCGCGAACATGTTCAGCGGTTTAAACATAAAAGTCAGATGCGGCCAGCGTGCGCTGGTACAGCAGTGGCAACATGCTCGCCTCGCATGTCATGTGCGGAGTTTAAGCCCCGGCACGGCCAAGGGTATGCACTGCCGATGAGCTCTAATAAGGGAAGTGGAATTCATTCAATTCATTCATTCACTGCAGCAGTACCCGTCTTTCGTTTCCCACCTCCTACAGAGTTTATTTTGGGGACGGCTTCCAGCATACAAGTAAATCAAAGTCCAAACTATTCCCCTCCCACCAACAATTCACTCTTTGAACCGGTGCTAGACGAAGTTAAGACTTGGTGTGGATGGAACCAACTAAGTTTTCAGGAGGAACTTCAGTGCGTTAAGGAGACTATCACCTCCCTAGGGCCACACATAGTAGTCGGCAAGCGTTTATAGACACCTTTGTAGCGAAGAATAATGCGGTATTTCATTTGATAATACGTGACGGTGGCCGGCAGAGATAGGTTTTTCAGTGAGATTACTTGGTGTTTAGAATTTGTGGCGTTTTCCGCTTCTGTGATGAGAACACTATTCTGTGAGTAAAAGGGGGGATTATGTGGCGGTGGACTTCATCTTCGTTTAGTTTACGCACCATACCCGAATGAAAATCAAAGTTTCGTGGTTATTAAAATAACTTAATTTGAGTCACATTCTAAGGATTCTGGAAGTGTATACTTCAGTTTTGAGTGATTGCATGTTTACGGCAAGGTTGTGGGCAATGACATCTGGTGTATTTATTTGGTTAATCACAGTTGGACCTCATCAGTCAATGTTACCCTTGGTCTGGATGTCAGAAATATATGGATCAGCTGCTCACAATTTTCCACTCAAGTAGTTGAGTTGAGTAGTTTTGTCAGAAAGTGGGTAAATACTTGTGCAGCATATGATCACACGTTTTAATGCTTTCACTCAAAGACTTTGACTTACTGAGAAAAGCCCATTCCTTTCGGAATTCCACTACTCTGAGGACAACCATAATTCAGTTTCTTCTGAAACTCTGGGCCTCTTCTTCGGATGTCTGAGTGCGACACGTTCAGATGTTAGATACGAGTTTTGATATAACACCTTTTCTAGACCATCAAAATGGCATGCATTTGAATAATCACCCCCTGACCTATGCGGTGAGTCGTAGTTTCTTGTGAGTAATTTACGACAGTGTGATAAATGGAAGTTAGTCACTTGAAAGACTTAGGTGTAACATTATCTGGGACAAAAATCTACAGGATTCATTAGGTTGAATGCATATCTGCAACCGTATAAAATTCAGCAACTGGCATTGTGTTGGAATATTAGCAGCTCGGGTGATATCACTGATAATTGATCACGTGGCTGCTAATTTGTTCGTCCAGCTTAGCACTTGTCTTGCAGACTTTTCGTCACCTTTCAAATTGACATCCGTGCGTTATGGAATGATGATGTCTCGCCGAAAGATGACGAAGGGTGTGCAAGTCAGCTGCCAAGCTGGGTGAACAGATCAACAGCTAGCGAAATACACTCATTTGCAAACAAATTTGGTTTTGCGAGAGACTCACCTGAAACCCGGCTGAATCTCTCGGTTGTGATGTTTCCAGGCTGCACCAGGCCGCCTCATGTTTCAGTTGGTACGATATTCGAGATATCGCGATACATGTATATATGTAATGCACCACTTACAAGGTCGCAGAATTTTCAACAACCTTATGAGTAGTGCATTACGTATAGGTCATCAGCTACCTGATCAATCACCAGTCAGCCATTAATTCTAAACGATAGCTAAAACAAGCCTTGTTCTGGTGGAATATTTTTCAGCTTGCTGAAATTCGATGGCATCTTTTTACCTCACAAGATCTAGTGAGTCAGGTAATTTACGTAGTACATTCTTCTTCAGCCTCTTCTCATTAGAGTTAACCACGTTGATCACGGTTCTTTTGATTCTACAATTGCAAATGCCCTTGATCACATTCCACAGTCCAAGAACCAGAATTTCCTTCCGCCGAGTAATACGATTCTCAGCTAAACGCACTGAAGATTGGTCTACTGCCTAGTATAATTTTGTCACTAAACAATTGCCCAAATCGGGTAACCCTCAGGAGTGAATGGTAGTAACGGACAAAGAAAGTTCTGCTATAACATTTTTTCCAGGCAACAGCACAACGAGTGATGAATGCCCTTTGAATAGAATTTAACCTCAAAATGCATAACTTCCCGATCACAGTGGAACTAAATTACATCATCCGACCATAACTGCGTGAGAGATTGGATAGTCTTCCGTCAGTAACGGGATAAACCTTCAAAAAAATGGATGTAACAAAGTGAAACTGTGGTTCTGAAGGAGACAAGTTAGCCGTCACGTTCATATTGACCGAGAGACAGCTTTCGCAGTTGGTCACAGATTCCGACGTATCACCTCGATAACAAAGTTACGCTCAAAGTGACACCGAGAGTTCTCTCGGGATCTAGTATGATAGTTTATTGACGTGTTTTGAGGGTTGCGTGACGTTTTCCCCCAACGGTAGGGGGAGTTATTGCGTAATCAGCCCACTAGCCAAATCTGATTGTCGTACAGAACTATACGTCAATGTCAGGAAGCGATGCAGATCAGGAATGAATTCATTGTATTATTACCCGCCAGACAGCCTTGTCTGAAACAAGCAAAATCGAATGAATCTCTCTTTTCAAAAAGCTCTAATCCAACCGAGATTTCGCAACTAACAAAATACCTAATGTGTCTAATTTAGCAGAGGGTCGCTTTCGGACGAAAACAGCAATGTCACGTGAAATGACTGTCTGCCCACCATTCAGACAAGCCGGGAAGTGCTAACATATGACATTATAATACTCCCTTGATATTGGGTCACCATCAACCTAGCCTATACCCAGTTGAATTCATCGGATCCCGGGAATTGTGTACCAACGTTCTGACTACCTAAATCTAAATAAATCGAATTTATCTACATCTTACAGTTCATTCCTGATTAACAGTAAGGTTAGCGGTAACCAAGTGAAATCCAATAACCCCTCTTTCTCGCATCGAGATCATTTTATCTGCTAATTTCACTCCCACCCAATAATAATCGCTGCACAAATCTATCACGTAACAAATTTGGATGATCAAGAGAAATGCAGTTGATTCGGCGGAAAATTTCAGCAATATTCTAAGCATCATACTATAGAGTGTCCAGCTCTACGGTTAATGAAAAGCGATAAATCACTCCCATTTCCTCGGCCTGGATTATTGATCTGTATCACACGACAAGCTGAAAATCCACTGAAATTGTAAAAAATGTAAAATTCTGGAAATGAATTCAATATTAATAGAATTTCTCTTGTGCGTTTCATGCCGCACACTATTCAGCAAAAGTAACAGTTTCTACGATCTCACACTATAACAGCAGTCATCCAAATTGTCGCCTCCAAATATTGCACAAAATCGTAACTAGTCATTGTCTTGAAGCTAAAAAATCTGAAAGCATTAAATGGTGTGAGGTCGAAATATTATTTTCCCTAAATTCAATCACTTTAAACTTGAATTTAAGGGACGAGGTAGTCCACCATATATTAGTCTTGGCATTTCGTTGTATTGTGACCAGAACGGCAATCACCCGTCAATTTGTTTTTACACAATTTCGTGGAACTTTGAAACATATTCTTAAAACAGTCGAACAAATTGCCCGCTTAATTTATCCACCGTATTCTGAGGTGTGTTGTGTATCAGCAAATTAATAGAAGCCAAATATTTGCTTTAGCACGGCGGAGAAGATCAAGACCAAGCTCTAAGATTTAATTCACACATATGGTTAGATCTGTCAGCTTAACGCTCTTGATTCTCAAGTAGTCACTAAAACTTAAAAGGGTCCACATTACGAACCTATATTTCCCCATTTTTCCCACCGATTGAGCATTTTTGGAGATTCACCGGTCACACTGGTTTACTCTGAAACAACGCGACATTGTACTCTGGTTAGTGGAAACATCTAACAAAACAGCAACGTTAACGTGCCGTCCTTTCCATATGGGTTACGGTCTTGATAGAGAATCGTCAGGATGGAAATGAAGCAGCTGTAGATCATGTGTTAAGTTGTACGACAAACTTACTGTAGCAAGTCAGACGTTTTAATACTAGCGAAAGTCATATTTTGCTTATTGTCTATAATTTGTTCAGTCAACCCTCGTAAAACCCAGACCTAAACACACTTGTGCAAATTTGGGGGGAGGAGCTGTTCACAGACTATGTAAAGGGGCAATTTGTCATGCTGGTCTGTATTTAGTCGCTGTGGTTATTAGATTGTAAGGTCGATACATCAGTAACACCGCATAACGGCCTTGACAACACCGTTCGAATTTCCCACAAGCAGACAAAGTTATTCCGTAATTCTACGGGGATAAAGGCTAGCGACAAATTTGTTTATCAGTTTTGGAAAACAGTTTTGAATTTTAGGTTGCAACGAACAATTTTTGGTTCAGGTGTTCAGCTCCCCGGTTCTTACTGCTGCAACCCTTGCGTAACAGAGTATTGCCTGTGACAGCATAATAGATTCAAATACACAATGACGTTAGGAAAAAAATATCGCCCTTGGATGCTTCGTCACTTTTTGCGACAATACCGTTACTGGAGACAATGCAACATATGCATAACGCCATTCCGGGCAGAAAAATTCTCACCGTTTTAATCCATGATAAGTTCTATTGATTAAAAAACAGCAAAAGATGGTCTTTAGGGATGATATGTGGATGATACTTTCTTGATATCTGACAGTTTCTCTGACCCACCATCTGTTGTCTCCATTTGATGGAGCGCAAAAATTTTTTCTACTCAAGTGCAAGCCCAGACATTAGAAAATATTGCCTGCTCTTAATGTGTTATTGGCTCAAGATTGCCATGGTTCGCAGTTCATGTATTGTATTTGCATACGCCTACAGCAGTACACACAGTTTAACCGATTTGTTTCGTTGAGAACAGAAGAAGCTTAGTGGACTGTCTCTAAGATAGAATTTGGATTTTTTTCAAGAAATATCTTGATGGAGCAATCAGAGCTTCTTATGAATAGATGCTTAGAGTAGAATAGATGCTTACCCAGATATATTCTTGGAGAAACAGTCGCAGATGAAATCTCTCATAAATGTTACATGCTTGATAAACCTTTTTATCTATACTTGCTTCTAAGGTCAACAGAGCCACAAAAATTCTAGCCAAAAGACATAGTAGAAACTCCTAAATACTTTTTATTGCGACCAATTTACTAGTCATCTCCACCAGTTTACCTCTTATCAGACAACACCTGAAGAGCAAGCGTCTTTGTCATGCCGTCTGTATATGTTTATAACAGTTTCCATGCTCAAGTGGACAATGAGGCAGTTATTTAAACACACGCCTGAACACAATGAGGCTAGTCCCCTCAGGGGACAAAAGCTTGTCTTTAAAATCTGTCTTAGCCGACCGACTCACGATAGGACATCAGAATAACCTTTCAACTGCCTATAACTGATTGGGCAAGTCTATGGGTAATGCATAAAGTTAATAGATCGGGGATTTTAGCCACCGCAAAAGCCATTAGTATACGTATGTACAAGCCTCAAATTTGTATTCAAAAGCTCTTCTTACAGACAGTCCAACCCGCGAAACCATCTCTTAACTCCAAGTGACTCCCAAGCACCGTTGTAAATTCTGACGAACACTTTAACCGTTTAGCATTGATTTTTAGGCTGATTCATCTAGTTTCACTCTATCTAGGGACTTCAACTAACCTAGACGGGGTGAAACCGGTTCTAACAGACAGAATGAGTTCATCATTTGAAGCGGACAGTGCAGACATCATTTATGATCATGTCCATTGCATAGCTACATTATTCCTTGGTCGTTGTGTGTGCACACACAACCACCAACCCATCGCTACGCTCCACCACGCTCCCTACCAACGCACTGATGATGTCACCTCGATTGGTGATGAAACGTTTGCAATCAAATTGCCCAGCTCAGCGAACAAACCAACGACCATCTATACTACCTGAGCTACCAACATTCTCTTCTATAGCAAACATTATTCCTTGTCAGAAGTTGGAAAATTTCAAAAAAAATATTCCTTAAAAGCCTTTTTGTCGCAACACTGCACCAGGGCGACCACTTTTTACTGATGTTGTCACCTTCTCACTGGGAATGAGACAATTAATCCCAAAGATTCCGGGTAAAAAGGTGAAGATCAGCCCAAAATTAACGTTTGGTCACTACCAGACAGCATTTTTCAAATCCTTCCGACAAACCGATTCTCCCTGGTCACTACAGCGAGCATCCTACGACATGCTTAACCGTGTTTTCCACGTTTGACAGCGCAGTGACACAAGATAATGAAACGGAAGAACGATGTTTTGGTTTTTCGCAAAACAGCCTCCCTAAAACAAGTTGTGTGGTTCGTAGCTGGCAACTTATGACAACTTGATACGAGCTTTTATTTTTACCTTGACATTGGGCATCCAAAAATGCATGTTCTGAGTTAAGGTCAGACCATTCTCTACTGCTTATGACAACGTTGTCATTCGAACAAAGTTACTACTGAATGCAAGTTAGACTAAGCGACTATACTCCTTTGACAGGACAGTACACGCATAGACAATGTTGGCCACAGCCAAGACACACTGGATTTCGGGACTTTTCAGTCGGAAAAGCAATCAATCTTGTCTGGATGGGATAAAGTGAAACGTAGTAAGGTTCCCGTTTTACGCTGCAGATTTACGGTCCCGTATATACAACGTATTTACATGTATAATATCGGAATCCGAAATTGGCAGCTGGTCTCCCTCACAATAAGTTACACGTCTGTTTTCGCACTAACGACTATGTCGTAGGGTAGTTCTGTAGGTGACTAACCCCTGAATGTCAAAATGTATGAAGTTTGGGGTAACAAACAACTCGAGTATTTCATTCTACCAAGCAACACACATTCCGTCTGGCCCTTACAGGTTTAAAGTTGGAAGATATATGGAAAAGGTATTTGATCATGCTTGTGTCAGCCTATTATATGGTCAGATCCTAAACAGTTCAGGAATAAAACCTTGTAAATTGAGCTCATCATAATTTCTTAATCGATAGACACTGCTTTGGCCCCACTTACCTCTTAGTTAATTGAGACCAAAGATTTCTTCCCTGCAACACTTTTCAACATGTGTGCGAAATCCTATTTTCCCCTTCACAGAATACAGTTGATTAACCACACATGACAGCTTGAAGGATCCTCTCACCAAAAGACAATTTCCCTTTGACTTTCGTTCACCAATTCTGTCCACGAAAGCAACTTTTGTGTAGTTATTAGTCAAAAATGGTGCAACCTGCTACATGCTTGTGGAGAATTTCGTGAAGTATTTGGCTACTGATACCATGGGTACGTTAGCATCCGTGTTCAGCACACGCAGCAAGACGGAATAGAATTTCAGTCACCGTCATGTCACGAGCGGTTGATAGGATAATACGGGCATTCGATCATTGTACTCTGGCTACAAAATTCTATACCAAATCGAATGAACGGAAGAAAATATCAGTTGTGTGGAGGATGCATCATGGCGAAATTTGTTAGAGGTTAAAATGTCAAAAAGCAACCTATGTTATCATGGCAACACAACTAGGCCTACGAAGAAATTTACGGACTTTAGCGCATGCTACGCTTTACTTCAAGTCGTGGAAATCTGAACGCCACAACATTCGATGCAAGTTAGCATTTCGTGTTCCCTTGCAATACACATATACGTGACCAGCAGGCCTCTTTTAAGCGCCGATAAAAGTGGGACAAAGTACGGTTTCCGCTTACATTAATTCCCTTAAAAACTATTGCATTACATTAGAACAACATTCAATGCCGTAGCCTGCTGAAGGAAAAAATGGCATCGTGTTAATACGCAGGAGAACGCAGACCAGGTATAACACACTAAACAAACTTGTTTCCCAAAAAAAAACACTCCTGTCGTTTTATACTTAAACGATAGTAGGTCACAATTACTCATGGCGCGTAAGTAGCAGCTAAGAGAGGGTGCATTAGAATGCCATTGACATCGCCACCAGAAACACCCAAAGTGCGTTTAAATTGTCTTTCGACTTGGTGCATGAAAAGTCCTTGTGACACCTTGATCGGTGCACAAAATTCACCAGAGTTCCATTACGTGACTGTGTTTATAAGACAGTTCTGCTGTAATTCCTCAGAAAAGGGCTCATTTTCTACCAGCTTTGTAAGACATTTAGACCCTCTAAACCTAAGACTTTGTTCGCAGTCGCAGAGGTACATGCCCAAATCGACCTCGTAATCATAAAATTGTAGTTCTTCTTCTTTTGGTTTTTCCGTCTGCACAACGATGAAGTAGCCATACAGTAACTCCCAGAATCTTGGTACCGGTTACCTTTGTCTTATCAAATGTAAAAAATGATAAACTCTCATTAGCGTTTTCAATTTCGTTTCTTTAATTCAGAGTAGATGTCAAAATTCCGGTAGACATTTGGTTGGTCCAAGTGGGACTTTAGAAGGTAAGACGGATGATTTCGTAATTTTGTGATATTTCATCGGAGTGATTAGCAATGTTTTCCTGGGATCTAAATTGACCGGGATTGATTTACCTGTTAATTCGAACCAGTGAAGTTTGAGAAAAAAGGATTAAAAAGCTTTCTCGAACTGCGTGACTGACTATGAAATTTGTGTGATACTAGTTACATGAATGAACACATTTGAAAAAACTACATGCGCACCGATGGATTTTACTGCCTGATGTGCAGCGCTCTGTGTCCATGCACAATTGACTCGAAAAAGTTGACAAAATGAGCTAGTAGGTTTTCCCACATGTTTCAGTGCTCGACTGTGTGGTTTTCTAGTTGTGCAATCATCCATGTCATCAATCTTTGAGGATTAATCTACATGATTAGAGATTGTTAGCAGGATTACTTTATCCCGATGGTTGTTATTTGTAAAGCCATACGGTGGAAAATAAAACGCGATGGAGCTTCGATTGGACTTATTATCATCAGAAATGTTGAAATGTATAAGCATTTTCACAGAAGCAATAAAGTACAAGTTGGTAATTTGTCTGCTTTTCAAAATTCATCGTATTTGCTTAATAAGAAGTTAGCATATGATTGCGACAAATACACACATTTGCATATGAATTTTGTTTTTCGGGGAAAAATTCGCCTGAGTCTATCTTCTATCATATTTTTCACCTGATTGTGCTCTCTCATGTTTCACCTGGTACGATATTCGAGATATCGCAGTACGTTTTCATACTATTATCATATGATTGTTGTTGTTGTTGTCAGTTGATTTAGAGTTTGTAACCAAAGTATATTTTGAGAACCAGAAGCTGGAAGTATCGAAAAGGTTATGCTGCTCGAGCACAACATTGAAGACAGTTGCACACTGACAAGAATGTATGACTCAAAAGCTAGGATCACATGACCATATCGCCCGATTTCTTCCCCACAGTGGTGCTCAGTACATTCAAACTTTTGGTGGTTAGAATGGTTTCAATCAGCTTGTGACTTGGTGAGTCACTAAAACCAGGACCTCACTCTTAGAGTTCCAGCACAAGAACAATTGGTAAAGCCACAAAAGTGTAGAGGGAATGAATTTCCTCTTTTCAAATGAAAGTTGTTCTCGTTCTCCGATTTCACCATTGAAAGAATGTCCTTAACTCTCGTTTTATTACGTGTATTCGATAACATGTGTTCAATGAATACAACACACTGTACAAAACGACCTGTAGTTTTTTTTACTTGTAAACCGTATTATTGAATTTTCCGTATCTCGAAGGTTCGGGCTACTTCTTATAATGTTCCAGCTATTTTACCAAGGATGCAGTCTAAGCGTAAGTTATTAGTTGCTTAACTGATAGGAGTGAACGTTGCGTACTACTTACCACCTGCTTCAACGTTGTAGCGTACAACGGCAGATAACCTACCAACCCATCTAAAAACACTTGCACAAGCAATAACATCAATGTGATAGAATGTCATCAGTGGTCATTTATTAGGTTTTTACGACCACAGTGATCAATAAACCTATCTAACTGCAATGCGTTCCTATGGCCGCGGCTGTTGGATAAGTCTTCCATGAGAATAGGCAGGATGTGGTTTATCCTGTAATCAGTCTACTAAGTTTTTCCTACACATTACGTGGACATTCCAGGACTGTCATCGTATCTCACTGGTTAGCGGTTTCCTAACATCACGAGGCCACTTATCACAAGAACACAAATGACGGGGACGAAGTGAATTAGCATAGCGAGGAAATTATTCCAGTGACTTGAAAATCCCTTTTGATGGCAAGTTAGGTGTTTTTTATGTAGAAATTTTGTTGGTAGAACATCATTACAAACATTTAATTTTTAGGTTATCTCATGAAATGTTTCTTGCAGCACTTTGTGCAGCTGAAATCTGACCAACTGGATAAATTCAACTAAATCAATTTAAGTAGATCATCCATGCCTGATGAACACCAGATCAGTTAAACTTTAAGTTGCAGACGTTAAACAAAGCGGTAGAATGTGGTCATTCCTAAAGTGCAGTGCACAATGCTTATCGGCCGGACTGTGTTTCATCCAGTGAGTATAACGGAACTAATAGCCTGTGGTTTCACTACATATTCGACTACACGCATTTATGGCTAGTGTGGCAAGCGACCACGTAATGCTGATATATTTTGTGGAAACTGCTGACTGGTGCTGTTACATTCACTTTGGTAAGCCTCACTTGTGGCGAATCTTATAGGTGATTTTCTTCTCAGCACCATCAGAATTCCAGCCTTAAAACTAGCGCTTATGGGCTCTGTCTCACGTGTTAAACAGATTCTACATGAGAACTGAGAGAAACTATAAGTATCCAATCGGTCGTATCAACTGGTTAGATTTCCGAAATCATCTTCTTGAAACTACACCAAGTAGCTTTCACAATGGCATCCATATTGTCGAGTAATGTTTACGTCTTCACAGAAAAGTAATGTTCGTCCGGATTGTTTGTCGCAGTGCTTGCTGGGCTTGGTTGAGCGTTTTAGGGGGGACTTCAAGAAATCACAACAAGCCTAACAACCGATCGTATATGAAGCCGAGTACCGCCTCCCTCGAGAAGACATTGTACAGGGAATTTTTCCTTCAAAAACAGGCAACTCCTTCTGAAGTGACAGATTCCCAGAATCCGAACCATTAATTTTTGTATCCCAGAACGGTTAATTTTCTTCAAAATATTGGGAAACAAAAACCCAGTTCTACTGACCCGGCTCGTCAATAAAGGTTGATTCCAAACAATTGGCAATGTCAGGGTTTCGTTAGAGAAAACTAATAATTTAGCATTGTAATCGCGCACACCACCATTTGCTAAAACAATTCACAGCCACAATACGAGCCAAAAGACAGAATGGAACAACCCAAAGTAATTCAAAATGATTAATATAAAAAAAGCAGCCTTGTTTTTTTCGCTACTTCCGAACAGGCTTTTGTGCTAAATTTCCGAGGTTGTTTTCTCAGAATTTGGTTTGTTTGGATGACAAAGCAATCGCAGTGGCCTGCTAGAGTAGTCAGCACGCTGCAGGAGTACAAGACACTTATTAGAATGCAAGGTTACTCAATATTCGAAATATTATTTTACTCGAAATTGCGGATTCCATTGCACCCACAAGAATGTTGAAGTACCTGATTACAGCTTAAATTAGTGCCTTGGTTTCAAGAGAGTGCCTACCCTTCCACTTGGAAACACTCGTGTTGAGTAGAGGCTCTCGAATCCTTTTGGTCGTTACCCGAAAATGGATAAAACCGCCTCTACTGATGCGCTGAATACCGTCTTAAGTGAATCTTCAGACGGCCTTTGCTCTGCCAGACGGCCTTTACTTTGTCTGTCAGTTCAGCTGGTTATTCACGGGATGTTCGTTTGTACCCTTTGGGGGGTGGGGTAAATATGTAATGTGTTGTGACTCACTTATTTGAATAACACGCGGCTAAACCGATGAAGGAATACACTATGGACAAACTGCAATGACTTCCTATATCTAGTCCCTCTTTTACACACACAAACATGCAGTTTCCGCCGAGTGAACTAATTTTACTGGGTAGCATTCAGTTCATTTACATTTACATTTACAGGTTGCCGGAAATTTTGCAAGAATTACGGATAGCTAGCTTTTAGAAAAAACTACCTTTATAAAATTGTCGGTATAATTCCGTCCTTCGTGTCACTAGTTACAGATCGGTTAAATATCCGTCAACCACATTAATTTTCATCTTCGCCGGCTATTTCCCTTCCGTCTTCCGGGAGATTCCTAAGTTCGGAATAGTAGCTTTTATACAATGGCACAAATTTTTGGGTGATGCCAAGGAAGCTTTTCCTAACTACTTCCCAATTGACATTTCTAATTGCTTTCTCTGCAGGAGGTATTTTTCGTTAACCAGAATGAAAAACTACGCGTTTGGCGAATTCCTGTTGGAAAGACAACGGTAGTCACTGTTTTCGAAATGAAAAGGACTGTCTGTTAGAAAAACTGAACATTTGTACGGTATATCAGGTAATTTATTGGCCAATGCTAACGACATATTTAGTTAAGAATTCCTGGTAAGCTGTCTGCGCACCATTACAGTAGGGTGAAACCGTTTGTAGCTATGCACGACTGTCTGATACAATATGATTGGGTGCAAGTTTTCCAGAGCAAGATACTTCAATCTAAATTTTTTAACCTATCACAAATAACTTCTGTGATGGGCAAGACCAGAGCAAGACGAGTAAAGTGACAGCCTCTTCAGGTCTTACGTTGTTTAGGGTCATTCTGCTCAACCTCGTCTCGAAACTTCAGTCAGTAGTTTTGTCAACCTCACTAAATGTTACAAAAACCTTTATCAGCGAATTGGCGTTATTTGGTGGTTCTCTGGTGCGCTCACAGTGCCTCAGGGTTCAAATGGACTGAATTCAGGATAACCAAATGCTTTTTTCTTTGTCAATCAATGCTTTTCCCAAGAGTTCCAAGGAACAATATATTAGTACCGAACACTTTCTAGAGCTACGAACTCATCTCGTTACAGTTTCACTTTATGCGTTACCGGTGATATGCAAGTCGTGAAAAACAAATTCACATGGACTACTAACATAAAATAAATGGAAGCAGACAGAATAAAATGTATGTGGCAGCAAATTATCCAATTCATCAATGTCTGAACACACTGCTACAATACTCCGGCTTTGCTAGATACCCGACGTAATTCATTTAACACTAATGGGTGTCTATTGCTGCTTGCCCACTGAACAAACAGTTGAAACAGTCGCTGTATTGCCTAAGATAGATAACCGCACTAACACACCCATGGGACAACGCTTGTAAGCACGAGACTAACAGTCCTACATGCCTTCCTCCAGCACATCCAGGTCATATTCTGACCCCAGATGGCACCCCTGGTTAACGTACAGTCGATGATAACTACGTTTGTATCCTTAAAATTGTGACTGCGATTTTTTCGGCTCAGTCACTCACGATTTTCCAACAATATATTTTAAAAAGCTTGGAAGACAAGAAACGACTCGGTTTAAGTTTCCTGAAAGATTCCGAAATGAATCGAAGTGAACGACTACACGTAGCAGAGTCGCGGGTATTGAGAAAACCAACTTATCTTTACAATATCGTATTCCGTCTTTATACGAAACAACGGTGTGCAACCCAACGAGATAACAATCAGGGGACAATTTTTCCATGTCTGAATAATGCAATTGGTAATCTACAACTTCATCCACTTGGTCACTTAAGAACATTGACAGTGACAACTGGCGGTAGTAGTATGACAGGCTACTTATATGAATAAGTAAGTCAGAGGTAACCTAAGTACTAAAAACATTATCTAAATTGCGCTTCAAGGGAATAGTCGCCGCTAGTTTTGGGCAGAACACATTTTTCTACTAGAGAGATTTAGCCATTGAAGAAGAAGGGAATGACTTCTTATGTATAACGGGAATATTGTTTAGACGCGTGGTTTACTGCGGAGACAGTCCGATTGGTAATGAACATAAGAAAACTGTGTTTGAGCCAGCAATCATGTTCGGATTTTGTTCTCAATCTCAGCACGATGTTTCACGTTAATTAAGGAGCATTTAAAGGCGAAGTGGGAAAACAGTCGGTTACGGTAGATGGTGGATTATCGACTTCAGATATTCTCTGGTAGGTCGGTTTCGTGGACCTATACGGCTATCGAAATCAGACGGTTCAGGTTTGCTCGTCCGTCTTTGGCCAGTAAACTTGTGAAACAAAGCCAACTAAACTAGAGAGTCTCAGTATTGAAATGATCTGGAAAGCATCGTTTTGCTTGTACTCACCTGGATTGCGAATAAAATAGCAGTGGCCCCCTTCCTACGTAACAGTTTGTCTGGTGCGCTTATATTTGTGGTGGGATACTCAGCCCACAACCCAATAGACCAATTTCAGTCTGATGTTGTAAAGGCGACGTGTAACGATTTTTTATTCTTGTTGATCAATTTTATATAATCACTACATTATAGGGATTCTCACTAGTCCCAGCAGCACACTCGATAAATATGAATTTGTCGTCCACCGATTGATTGCCCCAGCAAGATAACGCAGTTACTTTACCCTATGCTAATTATTACTTCACATTTGTAATTATTTTCGTGTGTCCCTCATGTTTGCGGTAGTGTACTATTCTTACTAAAGGGGGCGACTTTGTAAATCACTAAGTAATCAGAGTACTTCAGTTAACAGCTGGTTAATATTCGTAGTTAAAAATATCCCCCACTATCCTAATGGTGAAATAATCAGTTCAAGTTCAAGTCAATCCTGACTTGCTAACTGAACGAAAACCGTAGTCCAATTTGAGTTGCGACAGCGAAGAAACGCTACTGCGTTGTCGATGTGCTGAGTACTCATGAAAACGGTCAAGCAGGGAATGATATACTAGTTGTTTGGCTCATCGACAAATAGCTAACTACTGAATCAATAAATATGTATGACGCACGTATATTGATAAAACTCACAAACAAATGACTGCACTATTCCATGGTGTACAGGCGTGTTGATTAATGATCCGAACAATGTGGGAGAGCGAGATAAATTCACATGCACACCAGCCACTGATTGGTCCGAATTTCAGCTTTTCCATTGGTTGCCATTTATTGGACAAAAACATCCCATCATCCGACCTTACTATGACAGTTAATTTTCAAATCACAAAATGTGGCCAAATGGAAAAGAGAATATTCATAATGACAGTTTTCATTTAGTTTGACTGATTGTCAGTGGATGATACGGATGGAGCCGGCCGTATTAAATCACTTGGCAAAATCAGGTCATTTATTTCCACCAAGATTATTCATCAGTGCGCAATCGAGAATATGGATGTTTTGAGGGTGCTCATAATCGCTATCAATTGGAAAGGCTAGAGTTCGTGTAGACCAGGGTACCTTACAGTTTGTGAATTATTGGTGCATTTGTGCAGCCTGGAAAACATCACTGCTGTCCTCTCGTCTGTTGCTAAGTAACCATGGTACCGTATTCTAAAGGGACAAACTTGTTCTTAATGCTTGAACACGTTATTCTCGACACATTATTTTACCCACAGTCAAAGCGATACATGTACTGTCCTCCAATGTGAGCACAACCCTGATTGACGGTTTTTTCACTAGGAACATTGGTGAACCTGCTTCTGCTTGGTTAGCAACCTTATCAATAGTGATCAGCTTTATTCATTCAATTCCACCCGGTGTGGTCTAACCAGAATGCTCCTGCCGGTACATGAAGGGGACAGTTCAAAAAAGAATGTCGTAAACAGAATGATAGTTACTCGTTTAAATTGGTCGGTTTATATGACCGAGTAGGAATAAGCGAATCTTTGTCAAGTAAGAAGGCACTGTAGATCTCGAAGCTGCTTATTGGTTTTCTTTTCTACCCAGGTCATTCCGTAAAATAGTACTAACCACTCGCCTACCGCCATTTAGTCAAAAAGAATTTGTGTTTGAAGATGACTTACTCAAATTTGCGGAACCAAACTTACCTCAGCTTATATATTAAGACAAAAATGATATCCACATAAGATTTCTTCCTGCCGGAATGTCAGAAACTCCAAGCAATTGCTCCATACTTGTTTAAAATCATCAGCAATGGCTATTTTACGATTTTCCGGGAAAATTCAGTTTGAAGTTTTCTCATACTAGTGAAAAAATGGTACTCGTCTTCATTAGAGGACTAGCTAGTAGAAAATGTCTAGCGCCTGAACTTCTTTTCTGTCTACTTAGTAATCTTGGGCAGATACTTCGGTAGTTCCTTTTTAAAAGAGAAGGTTTAGAATCCAAATCTTTATCCTAAGAGAACTAATAAGTGGTGCAGTTTGACTTCCGCTGAGACTGTCTGGAGAATTGGGGAGAATTGTACAGCATTTAGTTTAATTAAAACCTGTAGCAAGGGATGAAAAAGCTGAGTGATTAAATTTGTTTGAAGAAAATTCAAGAGATGTCATGGAGAAGTCTGTTTTTCACATTGTTGGCAAAGCTATACTTGTGTTGAAACACTCGTTCGCCCACAAATCATCCTCAAGGTAGATTTGTTTCGGAGGAGATTTGCTAGGCTTAACAGTACATTACGTTCCTCATTTAAACTCTAGTGACTCAAATACCCTGCGGTATTTTATCTTACCGTGGCCGGGTCTTCATATTTTATGGAATATAATTCATTTATGTTCAGTAGGAATTGTGGCCACCGAAAGTATACAAACTGACCCGATCAGAAAGTATTTTTTTCGGTTTGCAGAAGTTTAGGATTGCTAGGGTGCTTGTAAGGGGGAGCTGGTTTAATTTAAAATAGTCGTAATCGTGTATAACAAAATGGGGGCAATTTTTTAATCTTGGATGTAGAAAATTCTCTTTATAGAATGGACTACAGCGTTTTGCGAAGACGTTCACCAATACGAGGAACAACACGAAGCAAAAAACTAATTTTATTCTAGATAACAGTTTCAAACTTTGCTGAGCTAACTACAAGTTCTGTTCTATTGAGGGATCAATGGGAGAGAAACGGCGATTTGTACTTAGAGCTGATTTGTTTCAGTCCAACCTACAGAGGCTCTGATGGTCGTGCATGCTAACTTGGGTTAATGAATTCATTCAGTAAGAAGGTAGACCGGTTCTCCTCTTCTTTTGTGGCCGGATTCCAGTCCAGCTAGTTAAAATGGTCTCGTGTCACTTCGGTACGATCTACTGTGGGACGGAGAGTCAGCTGCGTTTGGGAATGGCTGAATATATACGACAGTGGACGAAGGAGTAGGAGCGATGTGTGTATGTGTCTGACTAGGATAGAAGTCATCCACACAAGCAGCCCTTTGCATTATTCATAGCCCACCAGTTAGTGTAAAACAGCACTAGCCTCAGCACCTCACCAGCAAACCCGGTTACCAAATAACTCATTTTCCACGCGTCATTTAAAAATGTAAGCCAGAACTAGGGGCACAAAAAATACCTCTTCAGTCATTGTCTGGATATTAGTAATCCAAAGATGACTCATTTATAGCTGTTGCTGTTTAATAAGCTGATTCTATTTTTTCCATTGGTGCACTCATCAGGAGGTACACCGAAATAAATCCAGACTACTATGGTATTCCGGGCCCTCTTTATGTTCGCCGTTTCATCTTAAGGGATGTAAACTTGGCAAGTTCATTTTTTGTAGCGTTCGCTCGTATTAGGATTTCCGTGTATGTTTTAAGCTGTTTTTGAACTTTTGATGTCAGCTATTTCTTTTGTATGGCATGCAAGCTAGTCACCGAAAGAATGTCACAACTGAAAACTGTTTTATTATAGTCCCGCCAGTTGAGTGAATCTGACTGATATGCGACCACCTCATGATTCTGACTGTGGTAGCAATAATTTCACTCCATATTGGTTGGTTTTGCTTCACAGGTTGAAAAATTGGGTCCCATTTTGGCAGAACCTCACAACCGAACAATGTAAAAATCCAACATGAACTGAAGATTATATCTAGCAAGTGCACCACGCCAGTGTTCAATGAACAGAAGTCGATCACAATGTTATATTTCTAAGAGGTTAGTTAGCCTTTATCGAGGCCACGACTTTCTCCGAAAATAGCGGCTTGGATTTCCATACAGCAATATATTTTGCTATGAGATTATTTGGAAAATGACGTACTTGTAGATTCGTCGTTAAAGTTCCTCTGTCTTTGGGGAAGCAACGATGATTAAAAAAGACTGCTGTTCCAAATGAAGCCGATCACCGTAAAATAAAGTCCTAGATAATTGGGTGCAACAGAACTGAATATACACCCACTACCCTTTCCCTAACCAACAACTCATTATGGGAACTAAATCTAAGAAACCTTGCCCAGTATGTCACGTCTTCTCGCATTCAAAAAGTTTCATTTAATTCCATCGCTTTGGATGCGGAAATCTGGTACAATTTTAGGCATTCTTTTACTGAAAAGACAAGCCAAGGCGGACAAACATGTTGAATTGTTCATGATGAAATGGTAAAACTCCTCAGTGAAGAGTACCAAATGTTGTCAGTTTAAAAATCAAGATGAACAAACTTATTAAACACCAAATTTTTCATTCTGGCTTTAACATCATTGCGCCAGTTTGTCATAGTTATGGCCATAATTACTCAGAACTAAGTAGTGGACATTTTAGATGTAGTTCACCCCACAGTATTTAATCCATAGAGTTCGGAAATATTCAGATCGCAATTGAAACAAAAATGTGGCAATTCTTCCCGCGCATCTACTTTCAACTAAGTTAGAAGTGACTAACTATTCCGCTGAAAGTAATTCTACCTACCTAAAATGTTTGTAAATGGCGTCATTTTTAATCGTTTCCTAGCCAGCACGCACTGATCGGTTTTGATAACTTGCCAATTCGTTCTGCAGTCCGCACTTCAAAATGGGCATCAGACTGTCACGCGAACGATCTGTGTATGTACCTGGCTGGTTACTTTCGAAAACAGATTCATTGTCTTGGTCAGCCGGAAGTCACTCTAATCAAACGCTCTTTCATCTAGTTCACACTCCATTCATGCTGGTGAGTACAATCCAGCTAGTTTGGTTACAGGTTTATGAAGTACATTGGAGAGAATAGTAAGCGAAAACAATCACAAAGATACGAACATGATGAATTTTTTGCCGTTGTATTCGTCTGTCTGAGCGGAATCTCCTAAGTTCGACGTGATCGTAGGACAAAATGGCCTAAAAAACAAACTCTTTTAGAGATTTACAATGATGTTTCGGAAACCTAATGCTTGGGTATTCAAGTTCAAGTTTGTTTTGACCAACACCCTGTAACTCGATTCATTAATACGTGGTCTCCATTTTCCAATAAGCATACTCTCCTGTGCAAGTCTGGACTGTAACAGTTCCTCCTGGTGGGAAATAACGTCTAAACGGGCTAACTATTTTTGTGACAGTAACATTTTTGTTTCGACTTCTGGGATCGCCCCGCAGTAGTTGTCGATCCTGATCCTGGTAATCCAAGGACAAGTTTCTCCCTTCAGCTAATAAAAATTAAACCTGCTCAATCATGTGCCAGTGGAGAAAAATCCTAGAGGGCTACATCAAACAGCCACAAGCAGTTACCGGTAACACCGTCAGATGCCATTTTCACTCATTTTGCAGGTGTTCTTCTCAAGTAAGACAAACTGCAGGAACTGACCGAAATTATTCTCGTTTGAGAAGATATTCATTATAAGCAGAACTGAAATGAAAACGTTAGTTTACAGTAAAATTCTTTGACATGGTAGAAACGGATTAATAAATGTGAAAAAATTAATAAAGGATAATATCTAAACCGCTTCAAAATGTCACTGTGCCGCACCCCTGTGGTAAACAGCTAAGTCGGAAAAACCACGGCCATCACCTTGGGCAACTCCTGCTGATTGAAACCAGCCATGCGCGCGTTGGTCACGAATTGAAGGCCCTCTAGAGCTTTGTGATGCTTTTTAAGGATTTGGTTGATTTCAAACACGTTGTTTGTAACCACCTACTATTCCACGAAGGTGGGCCGGTAGTTAGCTAAGCATGTTATTTGTCAGCGGAAGCCAGACTCTTTGAGCTTAGTCAAGCTTGGATTATAATGATTCTTACTTTCACTGAGAGGTTTTCCCGCATATTTTTTATTATTGTTTTTGTTATTTTGTTGTTGTTATTTTCTTCTGTCGATTTCTGGGTGGCTGTCCAGTTGAAATTTCGTCATTGGGCTGATTTTGATAAATATGAAAAACGAATAAGTGGCCGATGCTATTTTGTCCCGTGTAATTTGGAATCCAACTTCTAGTTTTCTAGTTTGCGCTAACAACTGATTCGACATAGCTACCCACCTTACGTATTCAGTACCGACGTACGTATTTTAACAAACACTTACGCATTCGCCTGACGGCGAAGATTTCTCGCAACAAGTGCGTTCAGTTATTCGGACGACTGTGGTTGCAACTGCCTCTAGTTCTGAAAAGATATCCGATGATACTCAGTTCAACCGTGCTATGCATCTAGCTAATGTACCCAGTAACGGTCATCGTTGTGGTGCAGGTGAGTTCTAAGGAATGTCAGCCAGTCCACAAGTAACACTAATCATTTCAGATCGTGCGCCTAAACCTTGAAATGTAAATAGCTTTCAAGACCACCACTGTTGAAAGTCGGATTGTCCTGAGATAAGGAGAGGTGACATGCTCAGGTCTACCGGTGGTTGAATTGTAGCTGTGGTCTTACTACACAGGCAACTGCATAGCATGGGAAGCACAGGACGCACACTGGCTGTTTGATGTACTCTTTCTACGAATTTTTCTCACAACATTTGATGACCAAACCTGGGCAGACCAAGGTATTCGATTTCCCGTTGGAGAAGTAGGAGTTTGGCTTATTTCTAAGCTTCAAGGGTGACTTTGACTAAAATTTGCTTTAAAACCAAAATGAGGTTTCAAGCTGAAAAATCGTCTCTCTAGTGTTTGAAGGTTAACTCTGGAAGCGGAGTAGAGGTGTTCTGCTACAAAATTTGGTCCCCTTTCACTCCAGAATTTTTAGAGAAGTTGAACCATACGCAAAAATGCTCTTATTAAAAGTATACAGAGGGAGGTGGTCCACGACTAAAAGTCATACCAAGTGAGTCCCTATTCTCCGAAATGTTTGAGAAACCATCAGTGAGTAACGCCTCCAGGTAAAGACCAAACGGTTTTGGAGTGCATCACCCTTTTTGTTGGTCATAAATGTTAATAATTACAGTATTTGGAGGGGGAATGTAAGTTTCTCTTGTGACGTCTGCATTATCTGCCACTTTGCATATTTCTAAGTTTTTTTCTTCATATACATCTTAGGGAAAAGTCGATTGCCTGTCTTATTCAGACCCGGCAACCGCAGGTTACCTGGTAAGTAAGGTGTATTTGGGTTAGGAGACCGAAACCGCCGATGATGTATGCCAGATTAGTTGGGTGCGTAAACCTACAGATAGTGGAGTAGTAAGAAGTTTGGTTGGAACCCCTACACCTAGTAAAAACAGTTATAATCCACCAGACAGAGTTGCTAACTTAGTAGTCCATGAGATGTAAAAGTGCTTTGTAAGCTGACGCATAGCGAGCAAAAAGGATAGAACTATTTGTCCAGGTAAATTTCTTCCGCTCGAATGGAATCACGGCGAAAAAGGAGTTTGGCGTTGGAGAAGTTATAATGTTCTCTCCCACTAGGCATACCAATTTGTTTGGGAGGGGGTGTTTTTTAGCTGAGAGCTCCATTGGGTTTGTTTTACTGAAAGGCATTCTTTCACACGTGTCCTGATTACGTTTACGTAGGCGACTTCTTATACTTTCCGGAGTGGCTTCAAAAGATATTTTTTTCTGAGTGCCCCTGATGGTGAGACACAAAACTTTGTGGGCTGGTGCATTCTCCACAGATGAAAGCGGAAAGTAATTTTGCATCATCCTTTTGCAACGCGTTAAAAACTGTTCATGGTTTTCCCTTTTATTGTTTCCCAAAATTGTGATATTTCTTCATACGGACGATAAGTTATTGACTATTCTTGAAAGGTGAAGAAACTGCGCTAAAATAAACGCAACAAAGCAGAAGGAAGAGGCTGAAAACAATGCTCTTGAAGAAATTTATCCCGTGACTATGAGGACCACTACATTGAAACACCATGATTTATTCCCACGAAGGTTGCTATAAAAAGAGTTGGGTACTTGTAGCAACTGCGGATGCGTTTCATTATTGATCTGAACCTGGTGATACGTTCATTGAGAGTGTCAAACTGATCATAGTTTGAGACGCTTCACCCCAACTGCAAGTGGATTCAGGGTTTCTATGCAGTTTCCCTTTTTGTCTGTAACAAAAGAGAACCATTCGGAAATAACAACCGAAACTGGGATTGTCTAAATGTGCAAATCAATTAGCTGTTCAGGTTAGAGAGGAATGCTATCAAACACACGAACACAAACTTGCGCACTTTGCCTGTTCGTGAGAATCGCTCGCACCTGCTTGAACTAGTCTGGTTGATGGCAGCGGATTTATCATTAACTTTCGCAAACTTTTGCGTAATCCTGAATATTGTTGTGATTCACTTGCGTTCTGCTCACAATAAACCCGTTCTTACTGCCGCCATAAGCGAGATATCGGCATGTCGATCTTCATGTTAGCAACCCACCAATAGTTTCGTCATCCGCGATTACAAGCACCAATTTGCGCAGCAACGCAGAAACTTATCTATTCTGCGTGATGTTCATAGGATTATTTCTACAGGTCCTTCGAAATATTTGTGCGGTTTAGTATACACACATGGTGAAACATATTAACCGTATCCAAAGCACAATTTCGACAGGCTGAAAAAATTCGCCACTTCAGTTACTCTCGGTTGAAATCACTAGGAGAACCGGAAATCACGTTTCACTTCAATTTATGCTGCATATCCGGATGAGTGTGACTCGTCGCGTGATGAATTGGACTTACTTGCCCTAATCCTCTTTGATGTTTGTCGCCGACGCTTACGTCCAACTACTAATCAAACTTATAAGAGTATAAAACGCATGTGAATCGAACGCCATATACCGCGCTTTTTAAGCAAGAAATACATTATATCCCTGTATAAATTGCTAATCAACTGCCGTTATTCATTGTCTGCTAACAAAGTAGTGTTCTATTCAAGTCAAATAAAAAAGGTCGTTCAATTTTCTGGAAATTTTACCGACCACTTGACTTTCCCAGAATTGGCGGCTTTTTGGTCAAAAACCAACCTATTTCGGGCTGGGTCGTTCGAGCTCTGGAGGAGACGATTTTTGTGTTCATTCTTCTTGTTAAAACAAGTCCTCAGCTATTATCTGGAAGACCAGAGATTTAAGTCGCCCTTTATATTTTTGGGATACGTTGTTGATGATTCCCAATTTATAAAAGAGTCGCTTTCGGTGTTCATTGTTTTTTGAAAGGGGAAAAATGAGCCTGTTGTTGTACTTTACGCTGATTCGAAGCATATTCATCTCGTTGGCCCTGCTTCGTTTAGATTTCTTACCCGGGGTACCGATATCGTTCCTTACAGCGTTGGTCGCTACGTAGTGTTCTTGCTTAACAAAACCTAACCTCTGGTTCCGACCCGCAACATGCCCAGTCTAATTCGTGCTTTATCAATGCATGTCAATGACTCAACCCTCAATGTTCCGTTTTGTATCAGTGTTGATCTACCTGCCTTCTCTTCATCCTCCATTAGTTGATTAGCCTTCACAGCAGCAGACGGTTATGCATCTCCGTCTTCGTCAGTCTTCTGTCGTGTGCGCCGCTTTTGTCATTTTAGTACTTTGTGTCTGTCGTTTAATAATGTATACCGGTATGGCATAACAGGACTTGGGACCAACAAGTGCTCGACTAGGGCCGAGCAAAGTTAGCGGGTGTACTCCAATAGGAGTGACGGAGTATCAGCCGGCCAGCAGATTAATCATGGTTTATAAATTCAATAACGTTTAATGGTTAGGCCGCATACACATTAGCTTAGTTTACCACATTATTGCGTTTTTGATCTAGAAGCAAACTCCGTCGATTGGAAAATTTAAGCTCTTGGCAAGCCCGCAACAGCTTATAGCAAGCTAAAGTGAACTTTCTCGTTAAAACCCGTTAAAACTTTTTCGTTAAACCCGTTAAATCTCGCACAATATTCTAAGGATACTGATTCTTGTTCAGTGTGTGAAAACATTAGTTTGTCAATTGTTGCTTGGGTTGGTGATAGCGCAGTATTTTGTCCAGTGTTTTGCCTTTTGTTTGCTTACGTTGTCGATGCTTGAATACTTCCGTTAGCAGACAGTGTCTTTCAAATCATCATCAAGTGATCACGGCTTCCTGGCCTACCCTAATAATTTCGAACGACAGGTCAAGTGTATATCAGTATATCTGAGCCATGCATGGTACCAGGTTTTCTGATATTTAACCCATTTCATCCTGTCGTGTGTGCAATTTGTTTCGAACATAAAAAATGCGTCGGTCTTATCAGATCTCAAGTATAAAAAGGGATAAACCAACTGCTCTGACTTCCTTGCGGAGCTGGCCATGGGCCATTCGGCTGCCACTCTTTCCTATACTCCAACTAGCAGTCTTCTTTCTTTGCTTGTCTTCATAACCCTTTTCCTTTACCTCGGTTTCTGCAAAATAAACTGAGTGTTCGTATACAAACTCGGGGCATATCCGCCCATCGGTCGGTTATCCCCAAACTACATTGTGTTGCCAAAACTTGAAGGATAACCATAAAATATGTGCCATCTGGAGAATTTATCCATCCAGCTGTGTCAGCCTCATAATCAGTCAGGTAGCAAAGGTTGGCGTTTTGTCGATTATGCAAGCTTTACTAACCATATGACGTGCTATCTTGAGGTTGTGGACTTAACAAAGTGAGGGATGGTTCAGAAGTGTGACCTTCAGATCAGACGGGCTTCATTGGTACTCATGGCCCAAAAACCTGGCCCGAAACTGAAAACTGCTGTTGACATCTGATATTTCAAGAGTTGATTTTCATGAGTATGGGTAGCAGGGATAAATCGGATTCAGTGTATTAGGTCCGGTGCCTCGCATGACGTTTAGTTTTATACTGGAAACATAACCGGACCAGATTTATTGAGAAATTTATTGAAATCGAGAAAAGAGTACATCAGGAAATGCGCAACCAAATCCTCATAATAGGACTTACGGGCGTTTTTGGTCTGACTGAGACAACTTCAATCCCTGAGCTCCAGACAAATGATTAAAGGCTTTTTCTCTCCAGCTCCGTTTTTTCTAATTGCACAAGGAACACACCGCAATTAGAACACCTCCAGGGAGTAAGAAATCCGTTAGTTTGTCTGAAAGCTTGTTTGGTTAGTTTAACGCGTTCAATCTTTCCAGATAGCTTGTTGCATCCTGTCCTTAAAAAAATATAAGCGGAATCTGAGAGCGTCGAAAATTTCAAGATATTTGGTTTGTATTCGCGTTGAACTCAAAAGGTTCGTTGTGTCCGTGGTTGCGCGGAGTTTCGCTCAACGCGTCTCGGTATAATTATGTGCAAACTGTCAATGGGAAACCATGGATTGGTTGACGATATTATCTCCTTGATAACGGTAATTTGGTTTAACTCAAAGAAAAAGAAAATACCCGTTTACGTGCGATAACTGAATGGATGAATTGCAATATCCTCGGAATGGTGGAAATGAAAAACATCAATGGACAAGTTAGAGAGATGAAGAATCTCTACAGTGGAGTCTGCCCGTAAGCTGGGCAATATATATATATATATATATGGGATTACTCATAAATAACCATCTTGCTCATGGGGAGAAACACTTAGGCAGTCACTTGTGAGTCTATCATGGAAGCTGAAAAACAGCCTGTAAACAACTTTCAAGCTGGTATCCAGATACAGGAAGCGCTTTTCTCCAGCAGCTCGGAGTTGCGCACGTTGCGTGATTATGAATGATCCTGTAAATTTTTAGCTCCACCAACTTGAATGTTTGTCCACGTATTTCAATCCCAACTGTTCATACGGAATATTCTCCTTGCCTTCAGAGGCAAACAGAATTTATGGTAATAATCTCATAAGTTAAGAGTCCTTTTGATTTTGTCCACTTCCATGGGAGCATTGATAATATATTCCGACTTACTTGAACTCAGTTTAACGCAGTATTTTCTATGGTGGACTAGAGAAACAATGTTTGTCCATAGCTGAATACCTCTCCGCGTGAGTAAAATGGGACTAAGCAGAGAACGTGAATGATTAAACACTAACTTCTATGAGGAGTCATAAGAACAGCATTTCTAATAGATATAAACTCCTTTCAGCGTAAATTATTATACCGCACATTACGTAGAGAACTTAAGAGTGCGTTCCCTAAAAACCGCAGCTTGTAGAAATGATAACAAAAAAGTAGTACCTTTAAAATGGGGAGGATTACGAGTTATACAACCTCGAACTAACCAGTAGATACCCTATTTGTTTTCTGACATACTGATCATAATGCGTGCAATATAGTATCAGAAATGATTATATTTGGGGAAATTCGAGCTAGAAGAAAAGGAGGACTAGCTGGATTTGGTCGTACGGAACAGCAGATCGGCCAGCTGCTAGAAGTTCCTTACTGTCCTGTTTGAATCGATGAGACACGGTTCTTTACAGTACTATGCAGGATATCCGCACGAGGATTCTAGGGACGCAAGTACGTGTAAGTATTCTCAAACGAATACAGACTGATTTATTATATAGCTTAAGTACCGTATAACTGCGCCTAATCGATCCGTCACTGAGCACATCTCTAAGCACTAGCTAAGTGATTACCAACCCAATCTATAAAACAAACAAACAAACCACCACCTGTTCTGTAAGAAATTAATCACACAGTAAACCCATTATTCACTCTTGATTACGTCAATTGCTGGTGACCAAAAAAATAAATCAACCAACATTGTCCAAACTTAATATAAACAACCCTTTGGCCTCTTCAAGCCACTCTGAAAATACAACAAACAAATGTATCCAGTTTTACGAAACAACGGGCATTGCATTTATGCTAAGTCTTTTGATCATAGCCAACAGTGTAGCGCCAAATATAGCAGCATAAAAAGTTTCTACTCAATTTACAACTTTATTGCATTAGAGAAATGTTACAAACCCCGGATCTCTTGCAATACAACTCAGTAATTTCTGCCCACATGTCTGGTTCCTTGTGGAAAAACCCAATTCCCTTTTTCTGTGATAATAAGGCGGTCCAGTTGTATTCCACTTATGTATCGAACTTCAAAGCATCAACAGAAACTTTCCTCTCTATTTGACAGAAGACAGGGACGTTTCACTTCCGACTAAGGCGCAAAGACCTTTTGCATCTTGGTGCAGTGAAGACGCAAGCGGTCCGTATGTTGTAACAAGAACGCAGACAATTTATAGGTAGATTGCGTGTAGACGATAGTGTTTAATGCTCTTTCGGTTGCCAGTTACCAGTCGCCAATAAACACTGCACTGTTTTATGGGTTTGAAAAATAGTCAATTCTTTATCGTTGCCGTGACTGGTGTGTGCACCTATGGTAGACTGAGGTTACGATGCCAGATCACCACGGAGAGTTACTAGAGTGAATGTGTTATTCCGCTTCGGAGTGGAGTTTAGCAAAGCATTTAGCAAAGCGAAAAAACCTGACTGTTGTTTGAGAACGCATATTTATGCGGACAGTTCTTTTCGATAAAGTGCCAGCTGTCAAATGCATTTATGGATATAAGTAAAACAGGATACTCTAGGGTGCGCAAAACAAGAAATCAGTCATATCCGCCATTCGTAATACGTAGGAGAGGAAGACTCAGGTAGGAGGAGAGGTAGACTCAGTGCTTTCAAGTAACGATTTCGTTAACACTGGATGTGTTAAGATAACTTAATAGCGACCATTTTAGTCCAAGGCATCTTGCTGAGTTAACTTAGAACGACCGTGGAGTGCTCTATAAATTAGGTTTTACGATTCGGTGGTTCAGTGGTTCGTATCAGTCGGGTTAGCAGTGATCCCACTTGTTCCGCACTTGATTTAGAAGATTTTGCTGCGCTATGACAGAAGCTCGGTGACTAGTAGGGACAGGCGTCCAGTCGGACCACCCACAGAATTTGCAGAATTCGCATAAAGAAGAGTAGCTAACAAAATGGAAACGTAGAGCGGTGACTGAACTTTGATGTTGGTACCGAGCAAACGGTACTGAAGCGGTTCTTAAGCTGTCTGGTATAGCCCTACACATTCATCATAATAATTACGGATGGGAAGTTGTAGAAAAAATTGAAAAAAGCCGGTTGCTTTAAGACCGAATGTGGGAAAGAAAAAAGGATGTCAGACATATAGTAGGCATGGGGGTTTTCAGGACAGAACACGTTCTTTCCTAAAAACACAACTGCGTCCCACAAGTGTGAACGTATGTTGCGAAAAGCTTATCCAACAGTTTAAAGCTCTTTAGCGACTGACTGTCTTCACTTTTGCGACAAGTAGCTTGAAAGGAAGCGTAACTCACACTACGAGCGAACCTTCTTTCCACAGGGTCATCATTCTGGGAGCCGGTCAGCAAGCCACTGAGTGATGTGGATTCCGTGATTGAAGGATGATTAGTGATACATCTTATCTGAGTGCGATTCTGCTGCTTATGTTTAAGTACTGGCCGGGAGAACGTGGCTTCTAAATACTGGCGAGATACGCACTGCTGAAGATTCCCTATAAGGGTGAAACAGCTGTGCTGTGTTTTTCGGCCTTGCATCATGGAGTGACTTGATTTTCCGGATGAAATCCTGATTGAAAGCCCACGGTTATCACCAGTTTGCTGTTTTTTGGGCAGATGACCGTCTGTTGGGGGCTTTTATTCTATTTTAGTCAGATGACATGGATATAAACAGCTGATGTAGGTTAAACTTGAAAATAAACAAGAGAATAGACCTCAAGGATAAGCACTACAAATCGCCATAAAACCCCTGGAAAAATATGTAACTGCTCTGAAGGAAGCAATTTCTGATTCGTTCCTCTTTGTCGTGTCTTAGCCTGAGGAACTACTGCTGTCGGTACTCTAGCCCATAATTATTTTTCGTTGTTCTTTATCAGGTGAGAGGTCTAGGGTATTGGTGACGCCTGAAACGATGAAGCTGGTCAAGCTGCAAATTTCCAATGGTGCCTATGGTCACAGATTCAGGTCAGTCGGTTTAGAATACCGTGTCAGTTTCTCTGGCGGACAAACGTTTTTATTTTCTTAGTGCTAATAAAAGGCCGATATCTCCAAGTAAATGACACAGTGTTTCATAGTAAGCAAAAATGTTTGCGAGCTTATTGACAACAAAGTGAACGACCTGTGTACTAAGTGAGTCTAACTATAACGGTACAGACCCAATTTTCCCAGCGTATATTAGCAGTAATACACAAGTCAAGTAAAAAGGCGAAGGCTGTAAACACGCCCTCATTTGATCTCAAGTCGAAAAATGGCGTGACAAAGAGCCCTGCACTTAAAGTGAGGCCAACAAATATAGTTGTGGAAATGACAAAATGTTTGCCCAATATTTTGTCTGTCTGACTGAAATGGACTGCATCACACTTCCGATTAGTAGTAGAGTGAGCATGCGTATCAGCTACCACATTTTGGCTGGACTTTCTGCTAGATTATAATGATGGAAAGCAAAGACCTCAGCCCTTCAGCCGAACTGGATAAAGTCTTCTGGCTTGCACATTTTATGGTTTCCTCGCAAGTTGTGGTTTATTGCTTAGCGCCGAAAATCACATCCCCCCGCAACAGTGCGTAAATATTGTAGAGCTAAAAGCAGGCAAGTAGAGGACTGCATCCTTACAGTCGAATTTTATTCGAAGAGCGAACAGCCGCACTCAAAGGAAAGCTTAATTTCAATTCGATCAGCGGCTGAGGGAGGTAGATTGCACCGACCTTATGACTAGCGTTAAGTGTAACAAACACTCCCACCTATGGCGGCATTTTATAGTGTGCTCTGACTTGAAACGCGTAACCAACATTGCATTCCACACTAGTATTAGCTGTAGTGTGTACTGAACCAAAAGAGATCACTATTGAAATTCTCAACTATTCCTCTAACCCAATATCCCCATAATTTGAATCGCATTAGGGCCAACAACGAGTCAGCTAAGCTTTTCCATATCTCTGCTGCATCACTCCATGGTTGTTCGCTTTCTCTGTTTTTTTCGGGTTTATCACTGATGCCATTATAGAGTATACTGTCAACGGTAACGCGAATCCCAGCTAGACAAAGACTAGTGTATTTGGATTGTGTGGAAGACAGTTCTTTTGTCACTTGATGGTCATGCGTTCGTAAACTTGACTGAAATGAAGTTGAAGCAATGGCCACCCGCGTTACTTTTGCATGGGAAGCAGACTTCACTGTCTACAAAAAACGACTGCGGGAACAGTCCCGCTTGCTGGCTGTGAAACTTTGTCTATCTAAAATGAGTGGGGAGTAAGAGGGCGTAATATTACGCTGAACTGAAATCAATACTTACTGGTTCTAACTACGAAACCATGAGGCGCACATAACCTTCACCCTACGAGAATGGTAACTGGTGTACACAAAAATGCCTCAGACATCCCAAAAAAGCACTGTCTTTCGGTATTCCTTCCTTTTTTCGAGAATTTTGTAGGTGCACAATAAAAAATTGCAATTTATGAGACATAGTGTAGAGGTGCAATGAGTAAATCTTATCGCCTTTTGAGAGAAAAACAGGAAAACTGACACAATTGTACTACTTCTATCTACCTAACCTCAAACTGGAATTATTTTCTGTGGATCGCATTTGTCGCAACACTCTACCCATATGCTTATTAGCTGAGCTGACAATCGCGGTGTTTCCTGTATGAATGCAGAATTTGTCCCCCAGCTCCAGTGGTGATAGCTCATCGGCTGGCTTTAAACATCATGGGTAAAGTTTCGAATATTTTATTAACTTTCTCATTATTACTGTTGCAGCACTCCTGCTCTCAAGGAAACATTTGGGTGTTTCTTCTTTGAAAAGGTGTCTAACAGCAATTGTTTTTTCCACTGCCTCCACCATAAAGTGGGATTTAGTTGGTTCTGTGTGACACATAGCACTTGCAGTTGTATAGTCGGATATCCTGTCCCACCTATAGTAAATAGGCCTGATGCTCAATAGCATTTCATACCCGGAAATGAGACTTCACAGTGAAGCATTTTTAAATGCTGCAGTGGTATTCAACCACTCGTTCGTGATCGAGCAATATTTGTACCAACCCGCTAAAGTGGAATGGAAACCAAAAAACAAGATAATGTACTTAAGATGTGTAGTATAATATGAAGACCAAACCCACCATAATTAACATGGGTCTTATAAATACAGTTATCCTGCGTCGTTTCGTTCGGTATTTCTGCTACTTTCAATGTGTATCGCAAACAGACACTTCCATAGGGTGACAGTGTCTGCAATCTCCCTAGCCGAACTGATCCCTGGCTTTTCTATCCAAAATATCCTGCCAACAACTGGGGATCTGCTTACCAGTAACTGTACGCCAAAAAGGGGCCATGACGACTGACCACCAATTACAGATCCGGAATCCACTTTGTCATTAATATTATTTAATAATGTAACAATACATTCAACTAAGGCTGCAAAGTTGAGCCGGTGATTTGGACGAATGAGTTAGTACACGGGGCTGAACATTCTTCCTCTGAATCGAACAACGCTGCATTTTAACTCCTTTCTGACTTGTGCTCATAATTCAATTTATTTATGACGTTCCCAATAAATTGTGATGACAGTGTAATTTGTTGTGCTTAGCACCTTCGTTAATAGTTTGATGTACGCCCTGGCAATTTTGAGTAGACAGGAAGCTGATCAGACAATGACGGAAGTGGAAGATCGTCGTCGACCAGTCTACCAGTTCCATCGCCAGCGTCTACCATACATTTAAGACCACAACATCAGACTGAGACGATGCAGAATTCGTGAAACAGTCGGTTCATTCAAATAGCGAAAAGGAAGTGGCCAAATGTCTACATATCTAACTTGACCTCATGATAGGCCCCCATTCATTTGCTTACACCGCCTATGGACTTTTGACCTGTAGTTGTTTTCCTTATCTGTATCTGCCACTCACCTTGCCACAAAGGCCGTCCCGTCCGACACTTGTGTGTTAGCACGCGTCTGTGTGTGAATGTGCGCAACTGCCTGACTTACCCATTCGACCTCGTGTTCTGCTCGCTGAGCCTGCCTCGACTTGCTTTCTCATGAGTTCCGTGTGATCGCACCGCCAATGAAAATCATGGAACTGTCGCCGGAAAGGACGACCGCAACCTACATTACTCAGCCAACATTCCGTTCGCCGTTGTTTGGTGTGCGGACGTTGACACTGCACTGTGCCGGTCAGTGGCAGACTTGTGCACATGTTGACGGTACGACCGTGGACCATTGTGGTTTGTTGCATAGATCTGCTTACCCCTCCGTAAACAGCACCGCAGAACTTGGAACCTAAATCTTCCTTTTGATGTTCGACATTGTCGAATCACGGACCTTCCGGTCACGCTCTAACCTCTGATTCATCTCGCCCCCGACGATACTTGACGATACCTGAACTGTCAAAATCGTCTCTTTTCTTCTCCTATCAGGCCTGTGTATATCTCTATCTCGGCAGTAAGAACCCTATCTTGGAAATTAATGCAACAATACTGAAAAATTAAACCTATATCGCCTAGTCTTATTAGCCTTTCGCTACGCTGTAGCTAACTATGCCGTCTGTCCTGTGGATAAGATTTAGCAGCTCATCATTCGATGTTAGTCTCCCACCGTTCCGTTAACGGAGACGATAGTTACTATTTTTATTTTTAGCCAACAACGGGTTATTCCTACAAAACGTATTCCCAACATTTATTGAAATAGTTCACTTATTTTATGCACTAACACGTATGTCTGATTTTTGTATCAGAGAGATATTATTCTCTCAGTCTGTTGCAGACAAGTGATTCAGTAGTATTTCTCTTGTGATTAACCTAAGTCTACTATGCAATTTATTCAGCATAATGCGAAATGTATAGTGATCAGGTTGGGAGAATAGTTAATGCATAGTTCCCCTGTGTGGTGCGTAAGTGGTAGCGGGCGGTTTTGTAAGCTTTATTCAGACATCCCCTTGTTTTTGCAACTATGTACTAAGATAGCACTAAGATAGCACTGTACATCTGGTTGTACATCTGGTAGGAGGACACCAGGAATTGCAGTACAATTTGGTCAGCAAAAAAGATACAGCGATTGGTGGACCAATCAGTTTGAGCATTGAACAGTGAGTAGCTCCATAATTCAAGAACGTTTCCTGAGCCGTGTGAATAAAACCACTTGAGTAACGAAGCCTGGATTTGTTAGAATGCTCTATGATCTATGCAAACACTTGGTTCCTGAAAAAAATAATCATTATCACAAAGCAGATTTACTTCAGTTTTTTAGTGTTAGCTCACAAGCGACTTGCGCACATCAAATACGATCGGTTCAGCGGCAAGTGCCACAACGAATGAGAGAAAAGTTTTCGTCAAACTCTGGATGTTAAACTAACTGTTTTATTCAAAGGTCCTGTGAGTGGTATGATAAGTCTGCTAAAAGTCGAGAATATCACCAATTGTCCTCCATCCTCTGCCCCATTCTATCAGCGATAGTGCTATCTGCAATCAACTTGGGCGAATTGGTTGATTTGTTTGTTTTCCGTGGATAAATTGAATTGCCTGCACACAGAGTCGAAAAAATAATCGAACACATTGCATTATCCTTGATGGTGTGTATACCCGATAGTTCAAATTTTACTTGTCAGTATTACTGCGGACAAAATCAAAATGATTCTTTCTGGGTGGCAGTTTGAACGGAGAAAACAAGTTCTTTACCAGCTTCCTGTCGAATACTTGGTTGCCAGTAAATCGCACAGCATTGCCAATTGGGCAATATACCAGCGAATGCAGTTGTCCCTGGCAAACCACGTATGCAAACTTAAACAGCTTGTGTGCTTTGATGCATGCGATGCCGCAATGCAGTCCGTAGAGATCCCATGACCTAGCTCACTTCAATTTTTTCCGACATCACAAGAATACGCGTGCGACATTTCAGAAGCATCATGACTCGGTCCCATTCCTTCCCTCACAGGTCGAGCTTGTAAACCGTACAACAGAAATAGAGATACTTCACTGCTGCAAGCTCTGGACATAGGAAAAATTCCATGTTGTATTCGGATGTACTGAGCTCATCGAGTTTTAGTAAGCTTTCTCAAAATATGGAATCACTGAGGTATATCAGATTTTGTTTTAGATACTGTGTCCACGTTTAATGTTGTTTTGATTCAGGTGAGCTTTATCGAAGGTAAAATTAAAGGAACACGAGGAGACATATTTAAATCAAGAGACCAAAACAAATCCGACTTTCAAGCGCTTCGGATAGGGGATCCTTTCTGGATGTTATCGGCGGCATGCGTGAAGGAATTTGCAGTGGTTTGCGCGACGCCTCATCACATCGCACAAATGTGAACACGTCCACCTGTTCAGATGTCATATTCAGATACCAAGTTGGAATAGTTATAACACTCACCTCACCTGTGAGGTATCTAGAGTTCAGACCCCGATACGCGCAAAAAGATGTACTGCTAATGGGCCCTATTAAGTGCATTCCCCTTTGGCGTAGACTCATCAGAGACACGGCATCAAGGCAGAAGGATAACTGTTCAACCGAGTGATGTGAACGTGACTTCACGACCACTTACAACCAAACGTCAGAAGTGTCAAGTACATCACTTAAGTGCCTATACAACCGGTTATTTAGACGTACAATACAGTTAAAATAAACTCGCATTTTCGGAGTGTTGATAAAGCACACTGGTATAGATTACCACACGGATGGATTGCAACCAACATAAATATCCACGAAATGCACCGATGTTGTACTCTGATGAAAGCGAATCCTTAGTTTATTGGTTTATTAAAACAACGGTAGTGGGGTCCGAGCAGAGAAAGGACCTTAGTGACATGGAAGGACTGTTCGAAATTCGCGAACACTTCATTATCCGATTCGCCCCATTTGGGATTCGTCAGATAAGCATTGCATGTGGAACAAGCAAGCCTGGATATGAATACCCATCCCGTTATAATCTTATTTCGGATTGCACTTGCATATTCCAGCTCTCCGTATTCGACCAACCACGCTGCACGTGGTCGACAACACATGCACCGAAAGTTCTTGGAAGTCAACTTAAACATGATGCCAAATACTTTGTTCAAGAGTTTTCCAGTTTCTTCCTCTCACTTTTAAGCAGAGTCCACATTGTCCTCAGCCAACTTTTTGAAAGTACGCTAACAGACACGGCTTCCCTTGGATCTTTGGAGTTTCTCAGTAGTAGCTTCATCCTGTGGGGCTATTCCCGCTTGAGCTATGCCGTTTCCGTTTGAGCACATTTTATACGCTTTGAAGTTTCCCGGATTGCAGTCTAAAGAATGCGTGCCTTGAAATCCTACTGATTTTAGGGAACTAAATTTTAGCAATTTTGAAAGAACTTTCCGATCACTTTCGCACATCCATTGCTCGCGATATGCCGGTGATTTTGAAAACGAAATTAGAGTTTGTCAGAATTAGTATGAACGTGAACTAAACTAATCTTCGAAACACAAAACTGTACGCTTTGGCCTGAAAATCGACAAAGGCGAGTCTCAGAAATTAGTAACTCTGTTGGCCAATTTTACTAGGCTAGTTTCGCATGCTAAGTTGAACGAATTTAACATTTTCTCATTAGTTTCCAGCTGATGGAAGAAAAGCGACTGTTGTTCCAATTATTTAGACTAGTCACGTGGATGAAGTCGGTCACAGAAGTGCAAGCGGGTGCAGAATCCTTTGCTTCAAAATGTACGATGCGATAAGCAATTTGATCAACAACTTCTGGGCATTTTTTGATCACTAACGCCGTCATCGTTCTCCCATAAATACTGACCATACTTTATTGCCGTTGATTCCTAATTGAATATAAGCCGGCTCCCTGAGTGCAGTGCACTGCAACATTCGATTATCTGTAACTAGATTTATGACCAGTCAAGTTTTCACTGCCGTACACCCTAGATGGATGATCAGTGTTCGATATGACGGTGAGCAACCATTTATTCATTTACTTTATTCGGTGACATTTCTGACATCAGCTTGAGTTAAAACCTTCCCCATAAGCTCCTCATCGGATAGGCGGATTGCTTACCCGAATCATTTTAATCTCTATTGCTGGATGTGCGTGTGCGATTTCAGCATACAACTAGAAGGTTGCCGGGTAACGTGGGAAGGGATCAGGTTGACCCACCTGGTTGTGAATTTGATTCGTAGGAGGTATTGATTCAATATCTTCCTTTTTTTGTGCATCTACTCGCCACAATGAACACATCTTGCATCCATAAGTCAGACTGGGGCGGACGAAGTTCAGATTTTTCCGGACTTTGGATCTAAAGCTAACGTATTATCTCCATCATTTATTCTTCAGATGTAGAAATGCGACTCCGGTGACGTCCGTGTATGCCTTTGCCTCGTCCTTTGCTTGACCTTTAAGGGAGCTGCAGAAATCAAGATATTTGACCTGGATACCATTTCAGTTTAGGAGTCTAACAGGGTGGATGATGTTTCGGTGTATATCAAGCAAACAGCTACAGTTATCGTCTTGGCGGCCTTGACGTCGAGATCAAGTAGGGCAGCCTACTTCTCGATCTATGCTATCACGGGCACAAGACTTTTCGAGGTGTTGCCTGGCGAAACGACGTCGACAACATATTTCAAGTCGGATACCTAAATATCTGTTGTAAACTGCATACCTATGCAGTACTAACAAGTTTTCATTACCCACTTAATAACGTACTTACGTAGGATTGGATATAAGGATCATGCTCGTCATACCTCGGTCAAACCCCCACAGGATTCTTCCATATACTCGAACACGAGATATTACGGAATAGAAGTAGGAATTCTTCCTGCGAAAATGAGTCAGGCACCAACAACATCATTTTCCAACGGTATACCGGTCAAGTGAGTCAATGGTTTTCCTAAAGCCCATAAGGCACGTTGCAGCAGGTTTTTGGGACACAAGGCAGAGATTTGTACAAGGTACAATCTGATCTACAAATCTTCTGCCTTAAAGGAAGGAGTGCGCGTATGCCCCAAGGCGGAGACTAGACTGAGCGAAAATATTGAGGCTATGCTGATCACCTGAAAGCAGAGCATCGACACCATCATTTATCAGCGTTCCTCACGATAATTAGTATAAGTGAAATGCCTTAACCAGATGTGAATACAAAAGGGTTTAGTGATCAATCGAAAATGAACAGTTTCACATGTCTTGCACACTAAAGCTCAGTTGAAATCTTTAGATTATTTCCCGTATTTTCGTATGGGAATCTTCCTCTCTTGTCGAAACACTGCGGTTAACGTTATCTATAGCCATGGGAATCAAAGACGAATGGAATTAGCCGAGACCCTATTGAGTGACCAACCGAAGTGGTCATCCAAATTAGTAGTTCCATCACCGATAACCGTGATAAGCTGACCTATTAAGACAAAGAGGTTAAGCTCCCGAGGATGGTCCTTGCCTGATGGGTTTAACTCGACCGTAGCGGTCTGCTAATTCAGCAACGTTATCAGCTCTGTGAATACGTTAAATTCTTCCATTTTCTCGAGATGACGTACTACTTATAAGGTTACTGACGGTTCTTTACTAGTTTCGGTGTTCTTTGGACTCATCAGGTAAGCATTGTCCTCGATTTTTCATCAACTTTGAGTTCTAACTGGATACCGGATTGTATGCTAGCGACAAAATAATAGTGTACATTTGTGAAAAGAATATGTACTGGTATAGCTCCAATATCGTTCAAACTCTAACCTTAGGCGTATTTTGTGTGGTATATGTAATTCTGGGGTGTAGTAAACCAGAAAAATCACTTGAGTTGTCCGTTAACTCTCACTAAGCCTGCAAGTAAGTGTCTTTCGCCAAATGGTTCAGAGTTGTCTCCGACTCTTCTTCCTAAACTTGTCACTTCTCGTTTCAGATGGTGACACTCCGATGCGTTGCTCAGTCGAGCAACCTTTGCTATCAACGATAAACGCAATATGGATTTGGAATATCAGCGTTGTTAATAATCAGAGGCAGGGGCTAAAGCTGCTTGTTCGGTATATCTTCCTTTTCCAGAACACCAGTCTTCAGTCTAATCCAAATTGATTGTCTGGGTCTGCTTCTACTACTGTCAGATAGGCTTCGACAGGATAGGTCATCCTTGCTTTTGCGCCGGAATTCCGACGAATTAAAGGAGACAACACTTTCATGGCATTTTCAGGTGCAGTTGGAACTCTGCGCAAACCTGACCCTGAACTCTGGCCCTCTGACATGATTCCACAATCAATTTTACATACCTCAACAAAAGACGCCCAAAACGACTGAATGAGCACGTAACCCTTCTCACTACCTGTTTGGCAACAGTTCAGATACACGTAGGTAAACTTCTTTTTTGGTGTTGGAGAAACGCAACTGCCTATGCCATATATATGTCAGATCGTGCACCGATGTCGGGACACCCACAAACATCGAGTTCGCTAAAATATGGCGGATTATCCGGGGGTCGACGTCTGCGCGAAGCAACGGTTGGTCAAAAGAAATACTTTAAAATGAGTATTGTAAGATGGTGGCTGTCAACAGAATTCGTGGTGACTCTTCGGTTGCATAGAATTTGCGTGACCAGAAGGCGTATTTGATACCATGTTAACCGGACCATAGAACACCAGCAAAAATTAGGAAAGGAAGACGAACCTAAACCCGAGTATCAAGTGCTGAAGCGCTATTACCGAGACTTGGTCATGTTTGTCAAGGTTGTCTTTTATGTTCAGATCGGCAGACAAACCTACAGCGTATGATAGTTAATGCTTGTTCATTGGAGATGGTGACGACAGCTCCTGAGAATATGGCAAACCCTGAGATAAGGGCTTTCCGACTTGATATAAATGCAACGCACGTGGATCAGAATCATCCTCCAGTGCAGCGTATTAGGGGCAGTAGGAGGATGTTGTGTCAGAGGCACCACTACGTCTATACCTGCTGACGGCAGGCGAATCTTGAAGAAGTGCGTAATGTAGGTGTAGTTTCCGTGTAGAACATGTATAGTCATGGTCTAACTAGAAAAGCCAATAATGGTTCTAACAATCCATCAACCGCTAAATGTTTGCGCGCAACCATTTATAAACTCACGTTACAAATTGGCTGTCGCAGCAGGAATATCTCAGTTTTAGAGAGTTTAGCGGAATTTCGGTATCACCAGCACCACATGGTAGTTGTTCGAGTGTGTGCCTTTGGCCATCACCCAACCGAATGCGAGCATCCCGGCCCACAGAGCCATAATTTACTCCTGGCCGCCCGATTCGTCAGAGGTAATTTGCGCCTCGACCATTGATTGTTTTATATATTACCGACAGGCAAACATTCTCCTGGAACACGATGCTTCGTTTGTAACGCTCTAATAAGCAAATGTTTTTCTTTCAAAGACACGCGCTATCTAATCTCTACCACATGTTATGTTTCGCCACTTGTATCTTCGAAACCTAACCTATAAAACTTCATCTGAAACTGTTCATGTCATGTACATAATACTTTATTTTCCTAATTTGTGACCCCATGCATAAGAAGGCACAGAAAATAGTAGTACAAATGATATTATCTAGTACCACAAACTGAAGCCAGTTCTGACATTTTAGAACCTAGGTCAAAAATGTCATTTACAGTACCTCAGGTTGACGCACTGGTATCCTAAAAATTTCACGCTTTTCAAAACAATAAGGATACAGCCCGCTGTTTTGGAAGATAGAGGATCAGATTTTCCCAGCTGAATAGGGGGTCTTTGTAATGGTATACTGAACAGAAAAAAGTTGCGCTCTTCTGATGATTCCCAAAAAGGATGAAACAAATGTACTGTACTTTTTGCTTATGCAAGGTGAAATCTCCACACGATACTACTCACAATACAAGCAAATTTTGTGGAAATTCATTGGTATCCAAAACGTCGCCGTGTTGCTGCAGAGAGCCCTTAGCTAGGTTGGCCTAACGCCACCAGGCCAACAAATAAGTTGAAAATTCAATGATCGAAACTTTGATCAGTTAGCTATGGTTTCTCTCGTTTTTTCCAGTTTTAAGGGCTTGCATTTCGACTCACCAAGGCTTCTTAGTCTTGCTATAGTACTAGTGGGCCTCAGTAGCCGTAAGCGATCATCGAGACAGGCCGCACACCACATATAAAGACGGTGACCACGATAAAACTACCACTACAGGGTACCACATGGGCTATTGATCGGTAGAGAAAACAGTGTGTTGCGCCGGCCTGGCGGCATCAGATAATGGGTGTCGTTTGGTTCCAATTGACGTAGTGTGAAGTCGGGCTTACACAAGCAAACGATAAAAAAGCACATCAAGCGCAAGTATGAGGCTTATGGTCACTAACCAACAGAGTTTGCTTCATAAACACATGTCGTAACTTTCTACTTTTGCCAATAATACTAATTAGTGTAAATAGCAGACTGTGTATAAATGTCAGAACCGTTTTCTTTAACTCGTTCATTACACGTGAGTGTAGTAGCACGCGCAATCGTTTTCGGCAGCTACGATTCCTCCACCCGTAATATGTGGATCAGACGTTTCCCTAGCAAGCGGGTACTCATGAAATTTGCATAAGATCCATTGGGACTGATTTGACGAGAAATATCCATCCACTAGCATGGTCTAAATCGTTCAGCTTTCGTTTATCTTATGGTCTGATTTGCATAACACTCTGTGTCTAATGCCAAGCGGTTCCTGCTGAGTGCAGGAAAAATTAGTAGTGAGTTTAATGTTGCTTGTTTCACCAAATTATGCTCTATTCATTTTATGTTTTATCAACACTGTAAAAGTAAATTAAAATCTCGCAAATTTCGGCAATCTTTTTTGGTTATGGGTAAACTTCAACCAATTGGCGCTGGTAGTTCTTCATTCAAAGGGCTTCAAATTCTTTAATGAGTTATATATGTGCACAAACCGACCAACAAAGCTATCCATAACCATACCAGAAAAACTGCGATTTCCAAAATTGTTGTGCACAGAAAAGCAGTATATTTAAGAAGTGAGGTACTGTGGGCCGACTTCACCATCACCAAGGACTGGCCTATCATATTTACTTCCCAAGTAACAAGAACGTACGATGAACTTTCATGTAGCTAGGTAAATTATACCTTGTTACACAAAGATTCCCCATGGGAGACTGGTGTGACTGCAGATGGGTGTGGGTTTGCTATCCACTGATACGTGAAATACACACAAACCCTAACCAAAAATCTTATGGGATATCAAGCAGAAAAGAGTACAGTAAATTCTCGAACTAAAACTTCCAACATCAGCAAGTTTTCAGAAGTAACAGGGCTGAATGAGAGTCCTGTTGTGGCCTATCGTCCCAGTTGACCCTGTATAGCCAATGTTCACTGCCGGTAAAAAGTGCACAGCCGTTTTTCAAGCAATGTGTGAGTGAGCGAAGGTAAAATTCGAACGAGGTCCTGCGCAGAAGAGGCATAAAATCCAACCAACCATTTGGTCTTGCATAACAGTAACAATGACAAAAGATCATGTTACATTATTTCACAGAATGTTTCTCACAATATGGCCATTGTTTTATGTGTCACAAGTTGTTAGTCATTCAGTTAAACAGAATGAATTCCTATTGGTAAGCTCTTGACTTGTTTCAGCTAGTTTTCACTAATACAGCCGTTGCCACCGGAAAACTGTCAGTTTCTTTCTGTACTTTCTAAGTTACTCTCGCCAGGGTTTAGCACTGGTAAATCGGAGTGTTTACTGTTCTATCAGTCTCTACAAGACTACGGCGATGTTGGTTTGAAATAACTGATTCCTTTAACACGGTTACATCTAATTTACTGGATTACTGATGTGTTAGTAGCGGACGATTATTGGTTCCCAGCGTTATGTGAACAAGGTTACTGCACCTGAAGCTCACGTGTAGGAAAAACGAAACACCCCTTAGACTAACATATCGAAATACTCATCAGCTCACCTGCAGGTGAACTGCAGGTGAACTGAAGTCGGTATTTTGATTGACGGCATTGGGATAGCCAGTGTAGGCTTTCGTAAACAACTGTGCCCGCACTGTAAGCCCGGTGCAGGAATACGTTTTAGGGGTCGATAAATCCCCTGCTCCGGACTTACATTGCAACATATTCGTGTGCGAAAGCACATAAACGGGCTACGCCACCATCATCAATCAGAACGCCGACTTCAGTTTCATCTGCAATCCACTTCATTTATCAGTTCACCTGCAGCTACGGTGATAAGTAAATTAGCAAAGCTGGAAAAAAACCTGGAAGGCGGGCGAAAGCTCATTTACCCGAAAGATTCCGGCTCAGTCTCACTCAACGGTGATCGAATCCAAACTGTGGATCTTCGGTTATTTACTCAACACAGGTAACAGAGTCAAACTTCACTAATCGTTCCCGGTTTTAGTACGAAGCCGGTAGTCATAGAGATCTCTCAAGGCCATGCTGATTATTTTTTCGATCAAAAAGACCCAAGTGTGACGGAGACTCCCTTAGATTTATTGATCGTTCACGGTGTTTTAAAATTTGCAAATGTTTTTTATCTGCACTGTATTGTGCATCCTACGGTGTCTCAAACATTTTGCCGCAGAAAAGAGTATACCAAATGAATTGACCCAGCAACGTTTTTGTTCTCACTGCCTTGCTCAAACAATAACGTAACTCCAGATATGTCACAGTTTAAAAAAACCGTAAGGTAAATTTAAAATGATTAAATTCCAAGGAGTTTTCTACAGAGGAGGTTAGAGAAAAAGATGCCTCAACAGTAGCGATAACAAAAACAGGTGACTAGACAGATAATTCTACCTTGTATCAAGAATATCTCTGAAATAACATCAAATCGTTAGGTCAAAATGTAATTCCCGTGCATGCAAACCCAGTGCTACACTACACAAAGTGATATCGAAGCCGGAGGAGAACAGTTGTAAAACCAAAAGGATTATTGTGGTATAGCAAATCAACCGCAGTAACTGACAAAAGTTCTACGTTGGACAGACCGGGAGGAAACTGTGCACGCATGAAAGAACACCAAGCAACCATCAGATGACATGACCTCTATCCCTTATATGAAGGACAAGTAGGTCATAAATTCAATGAGAAAGTGGCGAAAATCTCGGCAAGTGGGACATGGAAGGAAATTTCTTGAAGCCGTGTCAAATCAACCAAAGCGTTAACCTAGATTCAATCCATAAACCGGCATGCGCAAAAGACCAACACCTCGATTGGATTATTCAAAAAGAACCAACGATCCGATCATCATACATTGTGGTAACGTCAACAAGGGTCACAAAGTGGAATCCGGAGGGGTCAGGTATGGAGCCACTCAAGCATCGACCAGTAAACGACAGCACTTGAGGTCGCTCTCCAAAGTCACATGATTACTGATCAATTAGGATATAGGATAACAGATCAACGAATAGAACCGCCCAACCGAACATCGCACTTGAAGGTCAACCTCGGCTAGCAGTGCATAATAACACGCACCTCTACGCACTACCTGCCTCATAACTACGTACTGACAATGCTAGCTCGACTAACTACAGATTTTTTGCAGAAAGCGAACAACCCAACGAACGTCTTTGCTACACGGGATCCTAACAGACACCCAACTAGCAAACATATGTAGACAATGGCTTCTCTACTAAATCTCCCGCATGCATATTGGGAAGGTAGCAGAAAGCCACATTTTACGGAGAAAAACGGAGAAGCCACAATTGATCAATTGGGAGTACTTCAAGGCTTCTGAAATCCCACTGATGGAATGCCGAGTTGCACGATTCTGGAAATCGCTACAGTCCATGCCAAATTTTGAAGTACAAAAATGAGAGAATGTGCCTGAATGTTCAAGATAGGAGAAATTGCACAGCAGTTTGTGTTGACTGCGGTGATCTTTGTTATCAGTTTATGTGAACCAAGGTGCCACTGGCATTGCACATAGAAAGGTGTACTTCACTTCTCGGGTTAAGGATTGGAGTCCCCTTATGGCCTGAAGTACGGCTAGCTATTAAGAAAGAGATTCAGACAGTTTGGTCGTATACCAGGATACAGTGTGACCTTCTGCTTCCCTCGATCTCAAAAGAAGTAGTGAGATCTGGGACCGGGCATCCTGATGGCCTTCAAAGCAGTGTGGCATTTAGAATATGTCAGATAGGGACATCATTTAAAGTATTCATGTTTACCAGCGAGGACAATGCTTGGGTATACTTCGTTGCTATTGTGAGCATTTCACCCCCACAGCGTTCGGCGCAGTATGAATTCAGATGCCGTCATACTGGCCAGTTTTTACGCTATTCTCAAATTGTCATTGGTATCTCCTCCAGCTGAAATCCAGACCAGCTTTCAGGAAGGTTTCCTGTTCGAACTCGAGCTTGCGTTTTGGTCAAGATTCCGTGTCTGTCGTCAGAATTTCCCTGCATTAAACATTGTGTCATGCCTATTGGTTTCCAGAAATATGGTCTATTTGTATCTCCTTAGTTGTGTTGTGGCCATCTTCTCGTGATGCCGACTGGGTAGCCCGGACGTCAGTCTGAGTGAGCTAAGAACTCATCAACTCCATGTGAGGCCAGCCACCCTGTTTAGCTTCAAAGTACTTTATATTTTGACAGTATTCAGCCAGCACTACTTCACCGGTTCTAACTAGCACACAGGAGACTAGTGAGACTCACGTCTGGAGGCTAGTAAATACTGTACGTCGGAAGCTGGCTTGGTAGTCCGCCGTAGAATTCATGTTCACGAAATTTTTATCACGAATATGATCACCCAACTGGCTGGTGCTGATTGTTCCCACCACTGTTCGACGACCATGGCCTGAGTCAACAAGACCGACTCACGCACTCAAGTCAGCGTAATGCACATAAGCTTGATTGAGTGGAGCTTTCGGGTGCTCATCACAGATGCCCCTGGCTGACGAAGTGTAACCGTCTTGTGATATGCAAAACAAGCTTTTCGTGAGAACTGAACAATAAGTTCCCGGTCGATTGGCTATCAATATCAAAACTAGGCTACTTATGCCTAATTCTACCACCCAAAAATCAGTCAAATGGCTCCACATTTGTCCAGCATCGAAGCCTATACCACTGGCTTCAAATAAACCATGGATTGCATCATGTCGTTCTTGAAGTTTAACTCAAGCAGTTTAATGGCCAGTATTGGACTTGTGGCCTTACTCGCGGGCTGCAGTCTGATACCACGACGCTGGATCATGTCCTTTCGCCTGGGAACCTCTACAAAAATGAAACATTTTCATATACACAAAGACCTGACTCGTGACGCCGTCGCTAGCAGGTCCACGCGTCCCGGTTAACTGAAAGCAGATTCACAGAGCTAATTATGCTCCCATCCAGGCTTTTTACCACCAGATGCGGAAGTTAGCAGCGTTTGCTGTGCCCCATGTGCCACGGAAGTAATTATACAATGGAAAGCGCGTTCGACCTTCGGATGATGAGCATATCGGGATACAGGTACTGTCTATTCCGAAACACACATTGCCGGCCGATGCGCGTAGTATTGTCATCTTACTGAAGTTTCATGAAACCACTTGGAAGGGAGGAGATCCGTTTGATCGGCAACACATTTCCAGGTTTGGGAAAGCTTTGCTTTTCCAGAGCCAACGCCTCTGCTTGATATTTCAGCTGTTTGTTATTATCTGGAGTTTTCGTCGCTCTTTGGCTTACCTTAGTTCCGAGGGTCCCATATTCTACTTAAGCGGACCAGATGAGATTATCTTCCGTGTCATCCATTTCTGTTCGATGCTTTCCAAATGGCTTTCTGATTACTTTAGCCATAGATTCCAAATGCAATCACCACGATTTGCATTTTTAACTAGAGATGGTTGTGTGGAATCTACCTCATTGCTATATGCTCTTCTCCGTTACTCTTCAGTGACGGAGTCTGAAGGTTACAGTTAAGATCTCGGAGGCTTTTGACTCGGTTTCGCGTGGCACAACTGTCAGACCTCCGGAGGCGTTTGTGACACTCACCCATATCTTGGTATATTACTCCGTCCCGTGAAAATGCTGCAGCAGTTTTCCACAATCGAAGGTTCAGTGCCACGTAGGAGTAAGGCAGGTGGATCTGCTTTTCCCACCATTGTCCATCATTGCGATGGATGAGGTTCTTGGATTATTGACGTCATAAGTGAGCTGCAAATTCCACTACACTTTAGTGGACAGGTTTGTCTACGCTGACATCTGATTCGCCTGCGCGTCCTAAAGTGTAGCCTGAATCTGCTGAGATCGTTTGTGGTCGCCCAAGCCTTTCAAATACCCTCAAGCGATTAATACTTGTGACACGCAGTCTATTCTTGGCTGGCTATCAAAGAACGACCCGACCAGCTACATCTATTGCGGAAAACAATTTAATGGCTTCGATATCCCATGCCGGAGTCCAACCATTACGATGCAACAGAAAGTGCGAGTGGAGTAGCTACTGCTTACGCAGTGCCAAGAACTGCGAGCTGTGGTTAATGATTTTCTATTCGGCAAGGTTGTTCGGGACCTTAGCCTTCCGATCAGGTCTGATTTACCTGTATGAAAACCAAGGTGAAAATGTTGGCTACTTAAGGCAATAGCCTGCACAACAGCGTTGGTGGTCGCGGCTTGCCGATGGATGTTATTTCCTAGAGTATTTATCTGCTTGGAAGCAGAAGCAGGGAACGCTTGCGTGGTCATGATTAATAAACGACCCTCTTATATGGAAACTGTGGTCTGTCAAGGAGTTTCTCGCATATTCGGCAATTCTGTTGGATCATGCATGATTCCCCATGTACGCTTCATAACCCATTTGGAATGGAGCGCAGAAAACCTTTTTAACCCCCAGGATGCATTGGCTTTGAGCAGTTGAGGGCACTTACTGACAACGTTATTCATCAAATATGACCTAACGGCTGCTCGGCTGCGTCAAACAGTGTCGATAGACGTAAGTATAATCTCGGATATAAGCAAAAAGCTTATGCGAAATAAGGAGAGGCAGGTGCTGATTATTACTCTCTCGTTATAATCTCAATATTACGTGCTATCGCTTGTGATGTTGAGATTTGGCTTCACGAAACGATGGCCACTGTACTTTGAAGTATCTCTTTAAGCTCACAGCCATTGACTTTTGTGTGCTCAACGATTTTGGCTCTCTCTACGTATTTGCGAAACTTCTGCGTGGTAATGTGGTTGAATGTTTCATTTGTCAGTGACCGATCCTGTGTGAAAGACACCTGATATCCGAGTCATGACGGTACTAACGCTCAATGAGCCATGAAGCGCATTGAGTTTTGCTTGGCCTTTTGCTAATTATTGGCCTCACACATGTGTTATTAAATACTCTTACATCAGTTGAGGATCAGTCTACCTGGCAGAAATCTAAATGACAGAAGGTGTCCCTTCGTTTTACGTTCTCCTGTACATTACCCACATATGTCACCCCCTATTTTGATGTTTTTGATCATGCTTTACAAAAACAAACGGTACTGAATGTGCCGTAAAAATCTGGATGAGCACTGGGCCAAACATTTGAAGACACATAGACTATTATGACGTTGGATACTGGAAATTGCGTTGAGTTGATCAAAACTTAGCCGAAAGTAAGTCACATGTCAACTGAGTTAATTTTTAATGTCCATCAAGCTAATGCAAACATTGTGCACAACGAACAAATTTTAACACAGAACGGATATGAATAACAGGAAATGTCACGAACACGACTGTAAACTTTGTGGAGTCCAGACAAAAAGTCAGTCGCAGATATGATTGAAAGAACATAAACGATGCACAGACTAACCACCTAAGGATGTGGGTCAACTGAACAAAATGTCTTGTTAAGAAAATTATGTTGAAATTTTCTGTTCTTCCTTCCTGATCATGTTTGATTTCGTTCACGCGGAGGGTTTCGCTACCAAAGCACGATTAATACGATAAATACTGTGTATTTGGGTCGCCTGCGAACCAAGCGTTTATTTTCCCGGTGGTGTTCAAAGTAGGTACTGACGATTCACTTCTTCCAGCGTTCAGAACAGTGTCTCAGCCAAAAACCCAGATTGCGACTTAGTGTGACCCAACTGTCCCTCGTTATTTACCATTCAAGAGTGGCATTCAGATGGTAGGCTCAAAGATGACACCATCCCTCAGACCCAAAAAAATCTGAATTCTTCTTGGAGTTTATTTCACATACCTTTCTGGTTGAAACCGTCTAATGCTCACTTGCCAAACGTGTCAAAACTTGGAAAAATTCACACGGATCTACGCGTAGTTTAATTTCTTATTCACTAGGAGAAATTTGCGACGATAAAAACTTTATTATCATCGCCGAATTAGCAACTGTCACAATCAATGCACATCACTTTAGCTTTGGTTATCACTTAGGAAAATCCGCCCCCATGAGCATTTGTGGAAAGTCCCATTGCACTGCTAGAGAAATCTCAGATTTTTACATTGATCAGACATGACATTCAAATTAAAACATCTATTGAATTTCTACCACGATTATCCTCAAATTTAAATCCAAAATCCAACCATATTCCAGGTAGAACACAAGAGGGAAACAACTGGAACAAAATAATAAAGGTGTGCTCGATACTAATTGCAACAACTAATAATTAACTAACTAACTAACCAATAACTAATAACAAGGGATAAATTGGTTTACACTGGGCATGCTTTATTAATTTAACGGCAAAGCTGTATTTTTTATCATTGAAAATCGTTGACGAGCGCGTATCCGAGCTTGAATGGTAAATGCTGAATTGTCACTTCAACTACGAGTTATAAAGCAAAGGGCACGTTTTAATGCAAGAAGCGACAGCACACACATTTTGGTGAGGCTCGTGATAAGTTAGATGGGGATCATTAGCGGCCACAGGAACAACGCCGAAAGGATAAACAATCATTCGAAACCTAGTTTTTAGCTTCTTACTGGGTTTGGTTAGACGACTAATCTGCTGACCTGATTGATCTATGTGATAGATATGCTCAACCAATTAGGAGTTAGGCTTTTCATTCCCCAGGCACATGGAACAAAAAAATTTCATTATCTATTACTTCACAAACTCTCCACTGAAGTTTATGACCGACTGAAAAAATACTTATCATTTTATTTTGAAAAGAGATAAACTAATCCACTCCTAACTTGGAGTTTTGATAGACAGAACGCCGCTCATTAATACAGTTGAAGTCGGGACTTGTACTCTGGTTACGACAAAGGCGACAGTTTTGAGTCGAACGTCCGGATCTAAACTTGAAAGGAACAAATTCTTGGCCAACATCCATGGGTTCCACCATACAGCGTTTCCTTAGGGGCTATGTTTGAGATAACTCAACTGATTTCAATTTCCATTTCAAATCTGTTGTACATAAAAAGAGAAACTCCCATTCAAAATCTATGAAGAACAAAGTTACCTGCCGGTTCAGCAAAGCGCGGACAAAGCGCAAATATAAAAAAGATAAACGTTTTGAAATAAGATGGAATAGATCGTTTTTGGTAACCGTTGGCACAATGGGAAACATTTAAGGCTCAGAGTGCCATTTGTGCAGGAGAAAAAATATCTAGATTGATTCATCGTAAGCAACTCATAAACCATTTATTTCGAGGAGGACTTTTTTCTGTTAAGTGTAAATAGAAAAATGGTGATTTAGCGCGACGGATCTTCAATTTCTAGTTCAGTGAACAAAGCCAAGTTTGGAATATGTAAAGCACTGAGCAAAGCCTAAATTTGGTGACTGATCAATTACATCACAACCAGGATAGCAGTGGACTCAGGAATGCACAAAAAAGGGGCCTGAATACAGACCAAATGTTCTGCGTTCTATGTGCTAGTCACACCAATTCTTCTAGTGAATTCCGCATTGACATGGGTTAAAAATGATTCACAGACTTTGGCACGCAACCTACACCTAGGTTGTCTACTTCCACCCTCCACTATTTAGCCCCGACGTAATTATTCTACCCCACAACCCTGGCTCGTCTCCTTTCCCTCCAACCCTGCATGCGTTGAACTTGCTGCTTAATCACTCACCATTTAGGTGTGACATTCAACGGCGTCTATTTCACTGGGAAGTGTGCCGAACTTCTTTTGTTGCGGTCCACGAGCGGTGGATCTTCCTACCCCCTTACTCAGTAAGCATCTGCCACAGTGCCCCACAGCCTTGAAGGTTTAGGGTTTTTGTCTGTATTTGTACTAGTACTGATGAGATGGCTCAGTGGTTAGGGCGTCAATTTATTGACAACACGTTATGTGCCATTCGTGTCAGATTACATTAGACATTAATTCCAGTGGTAAGTCTGATGAGATACTATGCATTTTTTTTCGGCTGAACGCGCCTCAGTACAATCATCTGAGCCCGCAGCGAACGGTAAATTTTCCGCTGAATGATTATCACTACTTAATGGTACTGCGTTAAGTGGACTGGGCTGATTGTGTTATTATATCGGAATTGTTGGCAGCGCGCGTCGCCCAACGTCCAGATCAGGGATTTGACGTTTCCTGTTAAGTCTTTTTCTGTTTCATACCCTATGAGAAATACGTAGGGCATGGTGGCGTGGCACCTATACGTCAGCAAAATAATCTGTATTTACATTTCACCATTTGACATTGTAGGATGTCCTTGTTTGTGGTAGCATACATGAATAACAAAGATTAGAAACAATTTCTACTGAGGTCACGCACAAAAGTACGTGACTTTGTGAAGATCCTGACTAAAAATATTTTATAAACAAAAAATCGCGTGAGCCGCCATAAATTATTTAGCTTTCCAATTTGTCGCTTACTGCTACCTTTACCACTCCCTTGTTTTTACTACTTACGCCAACGAACTTGGTCGTATGTTTCAAATGAAAAATTAAGCGTTCTGCACATAAATGCCCTCCACACAACTTCAGAATTATACTTCAGGTCAATAGAAAAGATCTTTGGAAAATCCAAATACGTGATCAAAAAAGCATTTATCCTAACTAAAAGAAACATCTGTGCCGTCTTCTGAGCCTAGTTAAACTCTCGGATAGTTGAAACAACTCCCCTATGGGATGATGAAATTTTCTTTCAGTGCACCAAGGATTACCGCACAGTATCCTCGTACATCCTTGTATATGTTGCGCAAGCGTATATTTTTGCAGTAATACAGTGTGCCTACATAAGTTGTTACTTGCTTTTATTTGTACACAAAGTTGGATTTGCCAGGAGACTGAGCTGCATCCAGCTCAATCTCTCGTTAGTGACGGTCTGCTGGATTCAGCTGAGCCTCCTGCCAAAATCAACTTCGTGTCCAAATGAAAGTGTTTTTGAATTCTGTCTAATTTGGTTCACAATATAACCTAAGGTTGACGGGAACTGCGCCTACATAATGAGCTCCAAGAAGGGTGGAACCAAGCGTGGGCTATCCAACATTTTTTCAACAACCTTATGAGTAGCGTTTTGTGCCTACATATTTTGTGCCAATTCTTACCACATGGGGACGGTAATTTTATATAATCCCCCACGAAACTCACAATGCAACCAAAAATATACTGTCTGGGTTGGATACAAATAAATGTAACATAATGGATTAGCAGTAACTTGGTAACCAGCGAGTTGTCCTCAATCACGTACCCCCTATTGTCTACCACCAGTAACTTTAAACTGGGGCAAAGTTTTATTAAATTTTCAACTGCCTAGCATGCCAAGTCAGGTGAAAAGATACGAGCTAATTCTGCGAGATGGTGCGACAGCTGTGTTCCTCTCCTTCTGTGTCCTTGTTCATCACTGCTCAAAAGTCTAACTCTTGACATATCACATTACTTACAAGGATGTTTAGAAGCCATCAACAACCAACGGCCGATTTCGACTTTCTATGGACTCATCAGAATGGAGTGGTTTTCAACTTCCCATGAAATGTTTATTGTATTTCAACACCGACTTGTATGTCATAAGCTGAAAACACCCATTTGTGAATTACTTTGTTGGTAAGGTGAGCCTTAACTGAATTCCAGCTCTCGTCTTTGTTACACTTTAAGTGAATATTCTGTACGAGGCTAGCCTACATTTCAGCTGACACAACGCTCGAGATATCACAATTTATTTTCTTGACAGGACACATCTCTCGTAACGCTGTTGAAAGCCCTAACAGGTTCCTACCGGCTTCGCGCTTACTCCTGCTCACCGAATTTTCATCAAGCTCTACTTGAGCTGAGAATTGTATGCAAGTGGAGAATTATCACTGTGGTGTTATGGCTAAAAATATACTTTAGTATCTCGAATTTCGTGTCAAATGAAGTAAACGAGAACCTTCTCACATCACATTCAGTTGATTGCTGCCAGAAATAAGAGATTCGGTCTGGTATCAGTGGACTCTTCCAACTTAATACACACATGAATGTGTATTAAGTATCCAGTTCCATTTTTTGGGGTAATTTTCATCGCACGGTTTCCTGCCGAGGGTGAATTAACCATTTTCGAAAAGAACTAGTCTTTCATTGTTTTTTCGTCGAGAGAGAGAAAGAGCGCATGTACGACGAAAATATTTTGGAGTGGGTATTTTCACTGAAGTACGACACCAGGGTTGCAACACCGGGTGTCGAAGAGTCCGGACGCCCAGATCTGGTGTTAGCATAATAAAACAAAACCTGTACGGTGATCTCCCTGGAACTTATTCTTTGGAGCAAATTTTTCTTCCAGGCAAATGCATCTTCAATACCGCAGCAAATGTACGTTTATTTTTAACCATAACTGTACAGTTGCGCGTAACATTTCCCCAACGACAACTTACACACTTACTGGTTCGTCTTACGTACTTTAACGCATTAGTTTCTATGTAATCGTGCCCATCTAATGTAATGAAAGGTTACCCGATTGGCGCCATGAATTCGCCACGCGTTAGTCAACTCTTTGAACACCACAACGCAATCACGTACATCAAAGCGGTCGCATATTTCTAAAAGTTATGCCTTCAGCAGTCCGTTTTGTGATTGCAAAATAAACGCCTTGCACTGCAGCCTGTTATTGGAGGAACCTTCATTTGTGGAAAGTATTTAAAGTATTTATTTTAATTTATTTATTTTATTATTTATTATTTATTTATTTAGTATTTTGTTTTATTTTATTTAAAGATATTTAAACTTAACCAGACACGTCAGAATTCATTGAACTTTTAAACTCACCACAGGTATTGTCTGCTTACGTGTTGAACTGCTAAGAAGATTTGAGACGGGAAAGATTGGGGTCCTACAAATAGCATCAAACACAATTTGTCAGCCAACAGCAAACAGAATGGATTTTTCAACAAATACTCTCATTTGCACATCAAGTTGGTTTTGACAGAAGACTTAAATGGATTAAGTTGAATCTTTCGTTTAAGATGGCCCGCTTCATTTGAATGTGTTAAATCAGACCGCTTCATTTTTCATTTGGTACGATGTTCGAGATTTCGCAATGCGCTGTTGTCTAGACGAAACACACTAATCATAAGAGTTAGTTTTCACTCACTGTCAGAAACCATTCTTTAGATCTAGTTGGGCTATGTCCTTCATCTACTTCCGACCAAAATATGGACAAAAGCCATGGGTCTGTCTTGGAGATAAGGCCCAGCTTTGAACCTTCTGTGTGACCACCTTTGATTGTGATATTGGTTGGTAATATCGGTTGATAGTGTTGGCACATCGGAGCCATTATATTTTTTACTCAGTTGTTCAGAAAGACAAAAGAATTCCAGCATTTTTTAAATCCAAGTGAGCCATTCATGGTTTTTTAGTGGGCATTAGCACGGCAAATTGCACTATCGCTTACAAACGCAAAAATTACAAACTGACTGTGCGAACAGACATTCTTTATCCTCTAGTCGAGTGATGGCATTAGTATGGCTGTAAGAACGCTAGGGTGGCTCCTGGAATGCTGTAACCGGCCCGCACCAATGTGTAGCAATGTGGCCGTCAGTAGGCTCCGTGTACCCAAATCCGATAACGGCAATCTTCATGTCTCTAAACTCTCCCGATATTTATTATGACCGTCGAAACCCTCAATGCTTGCATACACGCAACCGTGTTTTGCACGCGATTGTTCGCACAAACGTGTCTGTCTTCCTGGATATCTGGATATGACAGGCAGACCAAAGCCTGAACCGATTCAGCCTGTCAGTCAAAAGCGTTAAGGCATCCGTTTCAAACGAATCACCTGGTCTGAATATCACACACAGAGAAAATCTTATTGAACTAAATCTTCTACATATTAAAAAAGGCATTGGTTTCATTAAGAGTTAGTGAGGCTTGTGGTTGTCTGACTGGCTCAAAAACGACTCCAATTTCAGATGATTAAATCATTGCTTTTAGCTTAGCTTTTAGGTGTCTTGAAGTAAAACCCATTGGATTTTAAACAAGTTAACCCAATGAGTTTACCTTCTCTGTTAAACATCAGGGCACCATATAATTTGCTTAAGTCTGTTAGTCAGGGCTTCCCCAGGATTATGGTTTTTCTGGAGCGGAATTTTTTTTAGAAGAACTCCTGTCGTCGTTGGCATTTACATCCGTCGTGTTTCTGTGACAGTCTTGGTATACAAAACCCCTTGATCTAGGTTACTATTCACTGCAGAGCATTGAATATAGGGGGTTATTCTGTGTTACATTGCGAATAGTTTTACCAAGTGTTGGCTTCTATGTGATATGTGATATTGAGTAAGGGGATTTCATGAATGTTAATATATATTCCACAATTACTATACGACAGTGAATGGATAATGCTCTGCACTCCGGATTTAAATCAGAGCATCTGTAATTTTGTTTTTTATGTGAAAAGTCACCCATTCTAAGATTATGTTTTCTATGTGAAAAGTCACCCATTCTAAGATTATCTGATAATCATGTGTGCCTTGTTAACTGCTCGTTTAAGAGACGATTTTAAAACCGATAAAAGGAACACTCTACTGCCTTTGCGCACGACCTTGAACAAAGTGAATCCCACTATCCTCAGAATACTGGATCTGACACGCCCAGCAACACTAACAACGTTTAAGCAGTATTTTTTTATCGTAAAAAGAGTCTAGTGCGCTCGTTTGTTTTGATCATGGCAACATACGAAGTGCGCTCCAAATAAATGAACTCACGTTGTTGACCTCGATAAAGTAATGAAGCAGTGTTTGGTTTCCCAAACAATTGAATAACTGAGTTGTTTGTGCAATACAATGAGCGAAATTTGTGTGGAATAAAGGCATGTTTTGAAGGTACTATGGTCCATTATACCTTAATCCGCTTCTGAACAGACTGAGAAGTGTTGGTTTTAATATTACTGAATGTTCCTTCAACTACTGAAGAGGCGAAATTAGCAAAAGTGAGATTGAAAACGGAAAAACATCCGAAGATCACTTTTCAAATGTAGCGATCTGTCCTCGAATAAGATACTCTTAGTAACTGAAATAATCTGGCGGGATTCAGGATAGCCAAACATGTCAATTTTTAAGCAAAATATCTTTACCTAGGTACTACGGAGATATCAGTCTGCTGAGTTTTTCGGAAAATCCTTGGATGAGTCTTGGTCAACCACTTGACTGCTAGAGTTACCGAAGTGAACGTACCGGGAAAACAGTGTAGCTTCTCTGCTTATGGGATCACTATGGATCTAATATTTGTTGCGTGGCAATGTCCCGTGAATATTTTCATTTTATGCCTATCAGCTTTAAAGAATGGACGGGGTAAAACGGACCTGGTGGCCACAAAACACCGTAGCAGTTCTCACTCAAATTGACTGTTCACCAAATTTTGTAAACCTCATTCGAAACCTGAATGATATGTTGAGAGCGACCACGTTTACTTGCGGGTCACATCCAGGTGATTTTGGAAAACTCACGGGTGCGAAACAATGCTATGTCCTCCATTCAGCGTTTTTCTAGTTATCTCATGGTAAATGTTGAATCGGCTTTCTTGAAAGAGGATTCAGTGTGCATGGTCCGAATATCGGATTGGTGTACGTCTTTTCAACACCAGACGTTCTGACGAAGGGAGTCTGTTTTACTGGTTTAACATTCGGATGCTGGAATTGCAAACAACTAAGTGTTGTCCGCTTGTTGACATGATAAAATGAGACAACAGCTGAAAATTTGCAACTGGTTTTGCAAATTTGAGAGTCGCACAGAGTCTCCAACACTACCTCGCGCACTGAAACCAGTACGGATGTTGACGAATATTGTACGGGCTTGTGTTTTTTTCAGGAGTACACTTCTGAAAGTTGTGTGTGAGCTAGTAGCTTATGAAAAATTTGAGAAGCGGGTATAATAAAAGCGAGGCTTTTGGCCTGAGTAGAAATGTCGCATGCGCAAAGCAATGGTTTCGTCCGTCTCCTATTGTGACACCTAAACTCTGATCGTCAGTCGATCTAATATCTAGTAGTTTGACCGAATTCAACGCCTGAAAAGGATGCTGTCTATCAGCTGGAAGAACGAAGAAATTCTACGGGGGAAATATTTCTACGGCCAAGAATATGTCATCTCACGTAGAAGCCAACGACTGTTTGGACATATTTATCAAATGCATTAAAGTAAGTTGCTGAGACGATTGTTGACTGACCACTGGGTCGCCAAGATGTGGAATCCGGCCGAACAGAAACCGGGATCCCTGAAAATTTGGAGGGTATCAATGCTGGCCTTTTGGAATTGGAAAGCGACAAAAAGACAAACTTGCACTGAATATAATGGCATCGACTACGTCGAACCAGATGGTTTAGGCGCCAAGACACTATGATGTTCTTGTGGCTATCACACCGGTTAACAAAATTAGCCTGATCCTGGACAGTGCGCGTGCGGGTGGTCTTTAGCTCATGGGAAATCAAACAACAAGCAGTACTCAATTTGCAAAACACCTCATCTCTCTGTGGATATCGGACAGCCAGAACTGCGACAGTGATGCAAGTGACAGCCCATAACATTTGTCGCATAAGGCCATAACAGATCTAACCTATTCACAGTATGTCATACCGGTGCTATCTGAGCCAAGTTGCCGGTGGGACAGCTCGCCAGTCCATCGAAAATACCTGTATTTTGTTCATACTATCCAGTGGTCTCCACAGTGGCTTATCAGTGGCTTCCTTGACCCAAGGTTGAGGCCCGAAATGACTTCTTATACCATCGTCGAGGAAATAAGAGTAACTCAATTCATGGCTGGCAAAAAAAATCATTCGATTTTACCTGGGCTAAGTTAATCAGCAATACAGGAGTGTGTAAACGGATATCTATGGATCTAACCTTTATTTCTTTCGTGCACATGTGTCAGATGAGCCTTACAAGTGAAACAGGCCACCACTCTACCACTTCCACACACTCTCAATCTTACCTTCTTACTTGTTCCCATATGCTTCAAAAATTGTGAGCCTGAGTTATGTGCCAATCGACGTTTACAGTTATCTCCACACTAGAATCCGTTTTTAGACAAAATTAATTAAGATTTTTTCTGGTTAAGGGCTGGCGACGTAAATTTAAAAATTGTCAGCATTGGTAGTACGCGCCTAGTCAGATAGCTGGGTAGGCTGAATGGACATCTCAAAGTTTTGTAGCTTCGCTTTATGAAAGCTGGTTGTATTGAATCGGGACATTTCGGCAGAAGATGAACGGACCTGATGACACACAGACAAGCCGTTAAATAGCTTGGCACTTGCTGCTCCCCAGTGCCGAAAGCTGCATCCTAGGCCTTCAGTATCGTTCAGCTGTAGCACCCTTTTGGTGCCTAACTGCCATGCCACCAGAAGGAAGCACGAGGGCTGGGATAATGCGAGGTTGTCCAAGCCTAGACAGGGCAAGTCGAGAGACAGAGGTCGGGTTCGAACCACGGACCTTCCAGTCAGTAAATCCGCGCTCGAACAACTGAGCCATCTCGCCCCCAGGCCTTTAGCATATGTTTGGTTTATTGTTTTTTTGGATCGAAAATCGTTCTTGGCAGTAAGATAGATATTTGTCTCAAGCAAAAGAGATCATAATTGAAACCGCATTTGGGACACTTCACAATTGCAAAAACGTCTGAAGGAGACGTGGCTCCAGGGAAAGATACATTAACAAAGTGGGTTGCATCCAGCACCACCGCACTGTGCTGCTGATGGCGAGGCCGTATTTTGCTGGCATTCATCGCGTTCATCATGGTAGATGCCAGACCACCAAACATAGCAATGGGCTAAAGACTTCATTCGCCTATGACCCTGGTGACTCGAATACAATTCCCGTGAATTCCTGGAATGATCACTCTCGCACTCGATAGTGAATATTCGTCATCTAAACTTATTTCCGAAGATCATTCACGGGAATCACTTGGTGCGCTTTCAACACCCTCGCGCGTTTCGTACAAAGTGAAGCGAAGCGTGCGTGATGGTTCCGGGTCTTTCTTCGTTTCGCCCCGTATTTCTGTATCAGTGATAGGTAAATCACCAATCCAACTCAACCCAAGTTTACAACTCGACTTGTTTCGGTGTGTGAAATGGTACATACCCTAAAGTTGAGCGAATTAGGGCATTTGCAGTGAAATTCGCTCGTCCAGAAATGTACTGCAAACGATACCGATAGCCAGCAAGTTTTGGGCCCAGTATCACATTATTGGTGATGTCAATTGAGGCATTGGTTTAGTTTCTTCCGGAATTTTAAGTAAAGGCCCAGTATCACATTATTGGTGATGTCATTTGAGGCACTGGTTTAGTTTCTTCCGGAATTTGAAGTAAAGGCTTGCGGTCCGTTCTTGTGTCGAAAGTTTGTCTAAAAAGGTAATGCTGAAAACATGTCACTCCGGATAACATGGCTAATGCCTCCTTGTCAATTTGTGCAACTTGTTTGAGAATTCCCGATCCACTCTTCTGTGATAACACAGCTCCCATAACGTACGGTGAAGCAAGAACTATGGGCCTCGTGGATTCGGAGTGAACACTGGGTTCAGGTGAAACAAGGTTGATGAATTTTCGGGAACAGCGCCCATCTGATGAGTCTCAAGAAGGGTGAAGCCGGTCAAGGCTTGTTGAAAATTTATAGCAACCTTGTAAAAAGTGTGTTTTCGACGAAGTCAAGTTCGACCATTATACCGAGACGGAGTGTCAGTGCTTTGGTTGTGCTTACGATACTAACTTGTCAGAATGAGACTTTCTTGTCAATCCCGATCACTGACTCAAGGATTGTTCAGTGTTGTTCTTAGCTTTGCATGTAACTCAGCCAGCTAGCGGACAACAACCGTTCTTCCTGGTTCTGCTGGAAATGCTTCCTTGATAGAAACATCCTCTTTTGTCAGGAGGTTGAAGAGATATACTGTAATATTTAACGGAACAGACTAGTAAATATGGAGCCAGGCATCAAAGCTCAGCACTAGTTTACCGTGCCGCCCCACGGCATGTTATAGTTTCATGAATCACAGTTGCCCTCCCTCTGCGCTCTACTACACGTGCCTGAGAAATGGATCGCTAAAGAAGGTGGTCACATATCCTGAACACCGATCATTTTTGTCTGGTCATTGTCGTTCCCTGTTCGTTTGTCAGCAACCGATGAATTATAGAATTTAGTTCGGATTAGTATTTTCTAAACTCTCCCTTGACAGAAAATGGTTAGGTCTTATTTACTGTAAACCTTTAAGAATCCAACCAACTGCTGTCTGTCGGACCTCTGATTTCGCGCTGTTTGGAAATATCGATACAACGTATTGCTTGTGCATGCCCGTCAGAAAATCTGAAAGCTGAAAACTAATCTCCATTTTTTCGGTAATATCATCATCCGCGTTTGGAAATGGCTTCAACTGCCAGACTCCCTACCGAGTAATTGCTTGGCATTCCCCCGAAGTTGTGATTGAAGTCTGAGTGCACCCCCCTTCATGTGTGTGTCATTCGTTGGTTACGTGTCTCGACAAAAGATTTATTCCAGCTTTGGGTTGGTTAGAAAAGTCTCAGACTTCTAGCATCTGAAATTCAGTGTTGAAGACGTTGATATTTCACAGAGATACGGGAAAGAAATTCACACTGAAAAAACCAGCCATAATTGGTTGACTTTGCCTGGGGCTCACTAGTTGTTAACAATTTGCTTACATGATGCATGGTGTGCCAAGGTTTGTGACTTGTTAAATAGCGCAGCCCCTAAGTGACAACTATTCGATTGGCTTTAGTCGTTTTTTTCTTTCTTCCACATGTCCAGAATTCTTTTTAAATATTCTCAGTGAACTGTATCGTCACAGTGGAAATCGGGTCCTTGTATTATATGTCAACTGCTTCAATGTAACTTCAGTCATTGCATTTCTACCAAGCACAGTGATTGAGCACAGCTTAGACCGAAGTATTTGTGCACTTTGCCCTGCATTCAGAAGTTGGATTCAGTCATGACAATGGGGGAGTTCGTATAACTGCTCTCCCTATAGTTATTTCAAACCGACAACACCTGTGTACGGTAGGGTTGCCACATGTCTTGTGAAGATCGTACCGTAGGTTTGATTGGATCAGGCTGGAGAGACTCGTAGTTTTCTAGGGCATTTGCCAAAGAATGTGGGGTGATTCAACATACAGATATACATACAAGTACAGATAGACACACACACATATACAGACGTACAGAAATGTCAAACGTCCAGAATGCAACATCTGAAACGGTTGTAACAAGTGAACCAAAAAGAGTGAAAAATTCCCGTTTGTCACATTCAGTTTGACACTCGTCTGACACCAACCAGTGTCGTTAGTCCTTCATCCCGAGGCCGGTTGTCACCAATTAGCTGTGGTGATATCGAAATCAGGTTGCTCTAAACTTCGCACTATCTATTAGTTGGGCTTCCTCACGGTGGACACCTTTAGGAAGAAATGAGAACTGCACAGTGTGGTACCCTGTGGTTGTGACATTCGCTCAGCTAAATTTAACCACGCGAATCCTTCGCGGTACAGAACTCGCGTAGCTTATAAGTACGGATAGCAGTCATTCATAAGCTTCAATAAAATAGGGTTTTTGTTTCGCTGGATACCAAGATAAAGTTCAGTGCTGAAAAGATGACTAGTTTAGGACCATCTCGTCTTGGTTTAAAATCAGCCAAACTGAACACTTCCAGGATAAAAAAATCACATAAGAACCTGGTGGGATGAAGCCAGAAGAAAGGTATGTTTACGAATACAGCTCTGTTGCTAGGCTGATCGATTCTTATCGATGCCTTTTATCTATGGCCTTATTGGTTGAAGGTTCGGCTCACAAGTGTGGTGTTTGCTGATAGGTGCAATCATGATGCGAGCGTGACCAACGGAACACTACTGACCGACAATATTCTGCTGAATGCCTGTGGAAGACAGATCACATGAGATGCCCCAACGGTTGTCATTATTGGGGTTGGGAGAGACTATTCTTTAGTACACACTTCAAGCGCAAAATTGAGGATGCTGGTTGTGAAGCAAAATTAGCAGTCATCATCACGAATCCTCGTACAACTTCCCTAGACCATGTGATCGAACGAAAACCCTAATGCAACCGTGAGGCACCTATTCCACTCACGTAAAAACAAAATGCAGTTGGTGAGCTACAGCTAAGCTGAGTTTGGTTTGCAGACTCATTCGTATTGAGGTTGGCCCGTTGGCTGTTTGAAGCGAAACTACCATTACTCATAATATTTAAAAGAGCCCATTAGAGTTCTTGTAACAATGTCTTGTAATTTGGATGCTACTTCTCAAATCATACTGAAAAAATATACATTAAGACATATATTTGCAGACGCTGTAATATAGTTCACTTCGGTTATTTTACTTTACTCTTTTAAATGATCAGGCTTTAAGGCAGACTTGTGAATCTTGCTAATCCTTCTGCTACTATGCGTGCTGCCGTCCTCGCAAGTTTTTCTTGCTTCCTCTGGACGAAATCGGGCGCAAGTGACTCTCAGTTAGTGCCGAATGCGTAAAATCATGCACGGCAGCATGCAGGTCTCCCAAACTGTCGCAGTGCACAATTCCATCTTTTCTTAACTGAATAGAACGCACAATTCAGCCTGAACAGCTCAAATAACAGAAGTTATCTGCTCTCGTTCAACGGTTAATGGATTGCCACAAAGAACAACTCTTTGAATCCGGCTTTGTAGTTGCCACAAGCTCTCTGTGATACCTATGAATTAGGCTTTGGTGCCTATTCAAGTCAGCTTTAGTATGCATGAATGGTTGGCGCACGCAACTGAGGGATGCAACCTCACCAGTCTATCCCCTTCATTATGAGATCAGGATTCATACACGCTTCTTGGTCTCTCGCCACGTTTGCACTAAGGATCTGCTAACAACCTAGCAATACTAAGAATAATCTCTTGGTTTTGGCTAAACTACCTAATACACATAGAAATCCACCTGAAAGCGACGACGCAAGTGTACGTCTATGCACTGTGTCCATTGTGCTTCTTGATAACTGACCGAGCAGACTGGATTCCGTACTTCGGTGCACGACTCTGTGCACACATAGGAAACTTTAACTCTTGGGACCCTAATTTTGCATTACAAGGTGATGATACTACTATCAAAGCAGGTTTAAATGGTCTCTGGTATATATATATATTACGCTCGGAGGTTTTTTTCACTCCCGAGATCATCTGAGGTGATCTTGAGAATCTAATGTAAACAAGAATCTTAGCTGAATTTCGGTTGAGTAGCTCAGTAACAAAAGTTGACAAAAATGCGTTTATGCACTAAGTTTGGCAGTGACGTGCATTTTTGATGGAAATCCGGGTGCTTGACCTATTTGATATGTCTCAGGAAGAGCAAAACCGAAACTGGACTGTACAGGCTTTTCACCGACCCCATATGACATGAAGTGAGAAAGCATAGTTTTGTCTAATCAAGACTCTCCATTGTACCATCACTTTATACAATATATACAATAAGGCACATGATTGTCCAGAGCCTTCCGGGCCCCCACTCAAGTGTTTGTAATCCAGTAACTGCACAATATGATTCGTTAGTCAGTTGCTTGCTCAGTCAATCAAATCGTATAGCTTCCACGTGAAATTTTTCCAAAGTTCCATGGCCATTTTCCGTTTACCTTCCAAACCAGGTCCAATTATGCAAGATACTTTTGGATTCAATTTTGGACAAGATTTAGGTCAGGACCCAGGCAGAGAAATCGGCAAAATATTCATCTGTCATCAGCAGTACACTGGGTATGTGCGAGTCTAAACATTTTCAAAGATTTGTCAGACCTACAACAAGTTAGAAATCATGTGATGAACTAAATCTTGGACCGCGTTTGTCAGCTCCCAGCTGACAAATACCTTGTTTTGAACAGTAGATCTGCCCTATAGTAAATTGCAAGTGAAAATTTTAAAGGTGTAATAAAATTTTTAAACGGGACAAATGAGATTATCTTCTTGGGCTGTTGGCGTAGCTTTTACTATGAACTGGTCAAACGTATGATAATACTCTACGTTCCTTACTAGTTATCACTGTGACGGGATTCTGTATGTTTCGCAGCAATCAATGGCCTTCATCGAAGTGTCTGAAAGATATCCCCGTCATTCAAGCCTATTTAATTAGTATACAATCTGCATCGAAAAACTTACTGGACCGTCAGCTAACTTAAATTCATCCGTTGGTGAATAAACGTGACGCGGTGCAATGGCGGCCAGTGAGTGGGTCACAGCCATACGTTATCATCTATACTATCACTTACTGTTACTCGTACAGCTAAACAAAGAAAGGAAGCTAGTGGAGAAACTAACCAGAAGTACAAGCAAAGTGGTCTGTCCAACAAGGCTTGTGTTTACATAGCATCTCGACATCCGAATTGCGTAGTTCCGGAGCTAACAACCGACTGCAAACACATTCACCTTGCAATATCTGTTCTCTGTTTGTCAACCCATTCACTGATATACCATCCATAATTCTGCTGCGCAGTAGAAAGTCAAAACCTGGTAATTAATTATATCACAACAAACTGATGGTGAGATAAAAGTTGAGGCATTTAGAGAATGCACAACATCCCGTGCTTATGGACGACAGAAATCTTTTCAAGCTACTAAGCGGCATGACATAATGAACAAGCGAACGTTTAGTGGAAACCTCCACGGTGATGCGAGAAATTTAGTCAGGATTTTCGTGACAAAAGGCTTCCGTTGTTGGGCACTTTTCACCACTGTCCAATAGAAAACAAAATGCTTCGGGGTTGGGCTGAAAGTAACAGTAATTTCGGCTATATCCCCAGGTTCGGATGTGACCACAAATCCATAACGTCCGGTTCCATGCGATTACTTCGACTAACAATAGTCAGGGAATTTTCAGAGTTCCTTTAAAAAGGATCTATACTAGATCGGTGCAAATAATTCTGCGTAAAAGTGCAAATAACAGATAAATAACAGATGAATCGAAATAGATACGCCTACTAACTGGCATGTTTGCGGTTTACTGTAAATCAAACCAAAATGGGCATTTGAAAATGTCTTCTCAAGCTTTTTTTGGAAAATGTTTTTTTCCACTCAAAGCCACCCTTTCTATGGCAGGTTTGCCGTTGTCACGTCTCATTCTACCGCAGTAAAAGCACCTTCGAAATTGGTGTTCGAAATCTCAGACCATCTAAACATCAAAATTTAGTTCATCGCATATGTTACTTATCAGACAGTCAGGCCCACTTACACGTTGTTCACGTCTTGATTAACAGTGTAGAAAGCTTTATACGTGTGGTGCCGTTTCCGCAAAATATACTTTTCTACCAAATTCTAACGTTCTACAATAGATATTTTCCAGCGTCCTGATATAATTTTCTTATAAACATTTAGCTTAGCGATTTAGTTAGCCCCTAACTACTGAGCATTTTGGTAAAAAAAAACAGCCCTTACTAACCTTTTGACAGTCTCTACGCATGCGAATGCGCGGGAATAAAATCATATCACAACCATCTCAGACGGATCCAAATTTTTTATGCAGCTACTCGCTCCACCCATCCATTTGTCACCGCAGGCCGGATTATTCTGTCGGCCAAACGCCCAAAGCGATACTCCACTCCAGACTGCCTCGAAAATTGTCCTGAAGGGCGGAGAAAATGCGGTTTTTCCTTGTGTATTAGGTCTGCACAGTGATGATGCATTTTTCGGCAAACTTCTTTTGCTGAATTCTATTGCCTAAGCAACTTGGAAAAATCGTCAACCGTGTTTTTTGCCCTACTCAGTGATCTTGAAAACTGTCGTAGAAATCATTTCTAAGTACGAAGCATTCAAATGCATGATTACTTCTGTGTGGCACGGTCGATTAAGTTTGTCCAAAAAATTCTGCGTGTCTGTTCGCATGTACGCATTCTGTGAATTCCACGGTATAGAGTTCTTGGAAAATGCCGCCTAGTTTTGCAACCTTCCTAACTGGAGGCCTAAAGACAATCCATCGCTCAGTGAATTGTCGGGTATCTGCTGCAATTTTTTCGGAGAGGTCGCTACCTCAATTTACCATCTCCAGAGTTACTAAGTAAATTCTGTTTTACTCTGTAATCAATTGAGAGTTTTAAGTTTCGTGTCTGGATTTCATCCGAAGTTGCATAAACCAACATTGATACTAATTATCAGCGACGTTAATCTCATGAGCCTTGAGAGATTTGAATGACAACTTTCGGTGTAGCCTTGATATCACAAGTTGCGTGGTTTCTTTGCAAGTCTCAAAGGATCCGATGAAAAAACCGAATTCCTTGAAGGCAATCAAGTCTTGCAGGCCTAAGCCGTCTGACTACAAATGTTGTGCATTTCATCACCACAATAATTCGTTTCATTTCATTCTACTTCTAGGGCCAGAGTTCTAATTTGCACAGGAAATAAAGATCAACACCTTATCATCGTGGGGGTTTGCCGGGGTTAAGCGTGTGATTGCACAAGGATAAATTAATGCCTGAACTTCTAAGGGAGGCAAATTATGGTCACGCATTCGAAATCCAGCCTAGGTAAGGATATTCTGGAAGAACCATTTTGAGGAATAGTCCTGATAAACATAGGAAACGACCTCAACTGAAGCTATTGTTAGCAATGATTTCCTCCACAATCCGTCCACGGGAATATTTTAATCTCACGAACCAAGTGCAGAAAATAATTAAGGATATGGAACGAAGTAACACTAGCAGACCGCCTACGACGAAAATCTTCGGCTCAGTGAACTGAGAACTTTGGGGAGGAAGTAAGATCCAGGGCAAAGAAGAATATGTATGTTCGTATTCTGAGCTGCCTGCCCCTTTGAAAATCACTCAAACGGGGAGGAGCTAAAAATCCATTGAATACCTTCATTAGAGGAAACACCACTAAAACAACTCTAGAAGACGGAAACTGAAGAATGTCTTTTTGAATGTCTTTTTGAATGAAGAATGTCTTTTTGGCTGGTCAGCACCAATGACTGGCTAGTGCTTGTCAGTTCTAATAAGTGGAAGACGAAATTTCATGGCCTTTACAAAATCGGATCACTCTAGTGGTGACAAACTGATAGGCCAATGAATGGAAGTGGTACATATGTTATATCTAAGGTAACTTAAGGTTTACATCTAGTTTTTTAACAGACGTGCAGGCCGGAATTAATTTATTACCCCGACTTCTGTGAATCTGAAAACCCTCGACTACTGATCACCAAAAAGAATGGTGAACACTGAGGTAAAGCCAACTGGGTTATCTGTGACTAAAATGTGACTGTCAATTCCTGACTTCAACCGCTTACACGCAGGTAAAGATCTGTTAAATGATTCTTGATCCGAATGGGGACGCGTTCCTTTCTTCGTAAACTGAGATATCCAACACGTCTGCTGGTGTAACGTTCTTCATCGTCACATGTGAGCCGATTCACACATTTGGATTTAGTCACAATAGGGGGAAGTGGTATCAAATTAGTCATATTTAGGCATTAGATCTGCGCAGCGCTGACACTAGACATGGGGTTGCTCAAGAGTTGGCTTATCTAGGAGCTCGATAGGTAGTCTTTCTCGATCCACTACCACAGTTTGAGTTTCACTTCACTGTGGCATCTGGTGAACTATTTAGAATAACCACTAGGTCCCAGGGTACTTGTAAGCAGCGCGAATTCGGCTTCGACCAGATTTCTGGAGTGCTCGGGAGAACAGACTTCTGGTAACTAGGTGTCTGTTCTTCACTGGGTTAAAGCATTATATATATATATACTAACCCGAAAATGTAGAGTTTCTGTAAGTGCTAAGTTCAAATGCATTCAACAACACTCAAATATGGGATGCAGTCATTAGCTTCGTCTCAATGGGTAACTGTGAGGATCGGACGAATGCCGCTGAGATGGCAGAAAACTTCACGGTTAGTGCATTGTCACCAAAAATGGCCGGTGTATCATCGACCTGGCACGTACAATACAATATCCGTCCCCCTTAGTGCAACCATGTAAACATTTGCTAGAAGCGCGTTTAGTGGACTACCCATAGCTACTCCATCGTTTGTCTGTAAGGTGAACTCGGAAAGGCACTTTAACGGAAGTAGAAAACTCCTGAGATTCTCTAGTGGAGATAACAGAGATAATTAACTCACACAACCTCGGTATTTAACTGTTCCGAATTTCTTAAATCTGGGATTCTTGAAACGTATAACAGGCTTTTACACTGCTTGGTAGGCCTGGAATGTGAGATCGCCGGTTAACGTTCGAATGTTCTGTTGTTCCATATTTGCTAGACCGATGGATATTTTCGGAGCGGATTTTTGCGCATGTCGCCGCCAGAGAAGCCACCCTCCTGTAGAACCCAAAAGAGTGTAATCCGACTGCGGTAACGTGGAAGCTGATCTTACACTTCTGCTACCTTAATGAATGGGATCTGTACACTTGAAAGAACTTCTTTCCGAAGCTCTTGGAAGTGGTAGTTAACCACTTACAACACTGACAGCCAAAGAGAAATTTGCTTACAGAACAAACATTTGCAATTCAGAATTTACCGGATGTTCGCGCGAAGTAAGTACCTTTTGGAGAAAACATCACAACAAAGGTGGTGGCATACTGAAGTTTCAATATATCGAGACCAAAAATAATTAAAGGTTAAAATCATTTCTTGTGAAGAAATCAGTCCTATTTTAAATCTACTACATATGAAAGCAAATAAACTAAGGACAGTTTGCCCAAGCTGACCGCACTGAAAGTCAGCCGCGACTGTTATAGATGCATATACATAATAATGATAATAATATATACCGATGACCTTTACATAAAAATGGAATTTATTTGTCCATACACCTGCTGATATGACCTTCTAAACAGGATATTTGCAAACCTAAACTTACTACATGCCCGCACGCACGAACACGCACAACCATACACACTTATGTAGTTGGCCGATCGATAAGGATTTGTTTCTTCACTGACAGACTGTCAGTTCACTACCGATCAATAATTGCCCTGTTATGAGTGCATATGGAAAGAAAATAGGGTGTCTGGATCATTTTGCCAGGATAACAAAAACTTGTATTTTATCAGTTCATTGTTATTGGAGGTTGCATACTAGTCTAGAGGACCGAATGAAATGCTGTCTCGAGTTTTACTAGAAAACGATTGCAGCATTTACGCTGATTTGTTTAGTCTGTCAACTTAGTATAAAGGTCTTCGTAGATTGAATTCAACCTTTTCTATTTCCGTCTACCTTCAAAATACCAAGTGCACCTCATTCGGTAATTTGAACTGAGATAAACCCAGGAAAATGTCTGAAACATAGCGTGCCTTTTCCTATATAAACTTCTTCCGACATTTTGTCAATCTAGATTTTAAGTACTGTTCTCTCGAAAGAAGTTTCTCGCGATTGTATAAACCACCCACAAACAGATAACCTTCACTGGATTATCATCTGTTAGCTGAAAAAAACGAAGAAAAGAGATCGCATATCGGTTACCCAAAATTCTCAATTTTGTCGTAAAATACGACATAGAAAGGGCTTGCACAGCTTTTAACTTCAAAATTCAAAAGTATTGTTTGCCACCTTTGTGTAAAAATAATCTATTCCCATGAATCGCTCGGATTATAATGAATAGGTAAACGGAAATGAAGGCGCAAGCAGCCACGTTTTGCCCTAGAATCCAGGTGGAAAACCGACGAAAGATTGCACCATAACAGCTTTATCTTTCCCCTCTGGCCGTGGTGGACTTCAAAAGCTTATCTTGTGGGCCATTAGTTTCCTCATCTGTGATTGGAAGATGCGGATCTGCTGTCTACAGTTCTACCGACAATTAGACCAGATCTTCGAGTACAGCAGACCAGTCATTACTATATTTAGCGCCAAATTTAAAACTTTGGAACCTCTTAAAACGGAAATCCCACCGTTCAACTAGCCTTCAAAACTAACCATTGAAAGAGCTCATGGTTTTTGAAATCACCACATGATGTTGAATTTTGCTTTTTTTATCGAATCAGGGGGCAGGTTTTTGGCAAACGGCACATCTTCCAATCTGCAATCATCCGGAGACCGGCCCACACATGCCAGTAATAGATTTCGGCTATCTGGTGAGGTCAACTTGGATATCCCTGGGGAGAATTTCCCACCTCATAATTTTGCTTCCAGCTGCATTCGGTACATCTATAAAAGATGTCGCTCAGAAGGAAGGCTTTCCAAATTTTTGCCGAATTCCGACACAAAATTTTAGAGTTCTTGTCCACACTGATTGGGTAATAGGAAATTCAGAATTAAATGGTTAGCTAATTTCGATTAGCTGTTGGATTTTTGGACGTAGTTCGTCCGTTGTGCAGAAAACGTTAGGAGTAATTTGGGCTTGCGTATCAACAACTTGCGGACAACTCGACCTTTGCTCAGGTGAAGGTAATGATGAAATCAAGCGACATCTTATAGTTTGCCTGAAATTGGCGTGATTACGAAGACAGATCGCTCTTGTGAATTCATTTTGAAATGCGTCCTGACAAGAGTTAATGTCGGAGGGATACCTGAAAGCCTGGTTAATAGTTCGGCCTCCACAACTGCCCAGATGCTTTGCCTATTCCTTATAACAAACACCCTCATAGCGCAGCATAAACCCTTTTCATTGTTGTCACACAAGGAGGTTGTTTGTCCAAAATCTGTCTTTATAGGGCCGGAGCAGTAAGAAAACGGACTTACCTACTATATATTTTTAATTCTGCGATTTATGAGGCAGATGACATTATAACTCTCGAAAACTTTGTGGTTAATATTAGTCAATTCAGTTAGCACAACTATAGAAAACCACTTTAACTGTAAACCACTATATCTTACATTTCAATTGCATTGGTTTGAATAAAATAATAAACAAATAAAATATAGAAAAATAATAAAATAAAAATAAAATTAGATAAATAAATAATAGCTAATAAATAAATAATAAAATAGTGAAATAAAATAATAACATACTAAAAAATAAAATATGTTTGACTAAACGGTTCCTACCAACATGTTCTTGAGATGATGCCAAGTTCAAAGGACTGCTGTCTAAAGAGGGGCTGTGTTTGAAAAAATCAGCCATTGATCGTTCAACACAATTCGAAACTTGCAGTGCATTTGTGCTACGGTAACGGGAATTGTCATGTTTTCATACATATTTATATTTTCTTATCATTTGAGTCAGCATGAGATTGGTATTTTTTAAAGTAAGCGCCTCAGTTATCTCCTTGAGTGACTCACCGAACAGTGGTCACGTCAATGAACGGTGCACTTCGTTTTGGTATGTTCTCTTTAAGTTCTTACATGCGCACTACTTAGCAGACTCCACGCGGTCAACTGATCAAGCTTCCTGGTTTTGACCCCAAAAATCCAGCACTCCACCCTGCCACTAACAGCATCCGTCTGATTCTCGTGGCGTCCGATTCAACATTTAGACTATTTACGGTTGTCCAGATCTCTCCATCGGTGTTCGACGGTCTCACACACTCTGCTGTCTGGGTGGCTTCTAGTATGCACCTTCATTCGACTTCATGAAAATGGAATAAGCTCTAAGTCCAGGGTTATGCACTCGAAAATAGCTGGATGTTTTCAGCAGCTGGGTGACCGAGCAGGTATAGTGGTGCTGTGAGGTAGTGTGCGCACTCGTAGTGCGGCTACGGTTGCAATGAGGCCGTGTGACGATTCATTACAAATGCTGGTGACGGAAAGAAGCGTCTTGGAACTGCAGGAGAGAAAACAGAGTACAACAAATTCGTGTGGGAAAGCTGAGTTCACGATTTTCCTAACCTAGCTCAGTATAGCAGTGGCAATGGCGAAATTCGAAAGGCTGACGGATTTTCTGCTATAATTTTCAGACCACGTAGACATGGTTATATTAATCTCGTCAATTAGCAGATTAATTTGCATCTGCATAGCAAGGTTCGGATCAGATTGAAGCGACTTCTCACGTCAAACACGAGGCTAAATTGATTGTTTGAGAACGTGATATGCATTTAATGTGATTATCTGAACGCTACTCCCAATGCCCTTATCATATAGGCAGGCTCCTTCGGCGGCATCAGTTGATTCCATATTTGGTTGAAATGAGTTCAATTAAGGATGTCTGATTTCAAGACCAAGGTGTATACACATCTGACCGAGATCGATGAATTACTGGGAGAATACCCTTTACCCGGTCAAAGTCAGTTTATATTAAGACACATAGATCAGTGTACCTATGAAATAAGACCATGAAGGTGCCGTCATTAAGACACACAGATCAGTGCACCTATGAAATAAGACAATGAAGGTGCCGTGAAAATGTGTGAAAGATCAGCCAAATAACCTTAGAAAATGACGGCTTGGTGTTCAAGTCATAAGCTCCCGCACATTCAGAATTTTGGAAGTCATTTTGAACGTGCACATCACCAAGACTATGCAGATATGAACACCGTTTAACGTAACAATGAAAAGCCGTTTTAAAACAAGTTTCGGGAAAAGTCTTCCACAATGAATTTTTCAATGAAGGTCGAGATCACTTTGCTTCTGAGCTAATGTGTTATCCCGAGTGGATATAAACGATAAAACCTCACTTTTTTCTGCCTCTGAGGAATTAAAAAACTCCAGCAGCACAATTTTTACCATGCATAACCATGGACTCTCTGAGCTTACCCTGGTTTTCTGCTCTGTATTGCTGAAGACAATAGTGACGTTTTTTACTGACTCATTCTTCATATTTCCAAAGTGTCACTCAATGGAGCTCTGTCTAGTGTATTGAATGTTGGAATCGACTCAGAACACATAAGGCCCATGCATCCATCCTGAGAAATGAACAACGCCCATTAAACCACCTCGTTACTCCGAGCGATAACTGCGATTGCGCTGTATTTAGCATGCGCAATGTGACACGGTTGTGACTGTGTTTTTGGTAATCAATCAAAGCAAGAACTATGCTAAAGAGTGTATTTGAGTCGATTGAGGCGTAGTATACCTGGTATCCTTACTAGTGACAGACAGCAAAATCACTTATCCCCAACCAGATGTCGAAATTGTCGCCAGATACATTGCGCAAAAGTTACTTGGTCAGTCTCTTGTCTAATACCCTCAATTCGTTTTCAGGACTGACCAAAGGACTATTGTAAACTTTGTATGGCAGTGTTAAGTAGAAGTCATTGAGGGTGGTAACAATGAAACGAGTATGATTATTGCAAAGTATCCCCTAGTTTGCATTTGAGTGCTGAGTATGTCCAGTGAGTGCTCCAAGATACTCCGCATTTTAAACACATGCAAATGATGGGACCTCCACGCGACCAAATGACATAATGAATGGAGGAAAATAAAGTTGTTTGATGACAGAAAGTGTAAGCTGAATCGTCAAACTTTATAGTTTTGCTACTTGCACCGCATGGGAACAGAAGCGTAAACGCACAGTAACACCGTTCATAACAGACGATCTGCATGATTTTGTTATGCTCCAAGTGACGTTTACCACATTTCTGTGTTATTATGAAAGCAGTAAAATTATTTGAAAGGTTTGCGTTGGTTTACTCGTAATACACTACTCATAAGGTTGCTGAAAACTCTTTGACAACCCACGACGGATTTACCCTTCTTGGAGCTCATCAGGTAGGCGCAGTCCTCAAGGTTTTTCAACCATGTTTTAACTAAACCTCAATTGAACGAATTTGACGAAATACACTTATCTGAAAATCAAGTTGGTTTTGCGGGAGACTCACCTGGAACCCAGCTGAATCTCTCGTTTATGTTATGTTTATGATGATTCCGGATGACAATTTTGATAGTCTGTAAATCCGGAAAATATCCGAAGGAATAATGTTGGTGGACCAACTCGCGGAAACCAGTTGAGATCCATCAGCCAGCTTACTCATTATGGCGTTACAGTGGGGTACTGTTATCATCCGTCAGTTCCTTTAACTTGCACGGTAATAGTGCTTTTCCCCCACCGATGCCACAGAGCCGGTTATTATGGATAACCAGACAGCGCAGATGCAGCAGTGACCTACTTTCATTGTTGGAAATTTGAGGAAACTTATCTCAAGTTGTCCACTGGCGACTGGCGTTGATTTTCAGCGAATCCGATCCTATGAATTTAGATACGCCCATAGGGTGACACAAACACGCTTCGAAAATCGATAAGGAATGGTATTTTTATTAAATAAGATAAATGTAATGGTGTTTACTTACTAAGGACGCCGTAGTGATTCTAACCTCGTAATGACCTAAATATATAAGTTTGACTCACAACTGGTTTGTTTTTTTATTTTGGGAATGCGCCTGGATTGAGCACTTTAAGTTTTCGAATAAATCATCACCGAAATAACTCGCAAAAGCTCGGAAAGATTGATGGGCCACCTATAAAGGAAGACACATTTACACTGGACCATCTTTGACCTTCTTTGCAAACCGGTGCTAGGAAAGTGCTCCTCGTTTGCACGTAAGCACTCGGATAAGTCTTCCATTGTATGTGAAGGACTGCTATCAAGCACGCAGTTAATTATCAACTAATAAATCTTTCCGTTGTTACATTGACTGACCACACAGAAACGCCAACGAAGCACTTGGTTTCATTGTCGAAACGAAGCTTTATAAAGCCCGAGTGAGTTGACGCTTCGTCCGAAAGTGAAGCTGACAAGCTCGACTTAGCTACTTTTCTTGAACTGATTCAAATGAAAACTCGTTTTGACCAATAAAACTTCTTACCGATATAATAAAGCATGGATGAAAATTTCATGGGTGAGTGCAACTCATCTTTGGAATGCACGCCAGTTTTCTGCATGGCCGGTAAAACAGCTGCCCTGGACTGATCCCTCAGTCTTCGAAAGTATCACTGTACTATTGGCGAACATCCTGGGTACAGTGCAGTGGGATACCATCCTGTTAGAATCAGTTGTTGATCTACTTGGTGTTATAGCAGATACTTGCATGATAAGGCTGCAATAAGTAGAACTTAGACATTAACGACAACACTCACCATTCGTGCAAAAATTGCCGTTCCAAACCATCAACCTGGCTCTTGTCGAACGCGGCAAGTTCCGTAGCAACGCCAGGTACGTTGGAGGCACACCCCTTTGAATTAAATCCAAGTGCAAAAAGTCTTCCCGGTCGTCACATTATCCCTTGAAACTGTTGCACCTAAAGATTACAAAGCCTTCAAATTCAGTACTCGTTCCCTTTTTCATGCACTGCATACCTCGAGGTGTACTTCTGAGCATGCGGGGTTCGGAGTCATCGGCCACTTCTCGAACTTCAAATGAAGAATAACCGTCGCTAGAAGTGCACGGCTTGCCTGTTCTATTCATATCATCGACGCTGCCAGAGTCTTGGTATTTCACTACGAGATTCGGAACTTATCTGCCACTTATGGGCCGTACACCAACGGCAATTGCGCTGAGCCGATGCGTAGTCTCATTTGCGTTGCAATCGTACTCTCAAAATAACGCAAGCAAGTCTAACCCAAAGTATGACATCTACTAGCACTGAAGTTCAGATTAGCGACGGAACTTGCAAACACCCGGCTTGTGAACTGAACACAACAGATTGGAAGGGTCTACTTGAATCACGCTGTCAATGGCTCCAAATAGCAGAATAGGAGAGACTCAGTGTTTTCGCCAATGTCGAATACCCCAGATAATCTTATTAGGCAATGAGAACAATTCTTTCCACAGATCCTCACAAGTTGGTTGACACTGAAACCAAACGAATGTTTGCGCAAGTGTTTTGAAAAACACATTTCAACCAACCCTGACCAAAATGTCTTATCAAAACAGCCCTGGAAGACCAGCAATGAAAAGGGTGCAGTTACCTGTGAACATCGTTCAATTTTGGATTTTCAAGTTCATATTGCACAAATACCGACCAGGTATTCATAGGAATTCTGGATGTCACAATCGAGGGATGGCTCCTGTGTGACGAGAAAGATACAATTTTGAACACAACACATCCAATCTAACGTCGAGTGAAGAAGAGGTGAATGGGTCTGAATGGAAGTCCAGATACACGTAATGCAAACCAGAAGACAGAATAGCATAAAGCTTCATGACTCCATTTTGAAAATGGAAGCGCACCAATGGTTGCAATTTTTATCCAGGTCACTAGTTCGCATTCACTACCGTGGATTAGTCTGGAAGATTCAACGCGCTGTGATTGGACAATGAACACAGGTTCACTGTCTTGCCATTGAGGTACAAAGGCTAATCTGAGCGCATGTTTTAAACTTGGTTGAGAAAAATATGCGGACGGTTGCGCTTGAGTTCAAAATGACCATTGGTATGAACAACACCAACAGAGGACTCTGTTGCTGTCTAACACGGATTTTAGCATAGCGTGGTAGTCCTCAACGATGACCATATTCCTCCTCTGGAAGAGGCATTTTCTAACCCCAGGCAGCGATAGCATCAGGTGGGTGGAAGGAGGTTTTTATACCTGAGGAGATATTACGTCAAACTTACACCTTAATCACGTACAGTCAGTTTATATGGTGCGAACTTGTTAACCCTACTGAAGAAACCACTCATCTGCCGCAAACGTAAATCCGAAGTTAACCTAATGTGTCGTACTGTCCATTTGCGCTGCAACCTCAAGGATTGTCCCAAAACACGCTAAAATACAATTCAGAATATCAAAGTTCTCCTTCAACAATACAAATGTACATATTTCGCCCAATATTTGTTATCATTTTCTGCTCTATAGGCAGTTTATTTAATGCAGACTGCATACCGTTTCATCCTCCGGTCATTCACCACTAGAAAAAACGTGCACGTATTCAGTAAGATCATATGATATCACCAAAAGCCAAGGCGAACAAGCGGGTTGGTTGTGCGGCTTGACCTTTACAGAGAGTGACCTTTGTTTACAAAACTTTGAAAATCGGGGCTGGACCGTGTTTCTGGAAACTGGAAATCAAATCGGGTAATTTTGGTCAGTGCGATAAATCAAACATTCATCTAACTAACTAGCCTGGTCCAATAGGGAAAAATCCATCCCAGAAACCACAAAAGCCTAGATCAAAGAGCCGGAACTGAAATGCAGTGCATTTGTGATGGGTTTGCATGTGCAACATTGCACAGAATTGTAGTTTTTTTTACACAGTTGTGGATGTAACTATTTTAAAAAAACTAAATGTATTCGCTATCAAGTGCACTGTGAAGTAAGTTTATTCAAAGAGGACGTATTGCTTAATTTTTGATGACTGCAGTTAGAATGTCATCTAAATGGAAATCTATTGACTTGCAGCGAGGCATTCATACTTATTTGCGGAGGTAATTTGTTCGTTTCTCAACCTAAACCGGACTAGAAGGGAGGCATTTTTCCCCTGGCATCAAAAGCTCAGTCTCGTCGGATTGTGTCATATTTCGGATTCACTCTGTGGAACACCAAAACCGTTGTTATGATAACAAAGTGTGACTGCGGAGCAATACAGTAGTACATTGACAGCCATTTGAATGGAATCACAACAAGCGCAATCAGGCGTAGCCAGTTGCGGACTAATTAGCCCGTTTGGAAGAAAGTAAAACTGCAGGCAGTGCTCAAGAATGAACTTGTGAGTCGAACAAGTACACCTGTGGGTGCGTGTTGACACGACTTCCTATTGAACCTAATGAAGTGGAGAATGTCAAGCCTTCTCGAGCATTTACGCACACAATAGACTACAATATCTCAGTGAACATCAGTGCCCACGAGACTGTTCCATAAACAGCTGGGATGCCACACGTAGAAGACTAAAACCTCATACCACCATCTGCAATAGCGATTGCCATATAGATGGGGCTTCCGTTCACACCAAATCCTGTTTTTTAACCACCCGTTTGGCTGATGGTGCCAGTGATTCTTCAGAGGGAGAATATCCACGTAATTGAACTACTGGATGTTTGGAGCGAGATGCCTCTCAACTTACCCTGTCTAGGCTTGGGCAACTTGGCAGTTTCCCAGCCTTCGTGCATCCTTCTGTTGGCATGGCATTTAGGCAACTACAGAGTGTTACAGCTGAACGATTTGTTAATGGTCGTTAATATTTGAGAAATTCTTCTGAAGACCTCCCAAACTTCCGCGATTCTTGTACTTATAAATTTGGATCACGTACCGTGAAACATTCCTCTATTTACTAGACGACCTAGAGAAATCAACACTTACTGACTATCATCTTGCAAGCTTGTAACAAAAATATATGATTTCAAGAAAATAGTCAAAAGTAATATCACCCAAGGAGAGCTTCCTCAGGTGAAAATGAGTTCGAATTACTCCCATGTGGACCTGTCACCCAGTAAATCAACTTGCTCCTCTGAGTCCTCTATCGCACATACTATTAGGACTGTTTAAGACCCTCGGACTTGTAGAGATCTTCTTGAGAATTGAAAAAATCTGGAGTGCATCTTCATCCTTTCTATAAGTACAGCAGATTTTTAAAGGCCAAATGCGGATTTTTTTATCCTAACGGAAATTTTGAGAAAAAATTGTTTCGTTGCATGCATTCCCGTGCAAGCAAGCGCATCAGAAAAAGCCGTCGAAATACACTCATTTCCGAACTACTTTAGTGTTGACGGATGACACAAATGCACAGCAGCGGAATCTTTTGTTTACGGTATCCCTTATTTGAGCCTGTCTTTACGAACTGCAAAAAATTTGGGCTCGTGTGGGAAATGCAGTTAGCAGAAACTCAGGGACTATGACTATGTGGTGAGCCCCAAATGGGAAAGGAGGTTTTAACAACCTCATGAGGAATGCTCCGTGAAGATACAAGCTATCAGCATAGGGCATATGTAATAGACGCTGCCACATCCACCGATGAGGGCTGGGTAGGACAAGCGCCTGGTGGATAGCACTACAGGATTTACAACTTTCTGCCTTTTAGTTTGCATTCTTAACCAACGATGTTAACACTCGTATTAACTAGCACTGTTAACTCCAAATCAGTAGCTTAGAATCCGGTAGGACTTTACGATTCATTCTCTATTCTTCCTTGAAGATTTTCACTCTAATAGGTCGGAGACACTAATAAAACAACGCATGTATTCGTGGACGCAAGCGGTACTTGTAGTTTGCTTTGAAGCAAACCAAAAATGTGAATTGTCAGCAGTACTTGTAGTTTACTTTGAAGCAAACCAAAAATGTGAATTGTCTCAACTGAAAATTTTACCGGGATCATTAGGGTTAACTTTGAGGAACTGCAGCTCTGAATTCGTGACCCATAACCAGCCTTTAAATCGGACACCTCTGTCACCTCTTCTGGCAAGCGATTATAAAAGTGCAACAAAAAATTTGATGATGACATTACCTATGTGATCTGGACGACGAAGGTGAAATTGCCATCCTAATAGTTCATTCAGAAATTATCGGTCTACTAATGTAACGGGTGAAAGCTTATCGTTCTTAGTTATCTAAACTTTTGGCTTCAGTCTGAAATCAGAAGACTGACGTGTGATTCTCCACTGTAGCGTTTGTTGTACACATACATTTTTCGCAGTGCTAGCGGCCGTGTTTCGCAGCAGATGTTTGGGTGGATCTTCAGTCAGAAAGGCCACAGCCCCTGAATCTATGCGGACAGCTTATCTACAAGTGAGCATTCAAACAAGGATCCTTTGATTGACCTTGTTTCTACTTAGCAACTATGAGTCTGTGTAGAGGGTCGCTCAGTCTTGCCTGGTGTAATTACGGCACACTAACGTGTCACAGATATGATTTATTCAAACAGGAGAATCTTTGGCTATGACGCAACATTTCCTATTCCGATTGAGGTAGTAGACAAATTTGTCTACCTGGGCAGCTGTGTCAGTCCCGGTGGTCTCGCGAAAGATGATATTTCCATCCGAATTGGGAAGGCCCGAGCAGCTTTTGTGAACCTGCGTCACCTGTGGCGTAGGCGTGACATCAGCTTATCCGTCAAGGGTCGAGTTTATAATGCTGCGGTGCGCTCCGTATTACTATACGGATCAGAAACCTGGCCGCTGCGCGCCGAGGACGTCAAACGACTTTCAGTGTTTGACCACCGATGTCTCCGGAGCATTGCCCGAATCTGGTGGGAACACCGGATCAGCAATGCTGAAGTACGTCGAATGGTATTCGGGAGGAATAACTCACCCTCGATAGATGAACTGATCACACTGCATAGGTTGCGCTGGCTTGGCCACGTGCTACGCATGCCAGTCGACCGACTTCCTCGAAGGGTTCTTTTCGCACAACCACGTGAAGGGTGGAAACGAGCCAGAGGCGGTCAAACAATGACTTGGCAGCGAAGTGTAAAAGCCACTACCAGCAAACTCAGCTGCGCTGGTCACTGCCGTCTTCCTGGATGGGGACCCCGAGACGGGCCACATCAATGGTTAGAGACATTGTCAGACATGGCCCAATCGCGCCCTCAATGGCGCTCATGCATCCAAGCTATTGCCTTCAATGCATAGCGCCCTTCCCAATTCCCCGACGTAACAGCCCATTGACAGTGGTGCATTTACGCAGCTCGCGCCTCCAATGCGCAGCTACCTACCTCACCTCCCCAAATCATCGGCGGACGAAACTGTGGCAGCTACAACCACTGTACGACAAGCACATGGTTTCCTACAGCTGATGATGATGACATTTCTTATTTCGGCACACGCCGTAGTAAGATATACAAATAGATGGATAAACATCAGTGAATATTGAAACCTTCCATATACTCAGGAACGCTTGAACGCCTTTTGAAGGTTTAAATGAGGTAGGGCTTTGTAATAAAACGAGGGGGCGCAAATTTAAAGTGGTACTGACTAGCAAAATTAAGCGATCACTGGCACGAATCAGCTTATGCACACTACCCTTAACGTTTTCTGTTAACGTAGCATCATGCCTCAGAATTCATTGGACTACATAAAGATGTGCCTTCTGTGAGGAGGTTGGAGCACCCTTACAGTATTTTTAGATGATGATTTCATATCACAGGCAACATACAAAGGTCTCTCTACAGCACTAAAATTGATATAATGGAATTCAGATTGAAAATTTCGTTGCAAATCTACTTTTGGAAAGTTGAGACATTCCATACATTGAGCTGTTTTTAGGTTCCACTCCATTAGGACGTGATGCACCGATCTTAATTTGATTTCCCCAATCTCACGAACAGCAAAAATGCAACCAGACGAGCAAAGTGTGCTTCTTAAAAAGGGCTCCGCAAAAGTACATGCACGCGCTTCCTTCACACTTCGCTGTTTGTCCGCCGATAGTGCGCACCAGAGGAGACGGCAACCAGAGCGGACACCAGATGTCAGTGAAACCACCAAAAAACAGGTGGTGGCAGGTGGACAGCATATGGTTGTTTTGGGACGAGCATAATCTACGGTGTTGTGTAAAACCGATGTGTGCGGTGGAACTGAACTGGAAACCAAAGTCTTAAGTGTTAGAAGACGTCACATGAAGGGTCGGAACCTAGGACATTTCAGTAAACCATCCATTTTCACCAAAACTGCATTTCTAGGTAATATGACCTCGAGGTAGGAAGTATCAACAAAGAGATGAATTAACTCGCTTACGTTATTGGACAAACAAAACACTCGTTAACAGGATACATTTTACCACAATGCACACAATACGTGGAGAAGCGGATTGTGGTTATTCTGCTCGGGTCTGTAAAAATGGGACGCGACTCTGATTCCGTTTTCCAGCAACATGCAAGTACGCACAGATGAAGTGTTTTCGAGAGGCATAAAGGCATTATTAATAACCTGAAGGTTCGCAGAAAACCTCAGACATTGATTAATGGGTTTGTTGCTTAGCACCAACCGGTCCACGACTCTCCCATTGTAATATAAACACTCTTTTTCCGAATCTTCCGCATGTTTTGTCGATCAGGGGACTCGACACGTGTCTCACAGACTTGCTGAACCCATATCCCCGTGCAGGGGGACCGTGAGAACGAAACGCGTGACGAATACGATTGAACTTTACCTGATCGATATAGATCGCCGGATCAGTTCCACTGCGTCGTCCAGCGTAATGTATCCATTGCCACTAAGTCATCTCCCAAACAAAAGGCCCAAGCAACAGCAGAGGTAATCTCCATTAGGCTATACTAAACAGTTTTTGTCACTAAAACGCAAATTCAGAACGTCGATCCCATCTCGTTCGACTAAGCTCGGTTTTTATTGGAACTCGGCTGGGTGGCTTAAATGTCTACAATTCATCGGGCTCCTTAATTACTAAAGCAAACATTTTAGCTCTGTATTCCGGTCGTGCTTACCACTCGCAACTCTAGAGAAATTAATTTTTTGCACAACCCAGTGTGATGCAACAACGTGGAATTATACAAATGAATAATGCGAGTTACTGACTCAGAATTATGATGCCCACATACATTTTGTTACACATTTCGCATCAGAACAAAGTCATATTGTGGCTCAAGAACAAGTTCACAGGTCCAACCATAAACTTCGGGAAACACGTGAAGAACTGATCTTTAAAGGCTTCTCGGAAACACTTATAACCTCTATTTTGAATCGGGTATCAAATCCGTTGACTAAGTAGTCGTAATGAAATTCGCATTCACACGGCATCTTGATCGCGGCTTGACCGGTCAGCTGCGGTCGTAATCTGATCTGGACTGAGGGCATACTGGAACAGAAATCGCTAATTTCAAAACCGCCTATGAAGCTGAGACTGAGAAGTATGGAAACTTTAACATTCAAAACACAGCGTAGCGGAATGACATGCTATAATCTGAAGTTTCGGTTGCCGTGGACAACCTTTTTCAGGAAATCCTACAATCATCTGCATTCAGGTTTAGAAACCTCATTAAAATTGCAATCGCGATACCAATCGAAATTATCACAAAACGGCTTACATTGATTTCATGCTTCTATCTCGTAAAAGCATCATTTAGGCTTTCTTGGTAAGACGAATCGTGTGGTGGTTATCTAATATATTATGCACTCGTTTTATGCTGCTGGCATGCTTCAAGTTCTCTTCAACTTTTTGCGTATATTCTTAACGCTCCCAATCGTCTGCTGATTAAAAAACACTTAACTTCGACGAAAAACTAGGATGATTGAATAATTTCGTCCCTGTTGTATTTTTTAACCCAAACCATTTTTCGACCATTCACCGGCGCCATAAACTGGAGGGCGAAAAATGGCACAATCTGGGCATTTTCGGTCGGTCGGGAGATTCTGACTGACTCATTTTTACAAATGGCTATCCGAACGTTTATTCCAACGGTATCATTTAGATATTTAGATGAAACAAGTAGTCTGGCCCCGTTAACACGAACGAAGTCATATTTGCCAACTCAAACCGAGTTTCGTTGTGCACAGTCAAATAGTTTCTCTTCAGTAAAAAGCTAGCAATAGGAATGTTAACATGGGATTCCTCATGAGCCACAAGTCTGAGCAGTGGTTTACGGTTCCATCTTTACTGAGACCCGCTTCATTATTGAACGAGATCAGTATTGTTACAAAATAAATAGCAAAAATCATACTGAAATTATGTCCATCTATAGATAGCTAGATTGGTTCTATTGGCTATTGATTAGTCAAACCAACCGCGTACTGGCGACATCTACGCGCAAAGTAACGAAAGTTTTGCAAGCCAGTTGCCACACCCAGCAAACAGAACAATTGCCATCCTCTGTTATAACCAAAAGGGTATCTTCGAGTGACGCGTATTTCGAGAGCCTCCAACTAGTCAGCAAGAATTCGGAACTGGGTTTCCATGGTGAGCTATTAATGTGTAAATATAACGTCAACGCATACAAGAACACAGACCTCGGTGGCAGACAGATGTGAATGGTAAAATACAAAAACGATGCGAGCTAAACAGATTCTAGTATGTCAGACGGTCGTGACCTCTGAAAGTGTGGCCACAAATGAATTGATGAGCTCAGGACCAAATAAGCACAGTGAGTAGATCAAACAAAACAAACAGTTCAAATGCATATACCAAGAAAAAAATTGGGGTAAAAGTTGCGCATGAAGATGGTAAAAAACATTATATCATAAGGTGCCTTTTCGCTAATATTACTTACTGACATAATAAAAGTTCACAATAAAAACCTTCAAAACTCCTGGTCAAATTAAAGTGGCCTCCTAAAATACTTTTTCATGAGAAACTGGCCCGGAATTAAAGTAGACAAATTCAATTAGCTACGTTTAGTTACAGTGACCAGTAGGGGAACACGTGCACACATTCAACCTAGGACTTTTCGGAGATTTTGCACGACTGTATTCCGATGAAAACTACGTGGTGAGTTTAGAGTCCGCGTCTGGGTCCGTTGCCACCAATGCGTTTAAAATGGTGATTTTGTGAGGGAACTTTAAAATAACCCTCGAAAGAGACAAAACGCATAAGACAAAAGTTGATACGCTTTCTAAAAGTGGATCTAATAGAGAGACAATCCAGGTTTTATACTCACCACTTTGGATTCGTGAATGCTGGTGGAAGAGGAAACCACCTTGACGCAGCAAGATGTTCATATGGTGCAGGCGTTATCCTAGTATTCTGTTTCCCCGGTCAAAACATTGTGGCCATCTCTTAACGTGTATTGAACGTGTACAGCTTTGCCAAAGTGAAAATAGTGGTTTAGGAACCGGAAATTAACTAGTTTTAATTCCGAAAGAAATTTCCGCAATTTAAAGTTGTTCCACCTCATTCAGACCGTAGATGGTAGTAGTCTTGCTGACAGGAGATACAATGGAATTGAGCTGTTTGCATTTTCTTTAAAGTGTTCTTTCTTCAACAAGGTTGCACATTAGATGGTAGGTAGGGAGAAACTGTATTTCTGACTTTTCAGCGGCGATCTTTCTCGAAGTAATCTATCGTTAACCCTCTTCAGCTAAAGGATACGAGATGTCAAAGAACTAAACATGAACATTATCTTAGGGTGCCTTTTCGGAACGGCTCGCCTTCCGCTGATTGTCACTATACTTTTTACTTCTGACTAAGATGTCTTATTGCCATCACCATTCTAGCTTACCCCTTTGGTGAGTGAGCTAAACCAACCGAGGTGGACCGCAGACATTTCACCGGAGCTCAATGAAGAGTGGGAGAGAAAAGGAACTGTGATTTGGGATGATAGACATACCTAGGTCTCTGTTCGCTGCCATCCCTCTCCCCCATAACTTTCCTCGCAGTTACATAAATTATGGGTCAAAAAATGAGAGAACTGCATGTACAAATTTCCCAAGAAAGTTTGACGCTGTTGAAAATCCACCGTGTTACAGAAGATAGTCGTTTTTAAACGATTAATGACTTGGTACTTAACTACTGTGTTATTCGGAAAAAAAATCACCTTCCAACTGTTTAGCAGAAATTCGTTTACTTTTGCGCACGAAATAGTAATAATTTCGCAACGATCTTCTGTTCCTCTTATGGTACATTTTCTTGGGGACTAGAACCAGCTGACGTGTTCTGATTCTAATTAGTTAATCAAATAGCTGTGCAGCAAAGATCATTAAACGAATGAAGAAGTGCTTTTTTTTAGAAAACAGTTTTCCTTACAAAATGGAGTGTGCACAAAGATTTTTCCATAAAAAACGATACCATGCACCTCCATGACTCCTTTCAACGATGCAGGCGAAAAACGATAACGCATCAAACCAGACTCAGCATGAAGCTGACTTCATATGTCAACAAGTCCCATTATTCAGCCGGCAATAAAAAGGTGTTCGCGGAAATTTCATTTCGCTGAAACAGACCAAATGTTTATATTTTGGTTCTGAGTAGAGAACAGAATAGACTTGTGTTGTTACGACGGAACCATGTCATGGATGAATGTGCATAAAGCAACAAGGGGTACGAGTAACTGAGTGAGGAAACTAACAATTTCCAGGGCATGTAACAATTTACTCCTAGTAACCCATCATACTCTATTATGCATATCTTTGCTCTCATTTTCTACCGTACTCCTAACGCCCCAGTCTTCAAGTGGTTCAGTGTATCGAAGAATATGTTTCGGCTGAATCCAGGCATCATCGTTACGCTTCAGGCTTCGAATTTGTCTAGATGTGAGTCTGTGCAGAACAGTCAGAATTTTAGTAACCTAGGAACCGAAACAATGGGTTTGTGAATCATGAAGCGATTGGAAATGGTTGTACACTAAATTACTGTTTCCTAAGAGAACATAACTCCCAAAATTGCCGAACCCTCTTCAATAGCTCAAGACGGGTTTCGCGTTTCTTCGAACTTATCATCATCCGTCAACCTTATGTTCTAATTAAACCCAAATTAGTTAGAATTTGCACTTTTCCACTCATTTTCACACGAATGTGATTTCAACGACAGGTTCAACTAAATCCCAGCTGAGTCCGTTTTATGCTAGTATTCAGCAGTTGAGTTTTCCCGTCTCTCGTTCAACTGGATAAGTTCAGAAATGAAAGCTGAAGGCATATCTTATGCCAGACAATTTTATGCCTGGCTAATCAAAGCCAAAAGCAAAGCACACCACCTGGGTTTCCACATTTCAGTTTTCCATCAGTCGATTAAGAGTAAACAAACATGTGACATTTTACAAGCTTGGCTACGTGTTTCTTGTACAGTTGGGTCAGCCAAGCGGTTCCATCCATGTCAATATGTTTGAAGGTGAAGGACCCTGAAGCACCACGTATGTCCGAGACGTAAGTGCAAACTAAGTGACAGTGTTGTACTCAAGGTACGCGTTTTATGGTTAGTCACGGTCCCCTCAATTGCTGTCAGGAGTTTCGTTTCTCCTGCCGCTTTTCCCGACACCGACGTGAAAACTTCTACCTAATTACCCGATTCAATGGTTTTCGCCACAGTGCACACTTACGATCTTTTTGTCCATCAACAAAAACTTGTATATGTATGTTGTTCGTTCCTATCGTTTGTGTCACCACTGCTGATCGAAAACGTGCGATCACTAATCGTTCAACCAATCAGCCTCATCCACATCACGTGTAGTTCCGGGTCAGGCACCCATTAGATCGATGGATAGTCCCGGTGCACACTAGCATTCTTTGAGCGAGTAATCTGAACTTTCGGGACTAATTTCGAACCCAAACTATAATTTACCTGAGTATTCATTTGAAACTTTTTGTGAGCAACTGTGGATAAAATCAGGAGTCTTCCGCATTGGCCAGCGTTTTTTATCCACGTGGATATTTTCAGGGTAAACGTGATACCCACAATCCATTATCCACTCATGACATAAGTTTGCATGAGTGAGACAGTCATCATGCAACCTGTTACTGCGACGCTGCTATCGAAAAGCAGTCCACACCGGCCTGTATGAAATCTTTATTCCAGATGGGTGAAGAACGGTGTTTTAAGCTCTAGTGAAACGCAGTCGAAGGGAGACTGTAATTTCAACAGGCCGACAAAAGGCAGCAGCTGATCATGGTTCTGAGGCTGTTTAAAAAAATACGAATTATCTAGTTGGACAAAAATTACACACCACAGAATTTACGAAATAATTTCAACCCATTCCACTTGATTTGGATTTTTTTATTATTTCTTTCAGGGATGCCTTTATGGTATACTTAAATCAAACTGCATAAATTTGAATAGGGAAACCCACTAGCGCACCTGCGATATTAGTTGTGATATTTATATCAGCATTTTTATTTTGTCCAGTCTCATATTTTGGTTGGTATAGCCCGATTTCGGGGTTTTTTGTTAGCAGCTCCAAATTTTCAAAACTCAGTCTTGCACAGAGGTGTGTACCACCTGCACAAATTGCTCGGCAGACGCTTGATCCCTAAGTAACAGCCCAAAACGATGAGGACAAAAGTCAAGCACCTGGGCCCTTTACAAACACTTGATGGATCCCAATAAGGATGAAAGGATTCTTGCGCCTGAACCTTTACTGATCGAACAACATATTCACTGTAAATCACAGGAATGTATATGGATAATAATAATTTAGATAGATCCCCTGATTCGGTACGGTTGGACATTGAGACCAAAATAACACTTTGTGCTGGAGCAAATCATTTAGTGGGAGGCTTTTTTATCGATCCGATCATTATTCATATATTCTGTGAAGGGATCAGAAGATAGCTGAAAAAAGCAGGGTCGCCTTGAGGTCATTACTCTATTCTTGGAACCACTGTTTTAAATAAACCCGAACTACTTGTCCTTCGTGCTGGTTATGGGACCTCCCTTGTGTTCCTTTGTTGATTTGATTGCTTTCACCATATATTTCCCAGCAGCATAGAGCAGAACGTATCATTTCGGCTACCATTTAAAGACACCAGCCGTGTGCTCGTTTTCTGCGTACGCCAGAATGGATAGGCAAACCTTTGTCCCCAATGAAGTTTCCAACTTTTGCCAATGTATTTCCTCTTGCGAGGTAAGCAACAGTTAATATTGCTGATATTCTGCTACCCATATCATTGGACAGGATTGGAATGGTGCACCAAATCACTGCATATACCTATAAAGATTTAGGTGGTTGTAATATCCAAACTTTGGCTTCATCTAACTCACACGGGTATTCGTATACCAGCTGAGGTTAAAAATACCGCGTGATTCTTTCTGAGTTTCAACATACATGCTTGTCTCAGCCTCGAATCGTATAACCTACGTGCTCTTTTCGGTTAAAAGAAGTGTAAATGATATATTCGTCAACTTGTAACGAACAGATAAGATTGACATCATCTCTTTAGACATGCTCAGACATGTGCAACGTAAATGCGGTCAGCGTTATTATCCATGTTGTTTCCTTAACCCTAGTGGGTACCGAGAGTGACAGATTCGATTTCGATGAAAAAACGAAGGTAACTCAGAGAGTATTGGGAATATTTTTATTCATACAATAACGTAAGCCATCCCACACAAAAGATTAGGCGATTTTCTTTTGAAAATAGCCAGAGTTTTGATGAAAGATATCTTGGTATTTCGAGCACAGCAAAGCGATTACCCTTGTGATATTGACTCTTACTGTAGCTTGATATCAGCGTCCTTTGAGCTTCGGAGATATGCCACTCATCAGCATGGATGCTTCAAAATGGTAGACGATATCTGATCCGTAGACACCCATGTGTTGACTTCATCTATCATACTACAGTTGGAGGCTATCAAACTTCCAAAGTACGTAAACTGCGCCACAACATCGAGCGCTTCTCCTAATATTGCAAGCAGCGTGTTCAGTGACTGCAACTCTCGGAGAATGAACTTTGTGGGTAAACGGTGCGAGTGAATTTGATCAGTTCATCGAAAGACACGTGCATTTTTTTCACGGAGGACGATAACACCGTTGTCGGAAGGGCTTTAGCCAACAACAAGCTAGACACCCGGGTTTAGAAGGCGTTCCATCGTTCGACTTATTATCTTGTCAGGAATAAAAACGGCAAGACCAGAAGAGTCAAATACATCTTAAAATCCAGAAAAACCATACTTTTAGGTCGCCTTTACATGTGTTATTTTTCTAGAACCGGAGAGGGTGTGAAGAGATGACCAATGTAAACTTCTGTCAGGCCAAAATAGTGCTTGATGTTTTCATGTCGATCCTTCAAAGGCCATCATAGAGCGACGAAAGAGAACTGACGCCATGAGTATTGTTAGCAAAGGAGTCAGACTGAGCTTACTACGATTTCCGCATTCAGTGAGGACCTGCTTTTGGGAACGACCTAGGGTCCCAATACCGGCCCTAAACGATGATGGTGGGAGGTCAACCGGAGGAGGAGGTTGGTGACCTTTGAGAGAAGATATTTAATCATGGAAGCCAACGCAGATTCTAGGTTCAGCGTCAATTTTTCTAACGCAGTTGAAGTATCCGAGTGTCAGGTGGGTAGGAAAATTGTAGTTCGAATTTCACAGCCTGTCCATAGATGTTTCTTCTTAGGTAAAAATGAATGAATTAGTTTTGTCCACCCCGGTTTTATTCGCAGATATTTTTCGATGGCGAGTCGCCCCCTCATTCCCATGGCCTTCTGCGTCCACCCCTGAGTTCGGGGCTGAGGGGGACATCTATCTGAGATTCAAAGACTCCATTCTTCTGACCGATTCCAATGCTTGCGTGGTATAGGCTGTACAGGGCCACAGATAAAGTTCCGGGCATTATGCAAAGTTGCTGGTGATCCAGTGACAACTGATGTCCGACTGTTAGGCGTCAGCTTCTAAAGCAGCTATCCACCAGTTTCAGGGGCCGGAAGGCACAGAGAAAGTTAAAACTTGACATGCTTCTGGTCAGAGTGCACGTAAGTGTTCCAAATGGAACATTGATCAATACCATCGGTGACTGCAATGTGACTGGATTGGATCCGTCGAATGGTCAAACGAGTTCGGTTATTCCGGAAGTCAATACTGCTTGAAGGTAGTTTGTGCTCAGCACAGAGCTAAAGTGGTTCATCGGGCTTAAGGAGACCAGACCAACTATGACTGCCTTACATGGCTCTGGCAACTGGAGGGATATTTGAGCTTTAAACCCGTCCCAAAAGCTCACCCAGTGCTTTTTCTAGATCCTCACTGCAAACTGCTTAGACATAGACACGATAAACCGCCAGCTAGCAACTTTCCTTGACGGACGTTGGCGAACGAACCGCAAAGAAACAACTATACACGTGTGTCTCTCGCGCAAAACCACTTCCGTTCAGTTGATTATGACCTTACTGACTCCCGCACTGTCCACCCAGCAGTCTCTGGTTTATCCGAAGTGATACGACAGCAATTGATTAGTTAGCTCAACTACTTTACTTGAATCTCGAATTCCTACTCTCGATTAGTAAATCAGTTCTGTATCAGGCGAGTTCAACGTACAAAAAAGAGCAGCTTGTTTCCCGTTTTCTTCGAAGCACAAGCATTAAAGGCAGCGTGATATCTATCTTCAGCTGTCAAGCACTGTCTAGGTCTGCAAACGCTCAGACGCCGTAGCTGAAGGCGGTTGAAGATAAGTAGAGTCACTGCCTAATAAATGGGCCTACAAGGAAAGTACCACACAAAATGGAGAATAGGAAAGTATGTTATAGAGAAGGGAGACATCAGACTGTCCGTCATGCTGTACGCAATAAGTAAAGCTGAGGAAACTGCACGAAGGCCGATGTGGTGCGAGGTCAGTTGTGTTTACGTCAAACATGGTCGTACGTGGCCAGAGATACTGACAGGGCGCCCAGGCCGGGGAGGGTGAACAAATTTGGTCCTCAACTAAAGACTTTGGCTACAGCGTTTGGTGGAGAAGGGTGAGATGTTTCAGGTTTTTTGAAGTACAAATGATAACATGACTCAGCCCCGAACCTGTAAGGTCAGAAAATCGTTAGTCAGGCCTTCAACCATCCACCAACTTGGTGTGAGAGACTGTTAGCCTTCAACTTATACCATCCAATATAGCTCCACGGGTAACACAGACACAGAACCCGTTAAACCGAACCCAGTATCATCATGACAGAACGAATGTTTCCACTGTTACCGTGCAATCTGAAGGAGGCACGAGGACTGAGATAATGCCAGGTTACCCAAACCTTGGCCAAATCAAGAGATCAGGGGGAGGCTCAAACCACGACCAGTAGCTTCCGCTTCAATCTCACTAGCAATAACCTTCTCTAGAAAACAACAGGAATTTGTAGAATAATGGAGATAGATGAGTGTTTTCGGTTCCGTTTGCTCTTGGTGTTACCGGAAATAGGATGAGCATTGTCTTCTCCGAATAATGTTATCATTAGTCTCGAATGACCTCTTTTCGAAATATACACGAACTTGGAAATGAAGACAGATTAGATTAACAAGGTAGCAAAGACTTCGCTAGAAAGACCTGACGAAACATGTTGCTCTGAGGAGATAAATTTGAACAGAAGGTCGTTTGCGTGTGTACGGCCACATAGTGAGCAGAACGCACCTAACAACCCATCATTTTAGTCGAGTGCAACAAACAGAGGTGACAGCTGTCAATCTCAGAACCAGTCAATATGCCATCTTTCACCCCTCCCACCCACATTCCGATTGCAAGCAATACTCGCATTTGGTCAGAAATTGACTATTCAGCAAGCAGATTGAAGTGATCACTCGGGTGTTCGAGTAACTCTCATTAATGCAGGAATGAATGTGACAGAAACAGAAAGGATGAACATACAACAAGCAGAAAGAAAAATGGGGTGAACTAGGCCAATGAAGATTTGGGTGTGGAACTGATCGCTGACTTAAACGCAATACACTACTCACAAGGTTGCTGAAAACTCTTCGATAGTCCACGAATGGTCTCGCTCATCAAGCAGACGTATTCCCCGAGTTATCCGTCAACTTTATATTCTACTTGAATCCAAATTGCACGAAGTTCGACTCATACACTAAGCTGCATACGAACCAGGTTTTAAGAGGAGACTCACATGGAACTCAGTTGATTTTGAACATCATGGATGAGAGATTCTGCTGGGTTTCAGGTAGGACTCCCGTCAAAACCAAATTGGTATGCAGATGGGTGTAGACGTTGACTTGGTCAAATAACCAGTTACCTACTGCTGCCTGGTTAGAATATTTTATTAGAGATTTCGTCAGTCTGTGCTTCTCGGTTTTTCGGCATAAACGAGCTTCACAGAGAGGATGAAATCTCTGTTGTAAATTACCAAGTTTCCTCACCACCATAAGAAAATTTTAGCTGTTTAGTTATTGGTGCTCCGAAAAACCTGAAGAAATGGAAACCAAGCTTCAAACTGTATCGCACTCTTTACGGCGTCCGACCACACCTTCACAATCAAGAGGGTGAAATTTATAGTCGCCTGGATACGACCAAAGCGACAGTTCTAAGGGTACGTCAAGGAATAATAATTATGCCTACACTGTGACAGTCCATGAAAAGACAATTTCGAATTAATTTTGGAGGTGAGTCCTTTGGGTCCTAGTTAACAACTTAATATGAGAAATTAACTCAAATTTCTGCTGGTCTACTATTCCTACTGATGACCACACGCGGGAGACCAACGTCTGCATGTGATTACACTACATCGTAAGACTATAGTATTGTGTTGAGTGTGCGTTAAATACTGTAGGGATTCCAATATCTCCCGAGGAGTTAACAGTTAATCCATCTCCAGGATTTCTTGGTAATCAGCCTGTTTATATTGTTGACCAATGTGTGTGTTTGCGTGTACAGGCTGTGGAAAAAAGATAACGCAGACTGGATGCAATACCGTTGTGAGCCCGAGTTTGGCGGCTATTCTTGGGAAGTCGAAAGTGTTGCCTTAGATTCCGAGGTGCAGAAAGGACTAACACCAGTGCAAAAAAGTAGTCATTTTGATGGCAATAAATTAATCGTTCTTTGAAGGCCTCTCAACAGATGGACTGATGGTTTCAGCATAGCCTCTAGGGAAATCAGCCCCAGGTGTTTGATGGTTCGTACACTTATTTCAAAAGGGAAACAAAAATGTCAGTCTGGGAGTCATATGTTGGTTCATAGGCCACGCAAACATTGAAAGTTTAAACTGACTAGCCCGAGAACAAATCATACATGTGATCAACGATGATTGCTTCGTCTATTGGGTCTTTCCACCTTATAGTTTGGATGTTTGCTACAGTATAGTGGGATAGTGAAGTGCGCCTCAGACAAATCCCATTGATCGAGATTCGCCTAATAATCCGCACATAAACGCACTAGAGTCACCGCATCCCGTTTATCTTTGCTCCAGTATTTCAAACTTTTTTTCCTACTCCTTGTTCGTAGGGCAACGGGTGGTGGATAAACGTCTGGTAAATTCATTTGACTGACATGGAATATTTCGCTTTCTGAAATATGATAATTGCACAGTGTTCTCTTTGTTCCTCCTTTGTCAATCAAAATTTCAGTCTGTGAGAATTCTCGATTTAGAAGAAAAGTATACGATATATGTATCGTTGAAAAACAGACATGTCCAGGTTAATAGATTACCTAAGCATACGATCCAATTGTCGGTTTCCAGTTTAAGATGATTCACGATTTGCATCTGTCGGCTGCCCTTCGAATAAATAAATCGCTTGAAATCGGGTTTAATTTCAGAGTGCATATTCGCAGTTAGCAGAAAAATATGAACGCAGGTTGTGGGCAAACATTCGCCCAACCGCAGGTGCCTATTGGTGCAGGTCTTCGAGGATCAAGACGTAGATGATGTTGGTAAGTGGTGAAGCATTAAGCCATGTTTCTATCGAAGAGCGACAAGGTTTCAGAAGTGACTGTATGAAGGCAAACCATTTCCACGGAAGGTAAAGCAAGTCGACAACTAGTATTCAAATAGTGACTGTTGATTGGCACTAGTCATGAAAAAACGATCTGTCTAAGATGTGAGGCCTGTTGATGGAATGTTTTATACGAGTCGTTCAGCTGTTATACAAGAACTGATATAGAAAAGATATTTGCTTTCCTAACGACCTTTAGTGTGTCCGGCAAACACGTCGTGCAAATACCTTATTTCTGACCACTACGTCATAAGGCATGTAACATCTGCGGCGTCGTTTGAGAACTGCTAACATCCACCTATTTCTACAGTCATGAAGGCTTAGGACACAAATATTGTCATTTGGATGGAACCCGTGATACGCGTCAGCCTGGTGGTCAGTAAACCAGTATCACGTCCGTGAAATTGATTCAAATCTAGTTTAATGTGATCGTAAGGCACCGGGAGTAAAGCTCCTTCAGCAAAAGAACATATGGGTGGTGAGTTACGACTGGGCATGAATGAAGTCCATAGGAAAGCACTTACAATATTCAAAGGATTTTTTTCCTCCCCACTTTTCCGATTGCCAGTATAAAGGAGTCAGTTAACTTTCGGGTTTAGCCCGCAGACTGGAAATGGTAGACCAGACAACAGAGGTGATCAATTTCTAAGGATTTACGAAACTGACAAACTTCGTCTGAGTTGAACGGTGGGTGAGATACTCGAACTTCGGGTGGGCCAATTTTCCCATGGATAACATCTGGTCGTTTGAAATATGTAATCATAGTGACACGAGAATAATGTCCATATGTTGCCCAAGCGAAACTTGTGTGTGAATTTCGCTTCATTTTGTGTGTGCGTTGATATTCGACGCAGTTCTACCTTTACTGGAGTCTCGCAGCATAGATATACTTTTCGGAATTCCTAGCCGGTTGTCTGATATCCTTGCCAACGTGGAAACTGTATGCATAGTCGCAAGCAATGGTCAGAATGCACTTGTTCCTGCAGAGACTTTGGAACCATAGTCCGTTCGCCAAAAATCGGGCAACCACCCACAATCGTTTGACATACGTTTGTCTATAAATTTTCTATTAGTGATTAAAACCCAGTCAAACCAGTTTGCTTGTTCACTCTTGAGTTGTGTGACTATTAGCTTGCCGACAGCACCAGTCCCTATGCCTGAGATTTTCGAACTTTCCTTGATTTGATTGTTGCCCCTTAAGTATCACCAAATTTGCTGGTTGAAGATATAACTGATAACCGATATGAAAAGGGCACAAAAACGCCTCCTATGTGGGGACAAATATGCATACGAGCGATTAGAAGCGGCCATAGAGTATGTTATGAAACCCTTAACAGTAGAGGCTAATTGTTCTCCTTTAATTTGATTGCGCTCTGGCTCTCCATTATAAAACAACACAGGAGACCACATTCTGCCGTCCGCCTGGCAAGCGCCATAGGAGTACCGCTCCAAAACTGTTCTAAGAAGGGTTATTGGTTTTAATTACGAAACGTTTTTGGCCATAATGCACCAGCATAAGGTGTGATATTACAGTAGCTTTGAAGCCATGAACACTGCGAAAAAACGAGGACTACTTCCAGTAACTCATCTAGTGGAACATGCACACCATGAATATCAAGGATAACAGTGGTGTGGTAGTTCAAACGCCCCCCATAATGACCGTAAAGATGTCTTTTGGTAGGTTTTCCACAAATCCTCAACTGCCGCAATCTAATGTGGCTCGAATGCCCTGCCAACACTGCTCACAGTGAGTCCGATGGGCATGATTATGCTCTGTGAAACCGCATTCATATTAGTAGGCTTTGTGTTCTTGTACTGGAGCACTGATAGCAGTAACGTCATACCCATACACATCTGTGACACAGATTCCACTAGGTATAGTATCCATCACTTTCCAGAAAATAACTGGCGCATATTCTATAACGAATGGCAGCTTGTTAAAATTACATTGTTCCTGACCTGTATTAGCTGTCAACATTTCTCGGCTGCTCGTGAACCAGGCATCTGGTACGTTTATATATGAAACAGATTCCGCCTTTACTCACCAAAAATTCGTCTAGAACTGGTATTGGATATTGGTGTCTATTGCGCATCATCCAGTCGTGTGGAGAGGCCACCGAACCGAGCCATCCGTATTCCTAAGTACAACTATCGGCGCTGCCAAAGGTGAATAACTGATGTTTGTTTTCACATCAGTATATTATAGCTAATCTGGCTCGATCATAAACCGGACGTCTTGGACGAAATGTGGGTCGCCCATTAAATCCAAAAAAACACTTCGATTGTGTTGTAGATTGCCGTTTCTTCGTGGAATCGTCACCAAACTTTGTTTCCTGAAGTCAACTAGAATGGGTATATGGCTTCAGTACAACAGCATTTACCAATTAGCTAATCGCTAGCTAAGAGATAACCGATAATCTTCAAATGCTATAAAAACGCACGCAGGTATACAGGGAGTACTCAACCGACTGCACACCGATGATGTCTCTCCGAACAGATCAACAGCCACCTAATCAACAACCAAGAACCATCTCGCCAGTAAAACTAGACTCCTGCACAATGCACGGAAATCGGAAGAAATTTTCGTAGATTTTTACCAAGTAGATAAAGACGCAAACACGTGAAGATGGGACAAACGCAAAATAAACGGAAGTGAAATTAACAGAAGAGGGACATTGGTTGTCCGGAGTTATTTCTGGTAACCCGTGATGTGTGACTATATACAGGCATTCTTACGGTTTATGATATGACAGTTATGGCCACCTGTAGGGTGACCATTTTGTTTTTTATCTGTACTGTGAAATGTCTATGTAATTTTCGGGATTTGTCAGTGAACGTAAAGTAAACACAAGATTACATTGTCGACGAAATTGCGCCCAGGCTTAAGTTATGGAGGGAAGAATGCGATGTGATTCACAGTTCAATAAAAAGCCACATTCCAGACTGAAGGAAAACGAACAGAACACTACTATCCGCATTTACAACAAGCATATGGTGGCCGCTCAATTCTCCTTGGGCCCCTCCCACTGCAACGTTGACGTTTTTATTCCGTGTCACTTCTGACTTTTTCTGGTTGTATGTATTCATTTAGTATTGGTCGTATCGTAAATTTGCCAGATGAGATAAGCTTTGTCACAGATCGCATACGAGTATTTGACTCAAAACCAGAAGAGACACAAGAGCCTCGAATCGGACACTCGGTAGTGGGACCGCTGGAAACGTCCATATCCGCTATCGATGTGATCAGTAGATGACACAATATCTTCATGGTTCTTGAATAGATTGTATAAAATGTGAAAAAGCGATAATCGGTCGCTAAAAGAGGGCTCAGTGCCGTCGCAATCTCTGGTAATGTACAGGTTGATTTTTCTGTCATACGAAATTGTAATACTTGCCGTGTTCGGTTCCCCCATTATCTGCATAAGATGTAATTTAACGGCCCCATCGATAGATTATGCACTGACGAACACACCAACTTCTTGGCATTCACACCGCCCGTAAGAAAGTAAATAAAAAACCTAAATAGATTTTTAAATACCCGACGAAAGTTATGCTCCATATTCGGCTGGGCTGGAAAAGTGGGATATGAAAGATGAAATGTTTCAAGTCGGATTGCGCACGTTTTGCTGTCGTCGATTCCAGTGTTGATGCTGAGTTGTGTTAATTTCAAAAACATGTGTTCTGTCATCTCTGGCGCCACTCTGACGTCTGAACTTACACGAAGAAAAACGACCTTTAGTTCACCACTACCCAGTGGAAACTGGCAAAAACCCGGAGGCTTATTGAGTGACCATCAGTTGCTATCGATTGGATGAACCAGCACAAAGCACTGGTCAGTAAAGAAAAGAAGATATGATCATACGAGTATCACTGTTAGGCGTAAGTAATGCTAACGATTACAGAAGGAGCAAAGATAGTCCATCACAAATTATACGTCCATAGATTCATGCATTGTTGCCATCAGCAATTCTGAGATGTGCGGGAGGCTTTATGCAAAGTTGTTCTTTGGTGACAACCAGATGTGCATTCCCCTTCATGATGCACTGAAACGAAAATTAGAGAACTGTGAGAGTTTTGTCCAGAAATAAATGAAAACCTTCAACCACCTATGGAAAATGAGACAGGGGTGTCGGACTCAAATAGACCTCAATACAGTCATGTCACATTTATCTAGCCATTAATATAGCGATTCTCAGTTGGCAGTAATCTATTCGAACACCTGACAGCATCAGGCTGAACATGATAAATTTTTTTATAGCACCCAGTTGGCAACCAGGATATTATGTAGGAGTAAATGCATAGACGGTTCAGCAAATGAATAACTAGACCAATGCTAGTTGTCTGCCTTTGATGCAGGCCGAATTCCCTAAGAATCTTCAGGAGATGCTTCATCCCCAAATTCGTGAATGAAAACAGGGTGTGAAAGTCTAACACAAACCGCTAGTTTTGTTGTCATCATTTTCTTACTGTACATAGGTCTGAGCACCATGAAAATGCGAACGTAACTACACGCAATATGAACTAGGAGACTCACCTGGCCATTGACCTCCAGCTTACTAGACGGGTGTTCTACCGCCTGTGCTACCCAGGATGTATGTCCAGTGCCACACGCAACTGTAATGTATACCTGATTAGTTACGCCTCTGGACAATCGATTGATATCGGTCATCGTTATTAATAAAACCCATTTGTGGCTTTCACAGTAGACCAAACATTTATACCATTCGCTCGATGTAGACAACCACCGGAAAAGCTTCCTCCACTCGTCCCTACAGCATTGCGGATACATAAGTATCCGTGGAATCTCGAGATATGCCCGGTACGAGCTGAATATTCCAAAACTATAGCGTGAGATCAACTCGACCAGTTGGTAGACTAAGTTCCGACTTCCATTCGGTTCCGACATTTCTCAGCTCTAGCAGCAGTTATATGAGTCCAAGTTCGACATACAGCGCACTTCTTAGATTGGTCGTACCACTGACGCCCTGACTGAGCAAACGGGCCCGCTTTAAGAGTTGTACCAAACGCATATTAACACATCCGCACACGTAAAAGTACGCTTTTGGTTGATCTTGTGACATGTTCTACTCAAAAGTATCAACTCAGCCTCATCATGGAACTGGGAAGGTTTATAACCATGTATCTAACCATATATATATATATATATATATCGCATTGTAATGCTATGTTGTCATCATTATTAGCAGTGATGGCTATTATGATTATTGGTATTATTATTTTTGAATACTGCTGACAGATATGTAGCAATCAAACTGCTTCTGACCTACTGGCATTCCGTTTGCCGAGCTTAGCACCCAAATGGGAGAGCTCACAAAACGGAGAAAAGCCATCCAAACAATTTGACCTGTTATTAATTCCCCGAATAGTTTCGACACAGTGCTTATTTTCAGAAGAGCCAATCGCAGTGACCGAAGTGCGAGAATGTTCACCTACTCATACGTGATAATTCAAGTTGGTCCACAGTGTACTGATAGACAAGTGGTGAAAAGTTTGCCTCATATGCCAGAGGTCTGGAGTTCGAACGTCTGCACGGCCAAATATGAGTTCCAATAACAGTGAAACTAGACTCGACGGTTTCCGTTATCTGGTGTGGACTGACTGAGACATTTCGTACGGGACAAGATGGCAATTGCCCAAAGAGTATTGTGCCTGAAAATACTTTATAGATGGATTATAGTCGCATTAAAAATTACATGAACTAACTAGCTGGAAGGATAGACGCAAAGGAATGATAGTGTTGACTTTCTTCCGACTGCGTTGTCTTTAAACATGCTCAGTTAATTGGCAATAAGCTGCTAATGCGCTCCACATTCTTCAAGAAGCACTATTTGTTATATACTCCAACAAAAATGCTCCAACAAATCGAATCAAACAACCGGTGCATACGAACGAAATTGAACAATAGCACAGTATCCTGAGAGTAGTAACCGCTTACGGCATACATGCCCCGTCAGCCACCAACATTTGTAAAGCTCCGATGAGCCAGAGTTCTCTGCGGGAGTGCATCAAATGGAGAATCGTTTTTGCTGCAAAAAACATTCGGAACCACAAATCCCGTCCATATCATCTGTATAGCGATTTTTGGGTGACCGATCTTACGTTCATTGCATTCGGATGATATCCCGAAATCAGATCAACGAATGAAACAGTGCTCCAGTGCCTGTTTTCCCATAAGGTATCTACTCTGACATAGGACAGCATGAAGGTAACGGTAATTTTACACGGCCCATGTGTGTAATATGGCTGAGAAGATACCACCCTGCATGAAGTGTCTTCTGATACCACTGTTCAACTAATAAAACCTCGGATACCCAGGGCAAACTGCCATCAGAGATGAATCTCGGGTCAACCTACATATAGTACCTATAGATGCTGGAACAAACGAAATTTGATGATGGTGACAAATATCTTATCCACAGTTTAAACCCTAAATAAGTGTTTTTAACGTAAAACAGAATGTTTGCAGGATTCTACTATTCCTCCTGGAAGGTTTCTGCGGTAGTGGATACGGAAGGTTCGTAAGATATAGTGCGTCTCAAATCAGTTCCTTTAGGGCAATCATCTAGCTGCAAGTTGGGGAACATTCGCGTTCCACAAGGGCATGTGACCGAACCAGCGGCCAATTGAAGAAAAATCATGTTATCGTGAGACAGGTCGTAGCAAGCCAATCTATCATCGAAATAATGTGTCGCAGGACACTTGATCAAGCCCAAGTTATAGCGTAACTATTTAACCGTGCGTTGCTACTTCTTCTCCCCGCCTGGTATCTTGGTTCGTTACACTGAATGTTCGTTGTTAATCAATAGTCTATAAGGAGTCCCAAAACGTCTGAATGTTGCGGGAGTCAGACACATCCACTCGAAAAGCATCTGGTCAGCTTCGAAGTCACCAAAGCAATATTATCATCTTCTTCCACTTTTCACTGTGAATTGGCAGAGCGCATTCTGTCCTCTCAAACGAGCTTAGCACCATTGTCACTATGGACAGGTTTGGGGAGCGACAAGGAGATCACTTTTATTTTAGTTCTCGTCACACTACTTTAAGTAGTATGGTCGAGATGTAATTGGCAGGTGTTGAGAGAAGAAAGTACGAAAGAAAAGACTCGCTTGAGGCAAACCGCCGAGTCCAACGTTTCATTGATCTTTAGGAGAATCAGGATAACTATGAGCATACTGCACAACATGTGGCTCAGACTGCCCAGATGAATGTGACTTGTGTCAAAAGAGAAAAATCGATGCTTGAAAGAGAAGAGACACCATCGTCGCTTTCATATTCAGAAGTCCTTGTTGTCATCTGTTTCAAAGCCAAATAGCTTCTAATGGGCTAGAAACAAACTTCTTATTGTTGAAGATCAAAAGAATGGGCGGAAACGAGCTTGGGTGAACCTAAAATGAGGATTCGGGTAGACAGAACGAACCGGTTTCCTCTAAGCGTGAGTACAGAAACAAGGTGAATAAGTATGAAAAATTCGAATATTCTGTGCCAGCTGATCGTAAAATAATAACATACATCACTCACCGTGTCCCTCTCCAAAGCAAACGCGTGAATCCCAAAAACCACACGTGTTCCCGAAATCTGCGTGACTTCTGCATCCACTTGACACAACTCTCCAACAAAAACTGATGAAATCGAAGAAATGAAAACACCAGCATACCGTTAGAGCATCATAACAAAATGTTCGGTGGATATAAATATGATGAAGACAGTGCGCAAACCAAAAAATCACGTTACTCAACTGCAAAGCTTTGTATATTATACGCTTGAGACCACGATTGGACAGGAATTAGACTGACTCTATTCGTTACAAAGTATTGATACCAGTAGAAATTATCCGTAGAACATCGATATCCTATTAGAGAACCAAGCTATATAATAACAATAATAATAATAAACTGAGTTCACAAATGACTAATACATCGAGTCCTGCTTTGATCATACAGGAGCTGCTTGTGAATTCCGTTCCCCTCAAAGACGTCCTAGCCAAAACCAACAGTTGAATATGACCTTCGTCACCGTCCCGTCAGCAGCGTCCTTCGGAGAGCCCCGTTCAGTCCAGTTAATACCATGTACTACCACCGGCATCGGTCACTCCTCGCCCGAGTCTTTCGATGCATACCTCTCTGACGTCTAGCGACCGAACGATAACGCAATCGAGATGAGAGTGACCGCTGCTTGGGTATGTGATGGAGCAAAATCTCGAGTTGGTAATGACAACCAAACGGACAGCACAATCTAAGGAGTCTGTGACCAACGTCATGGCATGGCGTCGCGACACAGAAGATGACCTCGACCACCATGTCTCCTTACGTTGACAAAAAAAACGATTGTCGTTTTTCAGAACTGACTGATTCAGAGTATCGTGCGGAAACGCCTTCGTCTTCCTCCAAGCATGGCAGGGGAAGGAAGCACTCTTAATGACCACGCCACAGTTTCAACAGATCAGTTTTAGCCACAGTGAAACAATAGGTAGATTGATTCCACAGGATCCCGAGTAAGATGATTTCTTGGTGCAGTCGGACGGAGCAAAACCGATGCAATGGTCCCACTTTAATTCTATCGAATAGTCGATCCGAAAGAAGTTCCATCCACGACAAACTGTCAGGAGGCTTCCTTGTTCGGTGAGTGGTGCATGGTTGAGGGCTATGCCATTGGAGGGGCGAGATGGCTCAGTGGTTAGAGCGCGAATTTACTGACCGGAAGGTCCTAGGTCCGAGCCCGACCTCGGCCTCTAGACATCTCCTGTCTGTGCGTGGGCAACCTGGCAGTATCCCAGGCTTTGTGCTTCCTTCTGGTGGCACGGCAGCTAGGCAGGGTGTTACAGCTGAACGATTCATTCTATGACATCAGTTCGGCAGCTTTCGAGTTCCAATACAACAAAGATCTTGCAAGATAATCCATCTGTTTACAAGTTTGATCTATCAATGTTCGGACTTTGACAAGCCCACAGTTACTGAACGCCCCAAAAAACGTGACCGCTTCTGTAGGGAAAAGGAATTAGTGTGAGTGCTTATACCACTCTCCAGCCGAACTTATCGTCCGTCACTCAACATGAGCGTTGTCCCAATCATTCTACACAGCTAAGCTTCTTCATCCATTAGTGAACAAAGCCTAGCAGTTTTCAGCTTCATTTACTATGTGCTTACTTGTTTATCTTTGTGAAGCAACCACATAGTCGCACAAACGGACAACTGCTGGAGCGCACTAATGCCACTCCAATGAATGCCAGTGGTGTTAGGTTGGTGTGTAGTGGTATTTCATCACATCCGGGAGATGACACTAACAATAGTTTCCGAATCACATACCACATACGTGAGACAACATCTGAAGCCCTCAGCCATCGTCCACGGCGCAAATTGTTATCACTTGGCTCAACAAACCAAGAAAACCTTTGTACCCAGTTGCAGACCCAACCCCACAGAGAGAGGTGCACCACATGCGACTTCTTCGAAACCGACTGCAACTTCCAGCTACGGCACCATAAAGAGCCAGAAGGATTCAGCCTGAGGTATATACTATAAGTGTATATATGGTCCACTTTAATGACAATAAAAATTGGTAAAGAAAGCATCGCAATCATAACAACCTATCGAGCAATTCGTGGACTTACGTGGAGCGACAAATTGAAATTCCAGTCGTTGTAGAATGCATCCAGGGCCAGGAAAGTGCGTCCCCAGCAGGCAAGATACCAGCCTGGAAATTAGGGATGGAGATGAATATGAATGAAAACTAGGTGAACAAGAATGAGTTGCACTAAATCATGCCACTTACGGTTGCTATTAGAGATAGCTGGAAAAATAGAACAGTGAATTAGGGAAGCAAACGATAGCGCAACAGTCGGAAAAAAATTTCATCAGTTATCATTCAGCCATGTAGTCACTGCGTCCAGAAGTATGATAAAAACTTTGTTATAGACAATTTTTTTCTCAATTCTTATATTGAAGGACCTAACTCGTCCAAACAGTTTGTCTTGGACGTCATAAAAACGAAGGATAAAGATAGCCGTTCAACTGTAACACTCTTTCGGTGCCTAACTGCCATGCCACCAGAAGGAAGCACGAGGGCTGGGATACCGCCAGGTTGCCCAAGCCTAGACAGCGGAAGTCGAGAGGCAGACGTCAGGTTCGAACCAGGGACTTTCCGGTCAGTAAACTCGCGCTCTAACCACTAAGCAATCTCACCATCATCCTCTCGACATCATCAACTTGGGGCGAACAGGACAGAGCTTAATTTCGACCTTTCAGCGGAGCACTCTGAGTTCGACCTATTTATGAGCTTGCAAAAGTTGGTTGAAGCTCTGCGATTCTCAGATTGCTGTGAATGTTTCTTTTGTTATTTGTCAAATTACATCGTACAAATATGCTATATATATGGAGAGAGTGAGAGGGATGTAAGTGCTTTGAGGCGTATTGAGGTGGACGTATTTGGGTGCTGATGCTGCAACATGTTCCAGTAACACATCGTTAATGAATTTCGTCGTTACGCAAGATACTGCCTAATTATCATCAACTCCCACTCAATGAAGTCACCAGCGACTTTTCTTGACGTTCTCAGGGAATTAGGATAAGGTTCCTCCCATTTGATTCACTGTCAGCTTCAAACCAGTTAGTGCCCTAACTAATGATAGGAATCGCTCAAGAAAACAGATCCAAAGGTTTAATTCCATCACTTCCAACTCACTTTGGACTTGGTTGCCACGTAAATCACGTAAATTGAAGGTCTGTGTGAGGCCTGTACCCCTGACTACTATGAAGTTCATATACGTGACAAAACGCACACTTCTAGCTCTAGTGCCAAGTTATTTGAAGCTAGCGTAGGGCGCGAAAATTTCAATCATTTCCAACTACTAACATAAATGAGTAACATATTTTATGGAAATAACCTTAGGGCCTCAGCCGTCACGAAAGGCATTTCTCATAGGAGTCTATGAGGCGCGCAATCCAACGATTCCAAATGAAAATCGAACAATTTTGCGATGCTTTCTGTGTATCTTTGTTGGCAATAAGAGTCCCAGTTGACCATTCAGAACCAAAATAAACACGCACATACCTCTGTAGGTGTTTGCCCCATCAATCCACAAATTTGTTGCGGATATACTGCGGACCTTCAATTATATCGCGTTGTAAAACATTGTTTTACTTTCTGATTAGAGGCACTATCGATAATGGAGCAGAAACTGGCTTCCTAGCGATTGGTATTCATCGTAGGCAGCTAACGCCCTGATTACAACAGATGTTTTTCCATGATGATCATGTGATGAGATATTGGCACTGTGGCAGAAAAGTGCGTGTCTGAGCGGAATGAAAACAAGAGCATTCGCCAGCAAGTGAAGTGGATAATCTGCGTAAGTTGACTGATACGGTAAACAAAATGGGGTACTTTCTAACAACCATATGGCCTATAGGTAGATCCAGTCTATCGGGTGTCAAGCAAGAACACTGTAGTGATCGATTGAGGGTCACGTGACATTAGGATCAGACTTGGCATACATATGATGTACTCTTCTCTAAACGCCATGATGCAACAAGAATTCACATTTGGTATTCCATATGGATCCCGAATGCATCTTGCATACTTGGATAGATCAATACCTTAGGAGTTCATCAGAATTTCCGCTGGTTTCTGAGTGAGACCTTGTACAAGAACGACTAAATCAACGTAAGAAAATATCTCAGTTAAAGTGGGAACACTACAAGCAATCTGTGATGTGATGGAAAGCATGCCAACGAAATTCCACAGTATGCTCCGCTTCATTCTTATGTTCACACCTTTACCCATGCGGCCCTTGGACGTTGTCCCAGACAACAGCACATAAGATCGGCCTGAAATGTGCGGATTTCTTCAGGCTTTCTGGACAAAATATTGCCAAAATGCTCTGAAACGTGAACTTTTAACTACACATCGATTTCACTACATTTGGGAATTTCATCTGACAAACCTGTGAACCAAATGACGGGGTACGTGAAGTGCAAATCAACAAGAAACTAGGCCAGTCTGTAGGAAAGCAAAGGGCAGGTTACGGGCGGAAATAGCAACCAACCGAACCAAAGCATACATTAAGTACGTTCCATATTTTGTGCTCTTTGTTCCCCGAATGTCTCTCACTTAGTATGGCTGACATATAGTTGTTGTCAACTTTACTGAACAAGGCGATCGGTAACAAAGACCTCGGTTTATTCTGTCACTCGTTTTACACGGTAATAATACACAGTTTTATTTCTGGTAGCTTAGTGGAACAACGAGTTCGTGCCAGTTGGGGTCAACCACAATTGTGTAGAAAACGCCACAAAAGTACGTCTCACAGTGCAGTCCTCCATAGGTGTGCGCTACTTTCGCTATTACGTAGGGTTCGCGCTTGTTAAGAGGAGCACTGTATCCTGGACAATATCGTAGACAGTAGATAGACAGACAACTCGGATGGCTCCACCAATAACTTGAAACCCCGAAAGAGTCAGACAGTATTAGACGTGATCGCAACAATCATCGCAACGAAGTTCGTGTGAATCCCTCCCAACTGCCAAGTGAAAAAAAGGGCTGTGGTCATGCATAACCCATCGTTTTTAGAAGAAAATTGTGCTCGCTCTTGAATGATATGCAATAATTCCCAAACTTCGTTGCAGAAAACATCCTTATACGTGGCTGGCAGAAATCATAACTTTCCTCCAGTCAATGGTAGATTTAACATCGCTGTTCGTGAAAGTCTGTCGGACACTGGAAACACGTAGCTTCTGCTCTCACGTTGGAATGAGTTATTCTGAAAGAGATACTTTTAAAACGATCCTCTTTTCATAAACATCTCAGCTGACTTACAATACAAAGTCAACGACTTTGGAAAGCATTCTGTTCAACACAGAAAATACTTGTGTTCAAAATGACTTGTAAATGAAAGCTGTAACTACGAGTTATGTTGTAAAGCACGCTCAGGGGTTGGGAAACACTCATAAAGCAACCTTCGGTTGACAAGAAAATTGGATTTCTGGTTGATAAACGCAATTACAGGTAGTTCCTGACTTGGATTTCCAGAAAAGCCACATAATCGACCACTCATGTAAAAAGACTGCCGTAAGTTGATCGGAAATATGAACCCTTAGGTCTTTAGAGGTCACCTTTCCGATAACGCTCTCAGCAGTTGTAATGAACCGGGGTGGCCCAATTGAAGCCAGTGTATTTTGGAATAACAGGTATAAGTGTAGAAGAAATTGTGTCCCCAGCTCAATTGTCAGAACTTCAAGGTTGCAGGATACTATCACGAGTGTCTGCCAATAGCTGGTATAACCAGCTGAAATGAGTACTTTTTGTTCAGGCCAGTGTTGGGTCAGTGTCAAAAGACGCTCGTAATGCCATAATCCTGCCCAGTATTGGATCGGGAAAATGTGTTGAGCAGACAAAACAGAGTGACCCCAGCTTCGTATATCGATCGCCAAAGGTGGATCCCATGTGATGGCGAGTCCCGATCCTTAGGACAAAGTGCTCCTAGATTTGACCTGACTGGAAAAGCGTACTTGACATGTGATAGAATCCGGCGAAACAAGCGAATTACGCCAAAGCAAGCCTGCAAGAGGACAATTAGACCTAAGTTTATTTCTGGTCTTTTGTGGCTGTCCGTGCATACGTACGGAACACAATTCGGACCGGAACCTTTCATGAAATAGTTAGATCGATCAAAGTGGAACTGGGCAGAGATCAGATTAGAAAAATGCTGGCTTTCCGAAGGTTCACCGGGTGTTAAAACACAAAATGAGAACACCATGCCTCAGCACAGGTCGTTGTTGGAAAAACCCATGTCGCGACCGATTACTGTTTTTATTTATTTATACCAACTGGTTTAAATAGTCCTAACTTGCTTTTGTAATTTGGTCCAGCCAGTTCAAACCAAACTGAAATGACCGTTCGTACTTAACCAAATAACACAGCCATGAAATCATGCCAAAATTATTGTCACACCTATTGGACAACATAGGTCATCGCTAAAGTAACAGGATTCACTTGGTATCAATTGAATGATCCACACTGTCAGTGCGTGAAACACATCCTACTTCAGGATGGCGCAACTCACCCAACAGTTAGAGCACCATGAACCACACAACGCTTGAATATAGACTGCTCAGCAAAGTCTGGGTCCAAGTGAATAGGATTGGTATCACCCGTAGTATGTGCAAAGGCCTCGACATCTTTCGCGTTAAAACATCGCTTCAGTCGCACACGATCGCCAACCGATAAGGGGCGGCAGGAGGCGACCGTCGCGATTGGATTGAAGAGACCGCAAGTAATGCAGGAATAACGAAGCTGAAGTGGATTAAAACAGGATAAATGTAAAATTCGAAAAGTTGAGAACGCTGCAGGTGGTTAACTAGTCATGGATGAATCGTAGTGTAACACCATTTCCAAAAAGCTCAGTTTGATCATCCTCAAAATCGATCGGGCGATAAAAGAATCAACAGCTGAATTCGAATGTTAACGAGATAACAGTGAGCCCTGTCGCAATTCACCTACTTACTGATCTATTGTGAAGGACAGTCCCTGAAAGCTGAGCAGTAGGATACTTCAAACGACTTTCATGGATTTGCGGTAGGAACGGTATTCTTAAAACCATGGGTGTTCCGTCACTTCAAATTTGAGTACGAAAAATGCACCGTAGGTTTACATGCTCTGGATAGAAATCATACATCATTCGAGATGGCTTAGTGGTTAGAGCCGAAATTTACTGACCGGAAATTCTTTGGTTCGAACCCGACCTCTACATCTCGATTTCTTCTGTGTAGGCTTAGGAAACCTGGCGGTATCCCAGTCCTCATTCTCCCTTCGTGTGGCACGGTAGTCACGCACCGAAAGGGTGATACAGCTGAAGTTTTTTTTTCGAACTATTCCGATGCAGCCTCTGCTTCGGTACTTCTATCAAAGTCACACTTATTATAAAACCTGGAAACACTACCGTTTACTTGTTTCCACATGCCAGCTTCATGGGCGGCATGACATAAGCGCACCATCCGCAAAAAGCTGCCAAAATCCCTCGTGTTTTACCTAGCCTAAACAATATCTGGACAGGCTTACCGAGCTGTTAGTGCTTCCACAAACCAACATCTAAATACAGCCAGGTCCCACCTGAGGGTATTGGGCAATTTCGAATTATCTGGCCAGAAGAGTAGGGCAAGTCGACCGAACAGAATTACAAATTATTCCCAGTTGGCCCGTGTACCACAAGTCAATTGTAATGGTCCGTAAAATACTGAGGGTAAAATCGGAGTAATCAAGCAGACCATCTTTGCCGTCAGTCAATAATTCGATTCCAGCATAAACGCCTATTCACAAACAAGACTCCTCTTGTGAAAAGCTCTGGAACAAACTCGATTGTAAACCTTTTTTGCCCTGCAGCCCCCATACGATTTAGGCAAGTGTACCAGGCATTTAGCTACAGATCCGCTGGGAAACTGGGCGCCTTTCCGGTCAAGACCACGAGAACACATACGAAAACACTTGAAAAATGCAATCACTCTGCGCTCTCCAAGATCCCTGCGTACTTATAATGGCAGCACTTTCAGTTGCTTTTTCTTACAACGCACATCCTGCGAGTGTACTCTTTCCCGAAACCACTCATAGCTATCTATCATGGTATCCTCAAATACCACTGCTGAAGTACACATTTTTCGTTTCCGACATTATTGTGTTATCGGATTTTACTGACTTAAGAGCCTCCAGTACCAGTTGTTTACCCCTTGTTATTCGATTCCGTTATGTGGGAATGAACGCATGCCCGATCGCTTTGCGCAAGGTCCAAGGATCGGTGAGGAAACTGACCAATGACCCAAAAGTACGCCGATGTGAACGAACATGTGCCACTGTTGTCCTCATCACTTCGAACGCGTCATGACGCCTTATCCCCTTAAAACCCGGTAGATCCAGAATTTGGTAGACACCCAAGTGCTCAGCGACCGTCACTGACTAAATGAGAACCAACTTGGACAAAGCGTGGCCGTGCGTGGATTCAGCAGTATCTACTGGCACGTAACAGGGAGAAAGTGACACAACCAACCATAGGTTCACAAAATTTCTCCACCAGTAGTGAACTCATTGTTTTCTACTGGGATACGGCGTGTGCAAAGTAAGTGCTCTTCTACCAGATCGAACAGGCCATGCTTTCCTCGGAAGCCCCTCCTTGAGAGCAGCTCTCTATATATGCATATATATATATTGCGCATTTGATATATCTGTTCTGCTAGCCAAATAGGATTGATCGTTTGGATGAGCAGCAATTCAACCTGGGCGCCAACGCTCTCTTCTACGTCTGCAAGTCTGTTTCATCCCTCACAGTGTACAAGTAATGAGCACACAACGTTGAACGGATCCCAACTCAAGAATGGACAATTTATATCCTAGACTGTAACCAAATTTGCCGCAATTGGTGACAAGAAATTGTCGTGCAACCAACTTTGAGTCCATAATAATGAGATGAGCGATGCTGACGATTTCCAACAAGGGTGAAACAGCTCTATATTGTTTTTCGACCTTTTCGGCATGTAATGACTTCCAGACCCCGCCGAGGAGCCGGTCAATACGTGACGTGAATCCACCCAGTAAAAAGTGAACAATGGTATACCATAAAGGAAAGTTAATCACACTGCTGACCAGCCGCTCTTAGTTTTAATCCACTAACCAGGAAGCTGCGCGTTCATGAGCTTTCCACTGCTTATGGCTGCAAACAAAGACAAACCAGGTGTACAGTGAGTATCGGCATAGACTGGCTTCACATACATGACGAAAGCTCAATCGAAAATATCCAAATCTCCTCATACTACTAGTACCCTGGAATGCCGAAAAAGATACTGAATTCCATTTCTGTGAGGCACCACCTTCGGGGCACACGCTACAAATTAACAGACGTATGAGAACGTGTTTAAGTAAACAATAATTTCTATGTACAAACCTTACATCAAATGCAGAGTTGTGGACGGGCGGGCGTTTATCAATAGACCGGTTAATTTTCCACTGTATTAAACTTTGTTACGTTGGGCGACACCCATCACGCTTATATTTTGGGGCTGTCACAGATTTAAGCAACCGGCAGTTCCTCCAGAGAATGTCGCTGGTCAAGTTTAATTAGGTACACTTTTTGTCATGAACCACATACTTGCAGGAAATATAAAACGGCTATGCTCTGCTTGCCTTGGAAACTTGTTTTGAGTGTTCATCTTGTCAAGGCTTATGCAGAGTCAGGAATGACATCCGGCTTTTAGTAAAGCACTGCTCAAAAGTTTTTATAACCTGTAATTGTGGGTGTGACCGGTTGGGCGGAAGTATGAAAACTATACCCCTCCGTAGGAACAGATTTCCCCTGGTGATCCTACTGTCAAATCATGCCGACTAAGGGTTACTGCAGCATGAATAATCGAGGTCTGTTAGCGTCGCAGAAGCTAAACGAATCATAAACTTACACCCCCAGTCGAACAAAGTATATTTTCTGAATTATCATGATTCCACCTTCATTGTTCTTAGACGCACCCAAGTCAGTTCAGCTATGAGCCACAAATTTTTAGGCCCCAAAATCACTATCGGTTAGCGTATGACTTGTTCATGATATTAGTTTCATCGTCTAATAGACTGTCTGACCTAATTATGCGGTGTTTTAAAATGCCCATCTTGCTGCATAAAATGAGGAAGGAAAATGTTCCAATGTAGTGATTCCTACAGGCCATATGCAGAGGTACCATACCGTGAGTCCGCACTAGTTTGTAGGACAAAATATCACTTGTGAGGCCTAAAAACATCGTTTTGATGAGATTTCTCGCAGAAGCTCTGTAGCTAAACTGGGAGAAACTATGCGGGATGAAAGTACGACTGCTCAGGAATGGTTGTAACTGATGCCTAAATGATACGACACCGATCCGCCTGTTGCTTGGTTGTTCGCCAAGCTTACCCAATCCCGCACTATGTCATCTCGATTGGTGATGAGACGTTTGCAATCCAATTGCAAGGCTCGGTGACCGGATCGACAACCAAGCGATCCCAGTGGGAGACGTCACATGGCGTAGATTAACCACCACACAAACGCTGTGCTACTGTGCCCATCCTAATAACCGACAACAGTTATGTTCATTCAACACTGGTGCTTCACTGCCGTACTGTGCTACTGTGAGACGAGCAACTGTACAATGAAGTCTCCCGTACGACAAAATTTGCACGCTTCATGATGAACAACGCCCGTTCATGATAAAGCCTTTGCATCGACTGATTGCCGGACCAAATCGGAAATCGTGGAATAAAAAGTCGTTATTTACAATAGTACGACTAACCAGAAAAGTGACAAATGAAAAATGGCTGTTCACCGATACGCACTCGAGAACTCCGCTCAGAATCCGAGAGCTATAGCAACAGCAAATTGCTACAGTAGTTTGCAAAACATCACGTTTGTTACCAACTGAACGTGAATGACAAATGCGTTGTATGCTCGACAGCCACGACTACGTCGTAAGCTCATGTTTCAGAAATGCAACAACCTTCTATCAACAAATCACGAAGCCCGTGCAACCAGTCTCTACGCGGATTCTTTCAGGCGTCCGTACGTGCAAAAGGAAGTTGGAGAGACGATAGTCGTAGTTAGCGACAAGCTATCAGTTAATTATTTCTGGAAGCTTAATTGATATGTCCAAGGTTGGGACCTGCAGAGGCGTTATCGCGGAGCGGAGCAAAGGCGGAGCGAAGCAGACACCACGTGAAAATGGGAGAGGATACGGTGAATGAGCAGTAATCCGGCTTCACCTAACCACATTTCTGTAATCAGCTGTGAGACTACTAGTGCGACTGGGACCGAGTAGTAAACATAAACACATAGACAATTACGGTCTGAAACCAGATTTTGAAACAAGGGGCAGCAACAGTCGGTACAACACCATCCAGTTTTTTGTAGAGAAAGTTTCTATGCATGTCTCCACCAAGAGCAAGGAGACCGTTTGTGTGACCCGTATCTATTCAACATAACGGCACTTGAGACTACATACAACATGAGCATCCGTAATCACAGCTCAATGGAACAGCTTGGTGATAAAACCACGACGAAGCGATAATGTCCTATTTTCGGATTACCACAGTCATGATTTGATTAATCTCAGTGTTTGCACAATGATGATAAATCTTTCCAGTCGAAAAAACGGAAGAATGATGGAAGACGAAGGTAGGAACGAATGTCAAACCAACAAGAATCAAGCTACCCCAACAGACCACTTAACATCATCCCTGAACCATCCATTGCCGGGCTCGCGCGCTTCTTGATACCAATCAGGTAGACCTAGTCGCTGGATTTCCATCAACCTTATTTCTTAACTGAATGCCACTTTGTATGGAAACTAGATTGGTGTTCATGGGACACCCTCCTGAAATTCGTCTGAGTCCCTCGCCTTGCCATTCTCCAGCTCAATGGGCAGCGCCAAGGCCACATCATGTTTCAGCTGGAACGATACTACTCACAAGGTCGAGGAAAACTTTGGACAGTCCATGGCTGGTTTCGTCCCTCTTGAAATTAATTGACCTGATGTCGCCGTATGAAAAGGACCAGCTCACCCAAAAGTTCAGTTTAACTAAGCCAAAACGATAGCTGCTTAATGCTGTTCAATTAGACAGCAACCTCCAAGAACGAAAAACATAGGCTGTAGATACATTTGTACTGAACCAATAGACCAAAAACAGGATAAAACGGGAAGGTGAAAGTGAGATGGCAAAATATGAGCAGTGCACATAAGACAAATTAATGAGGTGGATGAACACAGCCGGAACGAAGAACAACGTAAAACCAGGAGAACCTCATGTGTAGATGTGTCAACAAAAGCGGGAAAGAAAAGAACAAGGCAAGATAAAATAAAAGAGTCATTAAACAGTGCAACGGTATTTACAGCGTTGATTTTGTGCAACTGGATATCAGAACGGGCCCATGCCGAAGGCAACAAACACAGAACCCGCTTTACCTGTGGATGGGGAAATTGAACAGAGGAAATAGAGTGGTCAAAGATGGCGGACTAAAAGGAAGCAGTGTTTGTAAGGACCGTGGGAAGCAATAATGGCGGACTAAAAGGGCGCAGTGTTTGTAAGGACCGTGGGAAGCAATTATACTGACGGAAACATTTGAGGTCGATCAAGAAACAACCGAACGCTTATCATCGTCGTTACAACTGCTGTCAGAACAAGTCTGGTCTAGTCTGGCAAGCTTGACAATGATAAAAAACATTGGGTTGTGTATCCATTGAGCTGACCAGCTGCGGGGACAGGATATCTGCGTTTGCCCTGAGACCAAAGTTACTGCATTTCTTAATCATGCTGATGAACATCTTCTATTTAACCAGCTATGAAGATGCAACTGCATACACACATATTGGTCGAAAGAGTAACCAATGATCACAGGAAATATGCACTTAGTTGCGCCTCGGACGCAAGGCAGAGATGGGTCAAGAACAACTTCAGTTTCAGTAGGTGGTTTCTTGGACCCACAAATGAAACCACGGTTAGAAGTTGTTCAAAGTATGTCTCACTGTGAGGAGTAGGCATAGGAACAGTTAAGACGAAGCATCAACATCACCGTTTGACCGTTTCGATGTTTAATTTTACCGCCGCTTACGGATTCCTAGAAGTAGGAGATTGCCTGATTCACCCTCTCAGTATCACAACGTGTAAACTCAAGGCTTCGTTGACCAACAAAGGACGCACATATCTAGGGACAACTCATCGAAACAAAAAATGGAACACAAACAGTGGATTTTCCACGCCAAATATGGTGCCCTGAACACGTCTATTAGCCCTCTGTTTCAGTGTGAGCGTTAGCAGTGGTTTCCAGTGTCCCAAAAAGCTCACAAAGTCGTAGACATCCTTTCATCGAGCAGAACATACTAAGCTGAATAAAAAGACATTGTTCACTTACCTGGTACAAACAGAATAGGAGTCAAGTTTGTGGTGTCGAGAGATGTTTCACAGAGTCCCCATCGTCCCAACGTGTACATTGCTGCATCGTCGCTTTGGCATTCTTTTTCAGTCCTCCCGCTCCGTCAGCGTAATCATCTCCACCTTGACAAGATCTTAAAGTTCCCAATTCGGATCGTCGGTTAATGCTGGTAGACTTAGGAGCATATGGGGCAGAGGAATCTCCGCATCGTTGCTCAACAGATGGAAAAATACCGGTGTAATGCATACACTTGGACGAGCGTGCACTTCCGTCAATGACATCATTGACGATTTTTTCTGCAAGCACATTTCCCACCCTATTCGGTTCGTGTAGCTCTTCCTGAAGACTGACACGGTGTGATCCACTTGGTCCTGCATTAATCTCCTGTCCATAAAACTGATACAAGTCGTCTTCTTGGGAAGAAACTGCGATAAGTCGGCTTTCACTTTTGCGAGTTTGAATGGGGGCTCCAGGGTGATCATCCAGTTGTTTGTGTACGACCATCCACTGATTAGGACCATTAACTGACTCCGTACACAACCCAGCGCACTCTACCACGGATTCAACGAAATGCGCGGCAGGTGGGTCTTCTTCATGGACGCTAGAGCCCAATGACACATCAGATGTTCCAAACGAGCCGACGGCTAAGAGCTCTGTGTCCTCAAATGCGGATGTTTTCGTATTCTCCAAATTATTCAAAACGGTTTGAGAGGGGACCATTTTGCGAGGTGAGTCCGACTTCTCGTGCGCTACCTGGAATTCTGCGGGATTGAGGATCACTTCTGATAAACAGGCACGTGGGTCAGAAAAGCCACCGATAATAGCTGTGCTCGACGATTTCACATCGACAGTTGGAGTAACGGTATCTGGTGGTTTGTTGAAAGGACTGGCGCTGGCCGTGGTGGTCGTAACGGTGGGCGGATCAGCGCTTTCTTCAAGCAGCGCACGATTACGCCGCAAACAGGTATCAATTTCATCAATCAGGAAAAGAATGAGCTCTGCATCAGTCTGTAGGAATAAAAAGAGGTGAACATTGTGCCCATAAAAATATCCGTCTGACGCAAAAACAGTCAAAATGTTACCGTTCCCAAACCTTGAGCAGTAGGGTATTTACGAACAGTTTGCAAGGCGGTGGGTTACGTGATCGATAGCAAAAACGAGTTGTATTCGATCTTGATATGATGGGCATCGAAATTGAAAACGGGTAAAAAAAAGTAAAGGAAGCGCTCCGAAAACAGATCACCGCAGAAATAGGACCTTTTTGAAATCTCCTCGGGAGTGAACTCTGTTCAGGATGTAATGATTTTGATGAGTGCGCTTGGTTGCCGAAAACGCCACAAAAAGTGTGGAACCGTGTATGAATGTTTTAACAAACTATCGACTTAGTCCGGCCAAATCAGAGCAGCGCAATCTTCAACAGAAGTTATGACCTCAAAGCGAAGTTCTTGATTGTTCGCTGAGTCTGTCATTTGCTCAAGCTTCGAGGTCACATGGGCATCGACGAATCAGGACACAGGATAACAGAGAAACCAATGGAACCGCCCGACCGAACAGCCAACCGCGATCGAAGGTCAGCCCCGGCTAGCAGCACGTATATTAACACACATGCAACACTAATCAACGCACAACAACCAACCCATCGCTAAGCACCACTACGCTCCCTAAAAACGCACTGATGATGTCACCTTGATTGGTAATGAAACGTTTGCAATCAAATTGTCCAACTCCGCGAACAAACCAACGACGATCCACGCTACCTGAGCTACCAACATTTCCCTCTATAGGTTAATCAATTTTCAAACAGTTTCGAACTCACTTAGGTGTTGTAGCTCATAAATGATATCGCTTAGACTTCCCATGTGACTGTTGAAATACGTGGGTTTTGCCTTTTTTATAAGTTGTAAGATCCATGACCTTTACTAAAGAATATAAACCATTGATCAATGAATTAGTCGTGGACTGTCTGAACGTAGGAATTCCTACGGTGATGGGTAGCAACCTAAAGGTCGTGAGATGCTTCACGGGAGTTACGACGGGTTTTTATGAATAAAAATGGAACAGATAAATCCTTTGGATGGATGAAGTGTGGTAAAGCAAAGAATTCCCTCACATCGTTTGTCAGTTTGCTTATTCCCACTCGAGTCTATTCGCTTTCCGCCCATTTATCTTCCATTAAAATTCTGAAGTGAATCACACCTGAATCATCCCACTACCTGCCTAATTTAGGGGCGTCAAAGGGACAAGAATGTCGATGACGTAATTCCGCTCCGTATCAAATCAAAATTATGCTACTGGTATGCAAGTATGAGTGACAATGTGACGTCAAAATGCGAAATAAATATGTACAACCGACGTGAAAAGAAAAGATTCTCGCTTGACACACACTTCAAGCTAACTCGACAAACCAAAGCTGAAATTTCATACACGAATTTTTCCTGATTCGAACAGATAGATATTCTCAAGACATTTCAGTACGGTAGCGAAGCATCGGTGTTGAACACTGATGTCATGCTGTCGATGATGATGAAGTAGGATCTGAAAATTTAGTGCTGTGCAATCGATTTTCACTGGGATGGATGGAACGAAAATGTGGATGGTGTGGGGATCTAACATCGACTCGTCGAAGCTCTCAAAAAGGATCAGGAGAAGATGTAGCAATCAATTAACAGTAGCAGACACTTATTTGCCCGTTCTCATGTACACAGCAAACAAACATGTCGTCAAGCTTCGTCCGATGCGGTATGAGATTACTCCCCCTCCCACTGGCGTACGTCATGCCCACATGGCAAGAGATTCCAAACTGGAAGGGAAGACTATTGGTATCCTCATCCAGAACTGGGCCCAAATGTCTCATCAAAAAGCAGTAGTGGTGGGTGGGAATCAACTATAGTGGTCTAAATTTTATGGGATACTGGCGATACCTGTTTCATCCTTAACTGGAGTGGTCAGAAGAAGACTGTGTTTGCCTGACCAAGTGTTCCTCATTCTTCGGAAGTTTGGAACTCAAATTCCTGAGTTATCCTGGGTTCCCTGATCAGCAAATTGGTAATTTAATTATGTTACAGTAAAATCTGTCGCTTCATTCCTAATGTTCAGCTATACTTAACCTCCCATCAAGTTGTGTGTGACACTAGATTTTTGACGTTAGTGACAGGCTGCACAACCAAATATCTGACACAGTCATATGTGCATATATATCATACACATATAAAATCAAACACAAGAGGCTAGCAGCAGCGAAGAGTTAGCCACGGACATCAAAGCAAATGTCCTAATTACAAACACTATTATTGTGAATGTCTTCATCAAATAGCATTTCATGGAACACGGGAGTTGTACAGTGGTTCAGTTCAGAAAACGTAACTAATGTATCTGTTCTCCTCCCAGAGTAAGCAATGTGGGTTCAAATTTGCCAGCAAACTGTTGAACTCCTGAAACATACTTCGTTTGACCAAAAGCTCCAAGGTCCTGAAGCACGAGTCGTTCTAATGGGGTGAAAGTGTGGAGTCGTTGCACCCTGTGGTAAACAGCCACACGGGGGATTTGACAAGGTCCCTATAACCGACGATCGGTAAACGTTGTTTTGAGCGTTTACGTCTTACGGGTTCAAACCGAGGTAAGTTAAGCACCATAATAGACACCATGAACAACGTAGGTCAATGGACTCAACACGAGCAGTACGCTCATACCATCATACGGCCGCACTCGGACACCAAGAGTAATTATTGTGATGTAGTTACCCACTGTTTATAGCGCTTTTCGCAAGTGAAATGCACAGCAGCGCCATTCGAGCAGCGTTGAACAGGTTACAAATTGAATGCCTAAACGTGAAGCTGAACAGTCTTGATAACCAATTGACCTGTGTGTTCTAAATTTTTAGAACAATACGTTCAACACAAGAAGCTCATAAATTAGCGAAACTCTCACATGTATGTATGCCATCCAACGCATCGTAAAAAATGACGGAATCTACTGAACGGTAATTTGACGAGCTGGCAACTTGACAGGGTGACGAATTAACTATGAGTGTGGGGTTGCCGACTATTTGGGTGATTACAAAAATGGGCAGTGACACGAAAAAGACTAGGAGCCAATGTGCTACAGAAATCTGTCGGAGAATGCGTACTGAGGAAATGTCCACACTTCAGAGCGTCTCTTAAGAAGGATTGCTATACGTCCCCGGAAGGGTGACGAAGTATAGGGTAGGATAACAATGTTAAATTGTCACACTGGACCTCCGTGCGCGTACGCGTGGCCGGAAGTGAATCACGGCAGCCCTGTTGGTAGCTGCCTAGATAACTGGATAAAGTTTTACCCAACTAAGTCCGGACATTGGGTGAATAAAACGATAGATTCAGAAGAGTCGGGTCGAGAATACAGCCTGCAATTGCGCCGCATTTTTAGGAGAGGCGTATACAAGTTAACAGTGGACTGCTCATTTTAGAAACCCCGAAGAGGCGATTCGAACAATGGTTGGACCCCTATTCAAAATGCTGTTACAATTCGAGTTGTGCTTCTATAACTTGTCGAATAGATACACTCCAGTTGAGCCAACAACAGAGCGGGTCCACACAATTGATAGCAAATCAAAATGCCACCATAACAGTGCAAAATGCGTATAAGCCATCTGTAATACAAGAACGAATAAGCACATCCTGGCAAAGACTGAGACAAACAGTAAGTGAGGAAGACCAATATAATAAACTGTTGAGACAGAAAGGAACACCCAACAATCTACTCAGAAACGTCATCTAGAATGATGAGCCGAACAGTTTACCTGGCCTCTTGCAATTCAGAATCTGTTATCAGCTTATGAGGAACAAAGAGGTGCGGATATTGTTCCCCCAAAGGAAAGAAAATAAGAACAACAAAATATCTCCCTTAAGACTGACAAGGAACCTGACCTAGATAGCTTGCGTCTGACACTGCAAAGGCCCTGACGCTTTAGTAGTCTGTTTGACGGAACTTTACGCACAGTAGGGGGACGAGATGTAAAAACTCTCAGAATGGAGTGCTTCCATCTGTCGAGGTGCAAAAGAATGATGTGCGAAAAGCATTTGGACAACAGTCCAGTAACTTTAGTCTCCAAAATACCCCCTGGTCTTACTCGTAAAGGGTAACTCTGACAATCAAGGTGGCTTTAGGCTGGCATGGAGGTTTTCAAACTACGTGTGCATCTGTAATGTGCTGGAAGAGCGCCGCTGCTTTCAACAGTCAATAGCGGTCGTCTTTCTTGAACTGGAAACCACCTGAAAATCCCTTTAAATTCGCTACCGACAAACCAATCCAAAGCTGCCTTCACCGTCTATGGGATTGAAATTCTACCAAGGCGTCCGCTTGCAGACATTGAAAAGGCTTGTACGTAGATCGGACCCCATGAAGATGCTAACAAGATTAAACGACTTGAATAACTCAGTTGCACTACTTGGCATACGTTTTTACTCATGCAAAACTTAATGTGTTCGCGGAAGACTGAGGTGGTACGGTAGATGTGGTTGACAAATATGTTCATCTGGCAGATGCATCAATCTCAGTAGTATGGTTAAAGATGAAATTCTACAACAGGTCGCCAGCGGAACAATGCTGGTGACTTTCGTGTTGTGTACACCGATATTGACCTCTTGGCGAAGAGTTTAGCCGAATTTCCCCAAGAGTTAGTGTGGATATAATTAACAACCAATCTTACAGAAAGATGCTGATCTCACTGCTAGCAAACTGTAACTCTCAAGATTACAACGCGCCATAGTTTATGAAATTTCACACAGGAAGAAATTCAAACTACGTCGTACAATTGGGGAGAGTGCATACCCATGAAATCAAAAGACAAGACCGTTAGAACGGGCGCTCACCGCAAGGAGAGAACTGTCCAATGCTGAGAAACTGCGTGCATCAGATAGAAAGCCGGTTAGAGTGAAATTCAGCGCCAGGGTTTTTGACAAAGCCATAAGACCAGCGAGATCCAGTTGGTTTGAACGAATGTCCAACATACGCAAACACTTGGATTCGCTCAAGAAGCCAGAAAGGGCAAAAATGCCTATAGTATACAAGGGAAAAACAGGGGAGTGTTTCATTACACCTAAACGTGAATCAGAACGGTAAGTGATCTACTATCGGAGACGGCAATAAAAAACAAACAACACAAAAACGCGAAATGTCCAATGTATTTTATTGAGATCACTGTTGACATAAGTCTTGAAAAGGTGGGGATTATAAAAAGGGAGCAATGCACAAGGAGGTTGGGAATTCCGATGACTAACGGCTCCCGTAAGAGAGGAGGCAGCTTGGGAGCAACCTGGGGAGGCAGCTATGGAGCAACTTGGGAGTGATGGCCTGAAGTGCAAAGACGACTGATGATATTGAAAGTCCGATAGAGGAAGACGGCAGCGACCAGTTCAGAATAGCCGTAGAACATATAGATGCGATCTTTCTATGCACGGATAGCAGTTAGAGATCATCCGTTAAGGAGGAAGTAGCAATAAGACTAATGCTCTTCTCGTGGAGTTAGTTGAGATGGGAAGACGAAAAGGGAGACCAATTCGGAACATGACAACAGTATAGTGCCGAGAGGTGGATTCGGAGTTTGCGCAAAAAAAGTGAAGTAAGGTATTCTCGAGAAAGGAGACAAACTACTTTGAAAGCAAATATCGCAAACTAAGCGAAAATCACGTCAACTGGACGGATGTGTAAGGAACCGCCTAGCGATAAAACGAAGGCATGTCTTTAGTGGTCATAATGTGGGCCAATCAAAAACGAGCCAGGCTAGTTTGGTGCTTCTCAGTCCACCGTGAGAATAACCATGAATACAGCGTAACGACCTTTTCTCTCTACTAAAAGCTGCCCCACGCTATCGTGCTACTTGACAAACCACAGTGGGGAGATAGCTAGCCAAGGAGAAGAAATTAGAGTGGTAAGTCACGAAACCACGACAAGCAAAACAGACACAGAGGACTATGGAGATATACAGAGGGCATAAATGTTACCACAGCTGTGGAGCCTACGCAGCCATATAAACATGGTCAAGCTCCACGATGGAGATGTTTGAAGTGCGATCATCACAAATCCATAGGGAAGCAGGGTATTGGGATACACACACTGGGGTTAGGATAAAAGGCAAGAATGAAGTAGGGGATGAAACTGAGGAGCTACCGCGATAAGAAATCCTCCGGCGAATAGATATAAAGTTACTATCGAGGTAGCCACCGACCCAGTTTATCTAGCTTTAGTTCCAGACCCGGTAAAAAGCGTTCGAGACGTCTAGCGACGCCAGCTCGGTTTCGCTAGAGGAGAGGATGGCAGAAAGCCTATATGTAACAGGTATGCTAATATGCCACCCACGGAGTGGTTACATCCGCATCCGTAGTAATGATCACTTAGAACGATGTTGGCTTCAATATCTCGCAGGACTCGCCTTGCAATGACTGATTCAAAAAGTCTGGATGAAAAGGGTAAAAGAGATAGACTGACAGTCCTCAAGGTTATATAAGAAGTCATGTTTCGAAATGTGGAGCACATAGAAACTACTCAGGGAAATTTTAGAAGGGTACCTGTGCTGTGAGATAGTAGCAAGACCTACGTAACTGGCGCAAGCTCTGTGCACAAGTCCGAACAGGTCAGAGGGACGCCACCGGGACAATGGGCTTCGAACCATCGACGGAGAGGACAGAACAGAGAAAGAAAGAACGTTATTCGGGTGATTGGTGAGCTGGAAAAATGAGAGCAGGCTTTGGAGCACATTGCTACATTGGGTTGGGGTATATGGCAGAAATCAGGACAGAATAATCTGCGACCAGTTCATTCTATGTATGTGGAGAGGATGTGAAGAAAACATGTGTGCCATAGATGAGTATAAATGTTGGTACTGAAGGCGTTCGTTACAATTTGGAGCGAGTTACTTCCCACTGGAGCATTGGAAAGCTTGTCAGCTTTGCTTTGTTGATAGTGCATTTCAGAAGATTCGGAAAAGTAAACAACCGCAACAGTTAAAGGGAGCAGCTCACTTACACAGATGACCCCCATTTAGTAGAACGGAGATAAGTATGACTGGACCATTCGGGAAGAAAACGTTAAACGACATTGGAAAATTTAGGAATAAGTTGGGGCATACCATCATTCAAGTTTAAGCAATATCACCTGAAATGCAACAATTCAGCAGTTATTACGCAAAAAAAAATCGAAACTGGGGGGTACAGTATAGCCGAAAAAAATCGAAAAGAGCATGAAGACTTCTGGAGAGAAAAAGGATTGAAGCGAGCACTGATCAAAAGTCCGAAGAGCCTGATATGATTGACGTGGTGATGGATTAGAAGAAGGGATGTGCAGGAAGGATTTGTGGAACACCATCGTCCCCGTCCACAATACGTGTGCGGAAAAAAGTGTAGGGAAAACATTTTGCGATGCAAAGCGACGCAGTCAACGACGTGCCGGACGAATCCTTGACAGTTCGAAATGGCGGACGCTGAAGTCCCCGAGGTAGTGCGACCGAAGAATCGGTTCCATGTTATAGTCCAGAAGAGTGAAAAATTCAGACGGATTATTACCTTCCAGTGAAGTATACATGAAATATTTTTGCGGGGGTAGACAAAATGTGAGCAAAAAATATTAGGAGCTGTGGATAAAGACATCAAGGAATGAGAAGTCTGAAGTGGAGAACAATGAGTGAATAAAAGCATGGACTACCTCTAAAATCAAAACGATGAGAGAGAACGTAGTTAGAAAGTCACAAACAGGTAAATTCAGTGTCGATGAAAAGTTTAGTTTCCGTTAAAAACAGGATGGAAGGGGATTCTGAGGTAAACTGAACTGACATTCCTCTTCAAGTCGCGAATGTTGCTGGATGCACATGAATAGCTTATCAGAGCACATCAATCAGTCATGCTTTCTGGTTTTTGAAGACCAACCATTCAAACCAGGAGTTTGGAAAGATAAACCACATAAAGCACCCAAAGGATGATTGCTGATGCTTCCCAAGATGAGAGCATAGGCTGCAATCTGGGCCTACCAACCCACCAAAGGTACCCAGAGGCTCATTTAGATATAAGTTGTTCCAACATGAGAATGCATTCGAAAACTATGTGAAGCAACCACAACCTTTGTTTTAGAATATTTTAGCATTTAATTGAGCAACTCACAAACCGAAGCCTAATCCTATTGAAAATGTATGGGACGTCGTCGTAATACGTCTGCGCGCCTCCAACCGTGTTCCAGAGTGTGGGGATGCTCCAGTACTAATCCACAAAGAGTGAGATCTCGAAGCCCATAACGTTGAAAGTCTGACCAATATAAAGGCCAGTGAGTTTGTTGAAACCTCTGCCCCGACGAATTGCTGATGTGGCTTCTTAAGGATTTCGCACCATCTAGGCATTTTACATACTAACTGGAGTTTATTGCTCAATATCAATACTATATATATATATATCCACTCAGCGTGAGGGCTCGTTCATCTTTTTTCCAAATGTACATTTCTTATGTTGAGGAAGAAAAGAGAGTGGTCACCTGAGAGGTTTGATGATCAACCAGAGATACCCACAATAAACCAAAACCTTAGACCAACAATAGGTTTTTCTCTCTCAAAATTTTATACGGTCCCCAGGTGAACGTAACTGTGTACACAGCACGTGTACACAATGGACAAATTAGTTAGTGTAAACGATCGCGTGCGACGGAAATCTATGACCACCCGCCCTTGAACTGCTCAACAACATTATGCGTACATATGCGACCATCAGAGAAACAATTATGGTGAGATCGTATGACGCTGGCCTCAAGGCCACCGAAATGTTTCACCAAATTGGACGTTTGAAACGAAAACATCGTCGTCATTGAAGTCTGATAAATCTCGGTTAGTTTACACTGTGTTGATATGAACTAGTGTTGTCTCCGCAGTTTAGTGGAATGCAACGATTCGTTGACGGCTCACAAAGAACAAACATCCATTTTCGAGCATCGTGGTTTTCGGAGTATGTCGACGACTTGAAAGGTGACCAGCAAAGTTTGCAATTCACATGAACCGCACATCATGTCTTGCGTACATCATTCACTGTTGAGGTCAAGGCTGGGACAATGGACGATAACTTGATTAACGTGCGACGACATGGGTCAGATACACTTAAGTCTTGTTCTTTAACTAACTGGACAATCATAAGACTACTGGTGAGTAGATGTTGCTAGATCCAGGAAATCTAAGTCACAGGTCATTCGTCCTCAGTAGATCTAATCACCTGGGTTTAGGTATCCCATTGGGTGACATATGGGACTATTCATGACGGGAACATTCAACCAACGAACGGTTCGAACAGCCAGTGAACTTTATGTGAACCAACTGTCGATTCATTCACTTGTCCCTGTCTCTCTCAAAACTAGACAACTTGGTAACTTACTCACTCGACAAGGCGAACCATCTGTGGCAGAGTCAAAACGATTCCCAACAAAAAATCTCTCAAGTGTTTAGCAAAATTTTCTGATACACCTGTTAAATTTTTTATACATTCATCTGACTACTGTTTTAACATTCATCTAACCCAATGAAGGGCCTGATAATTACGATTCCGGTAAATTCGTCTAACATCTGGATTTGTCAGTCTTTCAGTTGATAAGCGTTGTCCTCGAAAACGAAGGGAGAAGCGACTCCGGACGAGCGCGTCGTCCGGAGTTCACGAATGTGTTCCAAAACGAGTGGCAGTCAGTTAGTGGTCATGATGGGAGTGTGATCAATTTGAGTTTGTAGCCGGCACGTCATCAGAGGACACCATGTGGCCAGACGACTTCGGCTATTTCGGAACTTAGTACTGCATGAAAACAGTCTGTGGTCAGCACATCACTGACGCATTCGTTCACCATTGTCCGTACTACCGAGTCGAATCCATGTCCACCACTTAATCCAGTCTCAGATGCTCCAAGCCTTCCACTTGTGCATTCAGATCTCCGGTAACCACAACGAGCTTCTGGTTCGCCGCAACAGGACATTCAAGACGTCATAAAACTTGTCTTTTGATGGTGTCAGAGCCACCGTCAGTTGGGGCGTAAAGACACACGACAAACAGACATCGAGCAACTTCCCGCTTATGGAACTCCTTCAGACGTTGCCAGACAAACCGCACAGAAGTCTCACCGCGTATCCAGTCAAGCAAGAATTCTTCCACCCGGTGACATCGGACGATACTAACCCTTGCACAACCTGCCACAGTAGCCTCTGGATCGCCAAAGGTGCGCATTCGGAAGCGAGTGGATAGTGATGGGGTGATCAGCTAAACTATTGTGCATGCATCTTGAACTATTGTTTCTGATACACGGAGTACTAACCAACAAACGTATTCGCGTTGGCAACTTCCTGCTATCAAACTTATGGCCCCAGGACAGTTCACATCAACGATAGAGGACATTGGCAGACATGGTTTATTTACACGCTACTGTTGCTGCTTTTGTAGACAGTTCATGGATGAATAACCGAATGGCACCTCGGGCGCTAGACGTTAAGAAAATCTGACATGTCTTTTGCGTGCTAAAAATAATTTCACCCTAAAGACTACCGCAAGTGTGATTTTCGATCACATCGATTGGTTGGTCTGCAAATCTGGGGTTCGGAACTAACACTACCACTTTCCATTTCACATACGTAAAATGCATATGGTATCTGGCAGCACAATTAGTTACGTGAAGCGAAGTATGGCGGCTAATCTCAGAGAGGAGTGGTTACTCATTAGTTACAGATAAGCGGTCATCTTAAAGGAGAAGGCAACTAATCAGGTCACGAAATTTATACTGACAACAAAGTTGGAAAGTCGCAAAATGGGATACTGCCAAAGTGCTCAGATTGGGCAAAGATTGGGTATAGATATTTCTATACGAACTTCGCGCACAGCGCTTTGTTTGAAAAAATCAATCATTGAAACAGGACTCCTCTGAACACTGCTCATCGACCTAGTATCTGACAATCTTCGAAGTGAAAACGAACTTCCAAAGGATATTCTATTACCCGTTATTATTTGATTTAAACCAACCATAAGCAATGGCACACTCCAACTCACCGGTAAATGACATCCGGATTGCACGGAGGTACAGCTCTTTCAGACTGTGATTTCTTATGAGACCATCGCACAAGATTTCAGTCCCCTCGTCACGAATTCCAGGGTTGTTGCTCAGATCCAGACTAACAAGACCTCCAACTAGAGGAACCAATCGCTGGGGGGTTTGCATGAGAAGCAACGCAACAATCTGCATCCCAGAAGCCGTTAAGCCGTTGTTGGCCACACAGAGTCGTTCCAACCCACGCACACACACTGATACTTCGTCTGATGAGTGAGTGTAAGAGCTGGAACAGTCCTCGGTGGGGATGGAGGACACATCTTCAACTGCTTCCTGTCCTGTTACGGTTGGCTGCTCTGAGTGAACTTGGCGTAAGCGGTTACGATAACATTGTAGCAGGCCAGTGCATAATACACGCAGGCCATCATCCTAATCAAGGAGGAGGTGAACGAAAGATATCAGTAACCTGGTGATCAATGTGAAACAAGTTCAATAGGCCGAACCGGATCGGTGGGAAGCAGAAAGAGAAATTGAGCTACAAGAGGAATGCCTGTAAAACGGACGCATGTTTAGAAGGAATTACCCAAGCTAAAATAGAATATGGAAAGATTCATCTCGAAAGCACATCCACACTCATCCTGCACCGGTGACCGCAGTTACCTAAGAATGGTTAAATTTAGCTTCAAAATGAGACGGTCCTGTTGGATCTGGCGGTAAAGTAAGTTCAAAAGTTTTTCGAATGCTTCGGTATAAGTGAATTTCCCATAGCCACCTGATTATGGCCATAAGTAGCAGGTGAAACTAATCGGATGGGGTAAGGCGGCCTACGATGAGTTCGTGATATCCAGGGTTCAGTAAATGGTCATCCGTGCCATTATGGTTCAGTTTGCGCTGGCCGTTTACCATGGAGTAGTACTCCGTATCAGGTGCTGTCATCACTGATGTCATGCTGTGTGTTACAAGGAATCTGCCTCCCAAAAGAGAGTCCGCGCAGATCTGGGATTATAACTGTTTACAATCGTCGAGCTACAGAAGAAAACTGAGGATGCCCGTCGCCTTCTCATACCGAAGATGCTAAGCACGGCTCACGCGGCTGTACGTCACGAGATTATGATCTTACGCGCTCGTACAAAAAGAAGAAACATCAGAACCCCTGATGGAAAACCATTCACATGTATTTCTTTACGACTGATTCCGATGCACTCAGATGCACTTGTGTACGAGATTAGGATCTTACGCGCTCGTACAAAAAGAAGAAACATCAGAACCCCTGATGGAAAACCATTCACATGTATTTCTTTACGACTGATTCCGATGCACTCAGATGCACTTGTGTCACTGTCAAGCCCCCAAGCCTTCCTACAAGAAACTGTTCGTGTAGGAATTTGGCGCAACGGTTCCGAAAATACATGCTGATGACACAACACAAGATTGGTTGCCCCAATTCTGGAACACTTGAAAGAACATGCACCTCTGAAGCCTAACTAGGCTCCCATTTTGGGAATCATGTCCATAAAAATGACGTAAATTGTGTTCAGAAACCCATGCACCTTGTCCAGAATCAACTAAATAGTTTTTTATCTGAAAGAAGGTTTGAGGAAACTGTAATTCAACAGCAAATTTTCGGTTAGTTTCAAATATTTTCACGAGAAGCTAAAGAGACATCATCTTAGTTCGCTACTCAGATCTACAAAATACCTCAAATATGCTACCTCAGTACGGCGAAACCGCTGCAAAAGCGGTCGCTTTTCCGAACAACATAGGTTTACGCCCACATAAAACTCACCAATGAAGAACGGGCATGACTAATCAGGTTTCGGCTAGAATACAGAGACTGAGACATTCTGAATGTTACCGTCAACGTCGATAGCAAACTTCATAGGCTGAACGTTTTCCAACATAACCGATTGGGTTGCAGAAACGATCTCACCCAGCTAAGAATCAGATAAGAATGGCCGTGTGGTTTGACAGTGGATTTTCTTCATCGAAATGACCATGAGTTCGACTCCGGTGAACGTATATCCCAGCCCTAGTTTCCCTAACTGCGGATAAAACTGGTAGGGTTGGCAGATGGTATCGAACAATTCATGACTCTTCAAAGCTATTGAAAACTACTAGGTATCCAACCATCGCGTCTTTTCACTGATTCACTGCTTGCCAACCGAGCTCTAGGATAATACAACGTCGACTGAGAGGCCGTGTGGATACCAACTATCAGCAATCCGATGATCAGCTCAGGCTTTAACCTGTGAGAAATATCGAGTTAGTAAAGCTAACGCTTTGCACGCCAGAGAACCCGTGCAAAATGCAGGTTCGGAACTGAACGCTAGGTGTAAAGCGAACTTACCCCGAGATTATTGTTCGACACATCCAGGTCTATGAGAAAGCCTATACCACCAACCGGCAACAATTCTTCGGGTGGGGTGGGGCTCTCAGAAGCTTCTACTGACGTGTCCTTTCTTGACGGCGACATATGGCTTGGAGGGTGCGTTACTCGTGGGACCAGAATCTGATGGCGTATGAGCATCAATAGAGTTTCTGCATCCGTAACGTTAAGCTTGTTAAATGATAAGTCCAACTTCAATTCCCAAATGGATGGGCGCTTGTTGGACAATCTGGTCACATCAGTTCGGGTGGGTCTCGTATGGCGACCGTTTGATTGGCGTCTGTGATTTCGAGCACCCCCTGAGGATTTGTCCCGTCCAGGCGGTTCTAGACTGGTTGAGGACAAGAGGAGTCGAAGCCAACGAACCAGACCGAATAGAGCCTGGCCAGAAAGATTGCAGTCTCGTAAAGACAAGCAGTCCAAGCACAGACCAAAGAAGCTAAGTCCCAGAAAATTGCTGACACTCAGGGGAGTGTGACTGAGCGCGAATCGGCACAGTTCAGAAGACTGCAAGAGAAAAGAGTCATGATATCTTACTAGCAAACTTGATAAGTTGATCACATGTGAGCTATCAGAATCTGTGTGCTGCTCTTGTGTAACGAAATCAATCGGCCTCAGGAAGTGTAGACTGTAGTCAATGTCGAATCCGGGATCCCAAAGCAAAAATAGGCACCGAATAAAACGACTTCCGTCGGGATCAAAATTGTTAGAACAATAACTAGACACTCATGGCTGAGAAGTACCTTAAAAGAATCGGATGCATTTAAACATACATTGAAAAGCTAAGTAATTGGTTATCGACATGGATCTCAAACGAATTGGCTCACTGAGCGGATGTCCATGACATCCAACAACCGACTGCACCCTTGATGAACGTGTGTGACTGCGAGGCAAACTCGAAACGGGTACGTCTGTTCTAAGCTTATTTACGTTTGTGGGGTGAAAATGGCATCCCATTCCTTATCTAGTGAGAGGAACCTATATCATGTACCAGCATGAACGACGAATTCGAGGACTAGAATCTCCCCAGGAATCCGTAAGATGTGCACTGCTGACGATTTCCAACAAGAAGAGCTTGGTATCCAACAGTCTACCGGCTACATGGAGTTTGAAGCTGCTACCGACTCCGTTAGTAAAATGGTCAGCTCAAACGGAACACCCGAAGGGATTTAGCAAGGGATATAGAACTCACGCGCCGTAAGAACGTCACGCACCGGGTCCACGCCTGACTGGGATGCATTCGGTCCAAATTGAGCGTAACGCTGAGCTCGTTACACGTTTCGTAATGCAACAGCATGTCGAAAAATGCTACGGCAGACTACATAAGAGAGGGAAGAACCGACAAGAATAGTTAAATAGACAAGTAAAGAAATGGATCAAAGACTTCGAAAAAACAGTGTGCATTCCAAAACTGTGAAAACACAAAGATCGCAACAGCCGATACACCGATGGAAAAGCGAAACAAGCTACTGACCTGCAAGGAAATTCATCCGGTGTGAAGTTTTTTCCTTAAATGAAATGACTAGAAAGAAACCCTATAGTTGTTCAAACCACAATCTACAAATATGTGCTGAGCACTGCTCCGCATTTACCGCTAATTACAAAGTTCTAAAAAGGAAAAAAAAGAGAATAGGTACCTGGTCATCTAGATAAGTGCCCTCGAAGTCAAGTTCCCGAAAATGCACTCGGCGGAATATCTCCTCCAGTGTCTCGACTTGTAACCGATTAAGGCGAATACCTGAATGCATGAAAGGAAAGAACAAGCTCAACGACTGAAAAGTCATTTGAAAAACGTAGTAAGTATATGGACACTGTGGAGTGTCGGCATTTGGTTTTTGTCTCTTCAGCCGTATTGATAAAACCCGTCAATTTTACATCGTAAAAAGGATTAGGTAGGAAGAGTGCAGAGGAACAGGCTCTGGAGAAGCTTGCAAGCACTGACCAGCCTCGAAGTTGGTCTGGAACAAGTTGTGCTCAGGACATGGCTAACTGCTCATGAAAAGCACACTAAAATCAACATAGGTCAGCTTAAGGGAAATGAACACCCAAGTTACTCATTGAATTGGACAATCACGTTTTCACTCTCCTTTGAACAGTCCTCCTCCTGTCCAGTACAAAAAGGAGGGGGATCACTGAAATCGAGTTTCACTCTTATTGAAGCTCGTCGTTGAAGGCGTCGGGCAAACCAATCACTCAAGTGTGAACACAGCCGCCTGTTCAGAGGTGATAATTCATATGCGTCCAACGTGTACTGGTGAAGTAGTGGTAACACGATCCGCTCACACGTCAAATCTCCGGAGTTCAATCCCCTGAACAGCCAGGGATATACACTGCTGATGAGCTCTAATAAGAGCCAAACTCGAGCCCAGTGCTTCCCTCTCCTTTGGTACGGACTCACCAGAATAATCACCCCAGGACAGCAGGAGGACTGTTCAAACGGGAATGATGTGAGTAGTATGAATTCTACAAACCTAGTAGCCCTTTATTTTTTCAGTCTGGAGCAAAATCGCTTTTGTCGCAAAACAAAGAAGACGGTACCGTTTGTATGGCTGCTGAACGAAACATCACGAAGACACAAAAAGCAAACAATTATTGTAAAGAAACGGAAAGGATTACTAGGTGGCACGTTTGGCAAATGAACCTGTAACTGAAACCTCGAAAGATTTAAGCACGAAACCGAATGATTCAAATGCTACCGGCTGCTGCAGAGGAAATAAACCTCTAAAAGGGCCAGTTACGGAATCCTATTGGAGCCAATTTACGAAGATAACTTGATTAGGCCAGTACTTAAAGTCGGATGATGGCGAGGCCATTCTGGTAATCTTACTGGTACATTCGTCGCCTATGGATATGACAACCTCAATAGCACGTGATGAATAGCCGATTTATATAAACGATTACACGTCGAGAAGCAGAGAATGCGTCCTAGTCGTACGGCGCTCACGGATTACTCGGTAATCTACAGTCCGACGAATACAATCATTTGCGCACCAATGTGGTTTTTACGGAAGACTCACTTGAATCGCAGCTGAGTCCCTAATGTATTATATATGGGTAGAACATAAGGTTGACGGAAACTCGAAAAATGCATCTACCTGATGAACCTCAAGAAGGGTGAAACCAGTCGTGGGCTGTCGGAGTTTTCAGCAACCTTATGAGTAGCCTTTTACATCTAGAAAATCTGCAGTCACTCTACTGTCACGAACTTAGCGCGTGGCAGCTAATTCCAGACCACACCAGACCTTTTATCTGTCGTTGTCCACAATAAGATTTAAAATACTTCTTATGCATTATCATACGGTGCAGAGTTGTGAGTCAACACACTCCAAAGACAGAAGTTTATTGAAACCAAATCTGGTAACTTACCTTTCAAGCTGAGGCGGCTGTACCGCTCATTGCAAATCGACAGATCAATGCCCTGGAAAGCAAGTAGACTGGTGATTCGGTTTGGCTGAGGGCTATAAACACACGTCAAATGAGAGTAACGATTCGCTATAACAGGCGCATAAAATCTAACTGAGAATAACTGGTTGACTTTAACCATTGCACCGGGTCGTCTAAATCAACGGAGATTCGAAACAAATTTTGAGCCAAGAAGGAGTTGCACTGCATTTCCGCAGACCTAGATAATGAGGTAACAAATGAGAACAAACTACTGCATTATGCAGATAGGAAAGCCTGCAAACCTCACACAGTAATTGGTGTACTCTGTCTTGCTGATAGGCTCACCACCCAAATGCTATCGTAAAATACATTGCTCACTGACACGACATTTGAACATGCCCGATGATTCCAAAACAGACCATAAGTAAAAGTGTCCAACCTCTAACTCTACGTGCATTTCTCGAGACTAATCACATGAGTATTGGCAACGCTCTATTGGTAATCCTCCATTAATTGTGTCAGCAAGTTCTACCGGTCGTCAATCAATTTACTGAACTACTCATCTGCGCTCAGGGAACTACGTTTAAGCAATAGCACGACTGATCAAATGGTTTCATTTCTATTGATAAATCCACCGTATCACCTTATCAACCGCCGAACTGCAAACCAGGAACACTGTTCAGCAAATCAGTTGGGCTTTCCCCGTTCTCGCGGTGGCAATAAGAAAGACGGTCGATAGCAAACTCCTGTACTTTTTGACGTACAGCAAACTGGTAAGACAGAAAATAAATACTAAGAAGTGCGTCTTTCATGGAGGGGAGCTGAAAATGTGTAAATGTGTGCTCTACCAGTTGCCTGTCTAGAAGAATAGGCTAAATCCCGATCCCAAAACCACCAGCGTGTGAAACGGCGGTAGGTAGTAACTGCTCTCGGAACTAAATCCTGCTCATCAGCGAGCACTTTAAGGAAAAGGTGATTTAGGTATCCTGGAGGGCCAGACCCATCCGAAGAACACATGAACTGGAAACAACCACCCGCCGTCAGTGGATCGTGAACTTCATTCTTGGCTCATCTGCCCTACGAAATACGTTGTGTTTTTTAATCAACCGCCACTGGAAAAGGAAATCCGGTCTTCTGGGTGTACAGTGCTCTCACAAAACACGAAATGCGAAGTGCTGGCTCCTATCCCAGCGCCGAGAACACGATTCTAGATACACAATTCATTTCATTTGGTGGCATCCGAAATTCGATGCAAACAGGAAGTAACAGCCAAAACTCTCGATTCACTTAGCGTTGACGTCTGTTGTCACTGTGGAACTCAACTCCAAGCACGGAAACTGCCCTGCATGCATCGAACAAAAGTTCCAACTGGGTAAAGAGACTCTGCCCATCAAAACACTTGGGTCTGGTTGCAGCTTGACAAGCAGGTACTTGAAAAACGTTGAGCAATTCAGCAGAATCTGGCTTGCCTGAGTGGTTTCCAGTGGATAACGGGATGTGAGCTGTTCGATTGAAGAGCCCGTTCAGAAAAAATCGAACGCTATTCGTCGTGGGTACGTACACACCTACCGAGTTTGACATAGATTCAACGAAAGACGAAAAGCTTGCGGTAAAGATAATGTGATACTAGCCGAAGACATGAATACGAACCACAAGGGCTTAGCTCTGAAGACATCAACACTGGAGGCTGTCATTGGTTTGGTGCACAGCGTTACTCCAGGTTTGGGGAATCACACCCGTTGATGTATCAATGAGTGATCACTCTGTGAGGGTAACAACCGGAAAGCTGGAGAAAACTGTCTTAACGCTGAAAGTGATTGCCAGACGCACAAACTCAAACGCACAATGTGCCGATGATATCGACATTTATGTGGCCCGTTTGGCGTGTAGTTAACCATTCCAATAGCGGCTATGATTGGTAATGTGATAATTCTCGTAATCATCACACTTGCGTGAACGTCACGGTACAGCACATCCCCACAAAAAGACTAGAACAGACAAGCACTACACTCACTTTCAATTGCTCCAAAAGGAATTCAATTGGGGCAACTTTGTACTGAAAGCAGGATTCCAAATAGGCGGCAATCAACTCCTCGCTTGTACAGTTGTCCGGAACTGGGGACAGAGAACAAATAGATGACCCAGTTTCCAACCATTTAATTCCAAAGGAACACACATACAGACTAGGGTTGCAATCCCAACGGTAACTAGGTTAAGCCATGGCACCAGCAATAAAAAAACTGTACCCTTTAGTTGTGCTTAGTTACCAAACAATCCGGATAAAGTACGAAAGCTGAAATAGTGCCGATCACGCTGGCCTTAGCAGGAGCAATGAACATGTCAAAAAGTGGACTCGAACTTACGGGCCTACCATCGTAACTCTCAAACTCGTTTGACTTGGGCAAAGTGTAAAACTGTGTAATTTTAACTGCACAGTGAGGAATCGGACTGTTTTAGTTTAATAGTGCAGGCTTTGGATTGACATGCGCAATGGTCCTAATCACGTTGACATGTACATTGGAGGGTCGCACGTTCTACTTTTTACAGGAAGATGTTTCAAACCTACCGCTTCGTTTCGTCGCAAGCCAGCTATGCTCTATCGTTTGAAGAACTTCTATTATCACAAACATACATTTAAATGGCACTGGCTTTCCAAAGCCAGAAATAACAATTCGCCGGAGTTAGATGCAGCGGTGAACTACGACAAAACGTAGTTTTTGTTCAGTTTTCATGGAATGTGGTTAGATCGGGGTACTTTCACAGGGACCGGTTTGAATTTAACTGCACTCTAGTCCCCGTTTACCTTTTCATTGACAATGGGCTATGAGTAGATCCAGATACATTGCTAGACGGGTAAAAGAAGTGCCATATCCATCAAATGAATTAGGTCATTATGTTTACCCCCTTGCTCACAAGTAAGACCAATAGTTCTTGTTTTGGAAAACCATGAGATAATTTCTAGCATCTCTCTTCGACGGCACTCGAGTTTTATAGCAACATCCGACTCTATTCCCATTGGAAACCGACTGCAATCTGTGTAACCACCGTCTCAACCTCGTCCAGAAGCCGTTTTATTGTCCATTAGCCCAACTGGAGTCGCATCGAATGACAGTATTCTCCACCTTCAAAGATGAATTCACATCCGAGCTTCGGAGGTTTCCTATTCCCATTTATCTGACATGAAAGTGCTAGGGGACATTAAATTGACAAGTAGCTTCACTTCACAATGCGGTATAAAAACAGTCAAACTGAATCCAAGAAACAGCTGCAATCGGCTAGGGGATTCACGAGACGAATGTAATTAGCCTTCCCTGAAATCGGTTAAATCCACACAAAAGTCGTCCGGCGGATTCGTTCTTCTTGACACTGACGGGGGATTTCGAGGTTTCGGATTTGGATTCGACCGAAAAAGCCAAAAGGCTACATAAAATTGAAAATCCGTCCAATTCGGTGATTGGCCATGTAAAGCTCAAAGCTCCCGAATTCAAGTTTGGATATCCTGTAATTCGGTTATGAATGGCTTATCAGCAACGAGAGATAATAACTGTCATTCATCGTTGAATCGAATAACTAGTGTCACAGGCCGGTGGTGCATGCCTTGTAGAGTCGGGACTCCTTAGGATAGAGCTAGGGTACTCGTTAAAGATCTTGACATCCCAAGAGATTCTATATGCGTACCGTTGATGACTGCCAACAGAGATCGAATAGAAAAACGGCGCCGTCGGCTTTCTGGCAAACATTAATTGGAGATTCAGGATAAAATCCACCTTCGATTCGAATTTGTCCCAAAAAGCCATGATAAAGGTACACATGCTCCATCACTTGCTAGTGTGAATGATTTGGGACCCAAGTGCCAAATAATGGAAATAGGTTGACGAAACTGTGTGAAAATCCTGAACAGAATACAGAGCAACAAGTTGTAGTGGAAACGCGGGTGGAAACTATGATTTGAGCTACCAGTCTTTCGATCCCACGTTAGAAACGTGTATTGTTGTCATTTTGGGAATCAAGCAGGAGCTTAAGACTAGGTCCACTTCCTTGAGCCAGTAAGGACAAGATGTTGCGTTATCCGTGAAAAGAACAGCAGTGGAACAGCTAACATAGTGAACAAAAAACAAGCAAAAAATTCAAGAATGGCTATTACCTGGGCGAAACGGTTCTAAATAGTCCGAGATCACCTCATCGTCCGGAAAGCGCACGCGACGCTTGGTCTTTTGTGGTTCGTCCGACTTCGACTTAGTTGGCTGAAGTTGGTCGTAACCACAGTGGATGCTGGACAATATGTCACCGCCACCGGCAGTGGCATCCCGACTGTCACCGTCAGTCGTCATCATCGGTTCACAAGCAAGCCGATGGAAAACATGTAGCCTCTATTCCAAGCTGCATTTAAGGGTTAATTATCCATCCAAGAGTAATATCGTTCGTAAAGTCTATATTAGAAAAGCATGGATATATGAAGCACTAACCAATGATAACAGATAATTTTGTAACGTCAGGAAGATATTACCATCTCCTCTAGACTTCTAATCCAGTTAAGCTCAGCTTTTAGGCTAAAAGCCGTGAAACAAAAGTACGTTGACTCCAGCTGCTAAAGACTCATTTACCCATAATAGGGAGAACAGTGAGTAAACAGTTAAAAACTCGGGGTAGCAGCTCAGCTGATTTAATGACACCGATTATAATTCCCTAGTCGCTATACAGTACGATGGCTGCGACCAGCGTGAAAATTAAAGACTCACATACATCATGGGATCAACTTTTAGTCATTTTCGTACTTCATACGGCTGCAGTAAGAAAACTCCGTGAGGTAGGCCTGACCATATTAGCCCATGAATAGTGTCTAGTATATCTGCCGTACTCTCCTTTCAAAAACAAACACGCCTAGTGCTTTAGGATTTTTTACAGGACCAACAAGTGCCACTATCCCTTTAATCGCGGTTTACTAACCACTGTGTGTCGCAAACCGCTTTGTGATAGCCAAGTGGTCCACGACCATCCCCCCTCCACACTTGCAGTTACTATGTCACCCCAGTTAGTACACAGTCAGGCTGAATTGGCCGTTGTTCTAGGTTCTGATCGACTTGCTGACAACGTAAACGCAGTCCACTTATTTGTGAACCCTCAGTGTTTGTAAATTCAGTCTTCGCCATTTGCAAATAACAGCCTAATTTGTCATCTAAGCTGTCTAGCACCAAGTTTAGACTTTCACATATCTGATGGACAGTGCTGTCGTGTAGTGCTGTCGTGCCCTTGGTTTGAATCATGGTTAACTCATTCATCTGGCTATAAACCATGCACGGAAGTGAAGCGGCCCCAGCGGTTACAGTTTTTTTCACTGAAAACGGTGGGCACAAAAGATAATAATCATTCAGCCGTAACACCCTTTCGGTGCCTACCTGCCATGCCACCAGAAGGAAGCACGAGGGTTGGGATACTACCATGCTGCCCAAGCCGAGACAGGGGAAGTCGAGAGGCAGACGTCGGGTTCGAACCACGGACCTTCCGGCCAGTAAATTCGTGCTCTAACCACTGAGCCATCTCGTCCGAGTGGGTACAAGAACCACCACATGCAGAAGACGATGGCCCAATCAGTCCACTGATGTCAAATTATCGTTTGTCCATATGACAGGGAATGAGAGAGCTACGCACAGAAGGCTATTCCTTTGAGGTGGGGTCGCCAATGGTCATTTACATTGTTATCCACCAGCATTCTCTCAATCTTTAGGACTTTCAGCACTCTGTGTTTCGAAAAGCTGCGTGGACCAGCATAATCGTTTGAGTTTAGTACAATCTCCACGGCATCAATGAGATCTGATGATCGTGAAGAGATCCAGTGTTTATTAGGGTGAGCGAGCCAACTCGAGTAAACGGTGTTGTAATCAGCGAAAGTGGCTTAGTACACTTTTTCCATGCAGAGCAACCTTACAGTGGATCTCCGTTGAGCCCTGAGAGGTCTTCGGCCAATCAACTCTATGCTGTTAGGTTGCAGATACTTCGCAGACACGTGACCGAACAACCCTGCATTAACCGCGTGTTTCACAGGAAAAGCGGACTGACACATGTGTCCGCACAAAACCGTACTGAGACAAATGGTTCACTAAAGAATGAACGACAACCTTGAAAGACAGTACGAAGAACTTGGATGTTGTTGGCGTGGTATGCCTTCCGGGAAGGGCCCCGGCATCTCGCCTGCGCCTGACTGGAGACCCTGAAAGAAATGGTGGTTGACCGACGACAGTGGCGTTCGTGCTCTTTATTACTTTCTAGATTGACTGACTGAGCACTTGGAGGTGCCGGTAATTCAGAATGTTTGCCCTTGGACATGCAGTCACTGAAGGCGCCACTTACAATCCAGAGAAAGCCATTCGAAGTTGTGGGTCGTTTTATGTATCTTGAAAGTTGTATTAGTTCTGATTTCAGAGTAACAGACGAAGTCAATGCACGAAACTGCAAGGCTCGGGTCGCGTTTGCTAATTTGAGACACCTATGGAGTCAAAGCGGTATACCCCTGAATCTCAAGTGACGTGTGTATAAGGCAACAGTGCGGGGTGTTTGGTTGTATGACTGTGAGACCTGGCCTGTTCAAGCAACCGAACTGAGACGTCTTCAGGTGTTCGATCATCGCTGGCTCAGAACCATAGCTCGTGCGGGTTGATTTCGGCGAGTCCGTAACGAGGCTATCACAAAGCGAGTTTTCGTTTGTTCAACGGAGACTTTCACTGAAGAATGTGTCCAGCACTAGAAGTTGCGTTGGTTAGGCCATGTATTGCGTATACCGAACCAATTTGCTGAAGAGTGCTGTTTTCCCTATCCGATTCAGAGTGACGGAAGCAGAGAGGCGGCTAACGCTTGACCTGGCAAAAAGGTATGAAAGAAATTACGAAACATTTGGGTGCTGCCGATGCTACTCGCCTTCCAGGATGGGAACCGCGTGAACCCAGCTGTGTCTGATTGGAGGCGCTGCAAGATATGGCTGCCAAACGATATCAACAGCGTTCTTGTTCTTTCTATCCGGATTAGCTGAATGAGTGTCTGGAGGTGTAAACACATCGAAATGATTTTAGTAAGTTGGCACTAAGTCCCTTTTCCGTCCACTTTTATTCTTTCCTTCACAATATGGCTTCCAAAAAATCATGTTCGTACGGCAGCGAAGCATCAGTGTTGAACACTGATGTCATGCAGTCGATGATGATGATGATGGTGATGATGATAATGATGACATTTCACCCTGTCGGGTCTTACAAAAGTCTCACAACCGCGTGGTCATGTTTTCCAAATGGAACCTTAATTTGCAGACGCCCATTCCTACTCAATATATCGTAAAAAAAAGATAAGATGTACAGCTGGCTTGACGCACTCTCCAGGTCAAGATAGCTCAGTGGTTGAGGCGCGAAACCACTGAATGAAATGCGGCGTTTCGATGATTCCTGTCCGTGTTCGGGCAACCTGGCAGCACCTCAGCCCTTGTGCCTCCTCTGAGTCTTGTACCTTGTACCAAAAGGGTGCCAAAGGTGAGCGACTACACTTCGGCGGGTTATTGTCATATGCATGCTGGACAGGAGGTTGCGTATGGAGGAATTCTAGCATTCTTGCCCTAAAAGTTTTGCTAGCATCGAATTCACTTCCGCAGTCCATTTCTGGTGTGTCTAAATCACCCGCGATAAGTATTTTAAGGTGCCATGTGGTAGGTAGGCAACGTTGCACGTGGGCTTTGACAGATACAGGCCACTATCAGTCGTGCATTTCGTCAGGTTACTACTACCCAGAATGATCTTATATTCAGTAAATGCAGGGGCTTGTCGTGACATCGTGCATGCCACAACCTTGCCTAGTGTCAGTTTTGTCCACTGATTATTTGTTGCGTTTCCTCATTGTGCTTTTCAGGTCTCAACCAGATCTCAATTATCGCAAAGATCTCTCGTTTGCGCATGCGGACTTAGAGCCTAGGTCATCTACCATCCCTGTCATCATCCCGGACTCTTTTTGTCTTACAGTACAGGGGGAATTTCTACTCAGCCTTTGTAACCAAGCGACCCTGCTGTTTCCTGAAGCAGGGTTAGCTTCATTTCCGAAACTTGTCCGTGATTTTCCACCAATCTACTTCCTGCAGGCGTAGACCCTGTGCTTGACACTCAGGGGTTGTTGATTGATTGCAGCGCACTAGGCTTCTCATCAGTACGTCACTAAACAAGGCCTTTGGGTATGCTGCTCGATATGTACTTTCTACCTCGGGAGGATGAGAAGAATCGCTGTAATAACACTCCTTCGGCTCGTTGCTCGTGCTCCTCCAGGTCCACTTTGTGTTGCCCGGAGAGTTATAGTCCCGTAGGTGAGACTGTGTCCTGTCAGCCGTGGCTAAAGACTTTACAAGCTAAACAGGTTTATTGCAGTTTATCATGACGGCCGTATAGAGGATAAAACCACTTCGATAAATCCCGCATCCAGGATGATACCACAGCTCACAAAGGTGACACTGGATGCCTTCAGTCGCGACAGTATGTGGGTGTTTTGCGTTCCCACACTGCAAGCAGTCGGACTGAAGTATCTGAGACGTGAGAACAGAACCAGTAGTTTTCGGACTTTTGTCAGAATCCCCTCGTTTAAATTGGGACTGAACAAATAAAAACCGATAAAATAGAGACACTTGCAAATTAGGAGTTCTACTTAATTCTGACTGCACACAGGTTAGAATTGGTCACAGGTCAGGAGAGAATACAACGCACACTCGCCCAGGAAGCGAGAGGTCATTGGATCGATTCTCATCCAAGGAATTCTTCTCGTTCGCACTGTGTTTGGGCCCGTATTTAAGATCCTTCAAATCTCTGCCTCCCGTGTATGGGTTCAAAATCAGTGCCCTACGGGTAACTGGGCGATATTAACGTCTGACCAAATATGGAAGTCACAGAAGAGACTCACCAATGGCACTGGGACATCAAACGCTGATCCATTAGGTATAAGTGTGATGAATCAATGCGAGCTCAAGTGCAAGTGTGAGACGAAGGGCAGCACTCGCCATAGTTCAACTGCTAGAGCGCTCGTCCGGTAAGCGAGCGATCGCTGCTTCGACTACCGTCTAAGGACTCTGTGTTTTCGTTTGCACTGTGTGCTTGGATCCAAATTCAAAATACAGAAGGTGCCTAGGCTTAAGCAAACCGCTGATAGGTTCAGTAGGCACAAGTACGAAGGCGAAGACTTGTCGCTTCCGCACGTAGATTCTTGGTGAGCAGCTAAAAGTTATGGAGGCAGCTGTCCTCTTCCATTTACCACACCATTATCAGAGACAGCAACGCCAATATCGACACTAATGCTTCACTGTCGCACAACCGTAAAGTACATCTAGTTGTATTTGAAGCCTTAAAGTGAAAAAAAAGAGTGGGTGAGGGAGGGGACCTAGTGCTGGCCTATGTCAAGCATTCTGTAGTGCCTACAATCAATCAGACAATCTGGAAAGAAACTGACAGCACGAACGCCACTGACACCGAGTGGCCGGCAATTCTCGCAATGTATCCAGCTAAGCACAGGCGGGGTCACGGGGAACCCATCCTGGAAGGCGTACAACACCAAAAACACCCAAACTCTTCGTAATCTCTTTCACCCTCTTCTGCCAAGTCACACGCTGTCCAATTCTGAAGGAGGCACGTAGAACACTCGTCTCGGCAAACGGTGTTTCGACATGCGTGGAACATGGCTGAGCCATCGTAGTCAATGGTGCTGGATGTTTTCTACTGCACAACCAGATACCCTTTTTCCAATCCGTTGACACCATCCAAAATCAACAACGCTTCTGAGGCTTCTGTGATCAAAAACCTCAAGATGCCTCACATCACCCGTCCGCATCACCGCCTCACATCACTTCTCGCACCCATACAACAACACAGTCCTTACTGCAGCCTGGTACACGCGACCCTCAAGACCCAGTGGTATGCCTTTTTGAGACCAAAAGTGGCGCAAATCAGCAAACGTGATTCGGGCCTTTGAGATTCTTTCATTGACTTCATCAGACACATCTCCGTCAGGGCCAATACAACTACCGAAGTATGTAAAATTCTCCACAACCTCCAGTGATTCTTTTTGAGTTGTAATGGGTACGACAGCGAAGCACCAGTGTTGAACGCTGATGTCGTGCTGTCGATGATGATGAGATGCAAGGCGCATGTCGAAAGACGGTATGACGGTGGTCAGCCTATTCAACAGGGCCTGTACTTCACCTTGGTCTTCAAAGCTGAGGGCGATGCCGTCTGCGTACTCCAAATCGACAACGTTCCAACCAGCAACAATTTGAACGCCGAAGTTTTGAAGACCTTCCAGCGTTCGCATCAGTATTTCATCAGCGACGAAGAAGAACAAGAATGGAGAGAGTAGGCATCCACGTCAGACACCACTTATTGTAGGGAGGCTTTTGGAAAGTTCATCATACGCTCTCACACGCCCAGAAGTATGTGAATATAAGGATCGGATTTATGTTCACAAACTTCTGGGGCATACTCTTCTGAGCACTGACCCGTCGACAGAATCGAACGAACCCTTGAAGCCAAAGAACACCAAGATTGTGGGTCATCTATACATACGGAGTTGCTCTAACACCTGACGGAGTGTGGAAATGTGGTCAACGCAGTCTCTACGCGGTCGAAATCCCGCTCGGTGCTCACGGGTCGAGGATTAGCGTGCCGCTGTAAGACGCCAAAGAATCAATGACGCCAGAAACCTGTTATAACGGGATTCGAACACCACTGTGGTTACCACAGTCACTTTCGAGTATCCCTTTTGAAAATGAATACTACTATCGACTCACCCCAGTTGTCTGGAACAGTCTCTTACTGCCAGGTAGACAAAAAAAGGCTAGACAGGCACTGACTGCGGAATCCGCGACTATACTTGAACAGAGCAGGTGGAAAGTCATCAGGACCCCGAGTGACGTCTGATTATGACGACTGGGTGGAGATATACACTCGGATACTTATGAGGAGGAAAACGGCTCCACATTCACTGTCCACCTTTCTGTTGAAGGTCAGGATTCCGGATTGGAGGTGCCCAGCGGTCCAAATGTTCTGCTTTGCTGCATATCAGGGAGCCAGTTTCGTCCCTGATTATTGCGTTGACAAGAGGTTTTCGAGGACCAGTCTGACGAATCAAGTGGAACAGTTTGCGGACGTTTCCAGCATTTTTTGCATCTTCCATTTCTTCGGCCTTTCGAGTACACCACGCTTCGCGGTCTGGACAGACACTCAGTCTCACCTGGCACAGGATAATGCGTCGAGTGGAGTTGTGGTCGCGGCCAAGGGGAATCTGTCCCCGGGCCTCCAGCAACGACATAGTCCTATCAGAGATACAACCTTTGGATGAAGTTGGCTGGGTTGTACCGCGAACAGAAGTTCCGGCTGAGTAGCGCTTTGGATATCTGTTCCCAGTGGCCGTTTATATCCGACATCGGACTGCCCCGTAGGTGTTCGAGGGGCTGGTTCTAATAGTTTCGTTTGATTTCTGGGCCCACTAGCTGCTCGATGGCTAAGCGAGGTGTGCGCGTTCTGCGTAGACCTGAAAAGTGCCATGAAAAGCACCAACGTACAAGTGGATGGTCGGGGTCCGCGCTGGTGTTCCAGAAGGGGCGGCAGGCGGTGATCGACCTTCGCCACCGATAACTCACGGCGATGTGGTCTATTTGGTACAAGTGGATGGTCGGGGTCCGCGCTGGTGTTCCAGAAGGGGCGGCAGGCGGTGATCGACCCTCGCCACCGATAAGTGACGGCGATGTAGTTTGTTTAGACTCGGGGCTGGTCCGTTGTTGTGTACCACATTTTCAAACGATCTCCGGCGTTCCGGAAATTGGTACTGCAAAGAAACGGCCTGTAACCGGTAACATTCGAAGCAGGCTATCTCTGTTGTTCGTGCGTCTCATGTACAATCCAAGACGACTACCCAATCGGGCCTCAGCCGCACCTGGTCTACCTGCCTGGGCGTTCATATCATCAGCAACCACAACGATGTCTGAGCTCTTGGCCGGTTGTAAAAGAGCACCTAGATGGTCATAGAAAATGTCTTTGATAGATTCACAGCTACGGTCAGTTGGGGAATAAGCAGACACAATAAACAGGTTACGATGAATCTCACTTCCTCTAGGTTCGCTCACAGACGTTGCCAAACGAATCGCGTCGAGACGACTATCAACGAATATCCAATCAAGCAGAGACGTTTCCGCTCGGCCGCTCAATACGAGAACATCGAGCTGCATCACCAGAGGTGCGCAGCCGGAACCTGGAAGAGAGCGAGGGGACAGTCCACTCATAGTGCTTACGTCCTTTACCTTGTTTCTGACAGATAGCAGAGGAAATCCAGCATACGAGGAGCCAAATGTTGTCGTGATTGCTTGGGTGTGCAAACATTAAAGGCGGCTAAGTAGACAGGCCTTCGGGGTTTGGAAACAGACTTCGGTGTGTTTAGGGTTGTCACTGAAGTTGAATGTGATGCACGGCAACAAAAATCGTCAGTCCTAGTGATGGGACCTGCGGAGAGAGTATCCAAACTTGAGTGGGGTGGGTTAGGAGAGGGAAAATGCGAAAGAAGGGAGGTGTCAGCAATATCGTGTTTTTGCTTACCCACCCTGCTGTATGCAGAAAGTAAGGCGACCCGGCCGGTGACCCCACGCGACGACCGACGTGGCATGAGTCTCTTTGTACGTGTGTAACTGATGGTGGTAGGTGGGCTGGAATACTGCCAGGGGGCCCACACCTAGACAGGAGGACACCTAGGGTCCGTAACTAAAGCCTTTGGCTCATGAGACTGACCGCAAGGCAGCGGCGTTTGGCGGGAAATTCAAGTGCATTACCATTTCTATAGAACAAGTCACCAAGCATGTTTATACCCCCAACATGAAGGGCCAGGAGACTGCGTTGATCAAACCTCTAGCCATTGGCCAACTTGGTATGAGAGACTGTGAATGTCGCGCGGCCACTACCCAGTATGGCTCAGCGGGTCACGGAGGCATACAAACCGTCACACCACAGTAAGGTCCAGTCTCTTCGTGACGGTACAGTCATGACCTGTATAGCCGCTTCGAAACCTTTTTTTGTTGGGTTAGAAGCGCAGCCTAATCAGGTGTACTCATGTATGCATGTGCCGAGCATCATACGCTGGGCGTATGACAAGGGGTTTGTCGGACGGAATGAGATTACAATCGCGTATCCCTAAATGGTGGGTGGAAGAAACCAGGCTCCAGTGCAAATGCGCCAGATCTGGCCAATAGCAGCCATGTACATCGACAAGGAGCACCCCCTCGATGCCATATGCCGAGTGCCTCTGAACCGATCTGGACTAGTACCGATTGCGGAGGCCATTAGAATCCGATTGCATGACCCACTTGACTCCACAATTCGCTAACCCCTCCCCCATCCACCCCTCCCCGTTCTTACTTTTAGAGTGTACGTACCCGTTACTTTCACGTAAACTGTGCAGGTGAATTCTGATACTATACAAAGTTGTGATGTATTACCTACGGAGACCAATCGTAAAAACAAGCATCTCTTGCTTGTATCTCTTGCATCTCGTTCTTCTCATAACCTCCTCGGGTATATCTAATCGTTTACACCTTAGTGTGGATAATTCCACTGAAGACAAGATCAATGCCATTATTTTTGGAGAAGTTCAGGGATGCGGTTGATATCTTGCTTGAAGGAGTGGACAGATTTGGCGCGGACTCCAGGTTCAGGAAGCCGGTTCAAGAATTGTATTACAATTGACGACAAGTTACGTCTGGGCGGGTGGCACGCCCTCTGTGGAAAACTTTGAGCATGTGACCAAGTAGGTTGGTATTCTGGGTGAGAGTGAAAAAATGAGTGTTGCCACTAAGACCCTATAAGTGTGGGTAAGGCAGCCTCAGATTCGGTGGTACTTGACGGGAAGAGGATGAAGTTGGAGAGTCGATATGAGTAAGAAAGATGGTGAATGGCCCTAAGGGTTTTGGTAACACTATGTTCGACATCCTCCGATGTTATCTCGTCGCGTTTGAGCTAGTGAATTTGAACCCAGCTGCAGTGTTCCAAGAGAGGTAGGACAAAAGTGACGTGATCCAAGAACAATTTGTTGGGACTGATGGATGAGACGAAACGACGGATCTGATTGACCTTTCCCGTGGCTTTCACAGAGTTCAACACACATACGAATGGGAAAGGTCTGTGGAAATCCAGACGTCTAGACCCTTGATGTTGTACGGAAGGAATGAGAACAGGGCCTGAATCAACAGATATTAATAGATGATGACTATGGTTCGAACCCGACCTCCGCCTCTCGACTTTCCCTATCTAGGCCTGGGCAACCTGGCAGCCCTCGTGCTTCCTTCTGGTGGCATGGCAGCTAGGCACCGAAAGGGTGCTACAGCTGAACGATTATCTATCTAGTGGATGATGAGGCGGATTAAAAGCCACGTGCACCGCTTTCTGTTTGAGGTTGTGGATGACATTTTAGTGTGCGCACACTGAACAGTCAATGATAATAGGCTGTAGAAAAGTTGGGCCGTTGCACCGGTACGCAGTAGCGCTGAGTGATTTGGAAACAAAGAGCCAGAAAGTGTTAAGACTATGAAGTGAGGTCTTTGGGACATATCGTTGAGAAATTCCACTGAAAACCCCAAGTGGAAATGAGTGAGAGCAATCGACTCAGACTTAGGAAAACTGATTGGTGCGGAAGGCCGATAAACATTGGAGAAGGTGGTCTAATGGTTCCGAACTTTGAAAAGGTATACATTATGGGATCTTCTCAAAATCTCCTCGGAAGCTGGAGAAAACACAAAGGAGGCTCGTTATGGAGTTTAGGGTAAAAGAGGACCAGACTGGTTAGGCAGGAGCAGGATGAAATGAGCCCACGTTGGGCGGTTGACAGGAGAATGTTTGACAATTTGATGCACAGAACTTGGTAAGGCAGTGCAGGTAAGGCGTTCTTTAGAGATTTTAAGATACACGCCGTAGGTGCCCCGGGGATCCACCTGGATCGCGGGGGGACAGATGCCGTTGAGTTTCATTGATCAGGAAGCCTGACACAGATCGATGGGTGTGGCTGTGACTTCCTTCTATGGTTAGTGTACCTTCATGGAGGTTTAAGCAAGTAAGTGAGCTATTTCGTCTGGAGAGGATGAGTGCCTAAGAAGGGAAAGCGGTAGTGGTCCGGGTTTTCGCTGGGATCGCATATATTCATATAATATATATATATATCGCATATATATAAACATCAGCAAGCCGCAGACTTCCAGATGATTCCATCCTCACCTTCCCGCTTGTTGGATCTGGCTGCCAAGCAGACTGTGCTTTGGAGAAACAGATAGTGGTTGAACTCGAGAGAGTTCAGTACTTACGGTGCGAACTTAGTGACCGGAAGGTCCGTCGTTCGAATCCAACCTCAACATCCCAACTGCTTTTGTCTAGGTTTGAATAACCTGACAGTATCTTAGTCCACATGCTTCCTTCGGGTAGCATCACAAATAGGCACCGGAAGGGTGTTACAGCTGAATGGTTAGTAGTAGTAGTAGTAGTAGTAGTAGTAGTAGTAGTAGTAGTAGTAGTAGTAGTAGTAGTAGTAGTAGTAGTAGTAGTAGTAGTAGTAGTAGTAGTAGTAGTAGTAGTAGTAGTAGTAGTAGTAGTAGTAGTAGTAGTAGTAGTAGTAGTAGTAGTAGTAGTAGTAGTAGTAGTAGTAGTAGTAGTAGTAGTAGTAGTAGTAGTAGTAGTAGTAGTAGTAGTAGTAGTAGTAGTAGTAGTAGTAGTAGTAGTAGTAGTAGTAGTAGTAGTAGTAGTAGTAGTAGTAGTAGTAGTAGTAGTAGTAGTAGTAGTAGTAGTAGTAGTAGTAGTAGTAGTAGTAGTAGTAGTAGTAGTAGTAGTAGTAGTAGTAGTAGTAGTAGTAGTAGTAGTAGTAGTAGTAGTAGTAGTAGTAGTAGTAGTAGTAGTAGTAGTAGTAGTAGTAGTAGTAGTAGTAGTAGTAGTAGTAGTAGTAGTAGTAGTAGTAGTAGTAGTAGTAGTAGTAGTAGTAGTAGTAGTAGTAGTAGTTGAAACGCAAACCGCGCTGTTCGCGAGACTGGAGCAGTATTTTCCTGGTCGATCGGCTATCAGCATCAAAACCAGGTTACGGGTTTAACTGGCAAGCACAACAGGACGAATCATCATCTGGTGGACCTGACCAAACCATCGGTCAAATAGCGGCCTACTCGTCAGAAGCCGATGACTATAGCGTCTGGTTTAAACAAACCGTGGATTGCGCCGTGTCACTCTTAGAATCCCATGCTGACAGTTCACTTGCTAGTGTTGACCTTCTGGCATTTGCCCGAGGGTTGCAGTCTGGCATCATGACACCGGAACAAGTCCTCTCGCTTCTGGACCTCCACGCCTCCAGGACATTTCCACACACCTGGAAAACCGTATCCCGACGCCGTCGTCAGTTAGCCCATCGGATGCCGGTCAACCGAAAGCAGATCCGCCGAGCCAACTACGCCGCCATCCAGACCCTATACCACCAAAGACGGAAAGATGCAGCGTCTGCTGTGCTCGATGGGTCATGGAAAGATCTGTACAAAGGCAACTGCGGCCTACCTCCAGACGCCGAGCAGTACTGGAAACAGGTGCTCTCAGCCCCAAAACACGTGGACAGCCGGCCCAGTCGCGTAGTAGTACCATCCGATTGGAGCTTGATTGAGCCCATCACAGGAGAGGAAGTCGGCCGTACGGTCCGTTCAATGGGCAATTCGTCCCCAGGCCTGGACAAGCTCACACCCAGGATGCTCCGCCGGTTCAATGCGAACGTACTTGCTGGGTACTTCAACTTACTCTTACTAGCTGGGGTTGTCCCCCACTGTGTCGTGCTCGTATTACCTAGTTCCGAAGGTCCCAATCCGACTTCACCGGATCAACTGAGACCGATCTCCGTGTCATCCATTCTTGTCCGATGCTTTCACAAGGTGCTTGCTGATCGCTGGAGTCGTAGATTGCAACTGCCTTCACTCCAGTTTGCATTTCTACATCGGGACGGCTGTTTGGAAGCTACATCGCTGTTACATGCCCTGCTTCGTCACTCTTCAGCGACTGCTTCTAACCTCAGCTTGGCGTTCGTCGATATCTCGAAAGCATTTGATTCGGTTTCGCATGACACAATCGTCAGATCTGCCGAGGCGTTTGGAGCACCGTCACCTCTAGTTCGATACATCGCACAGTCCTATGAGAATGCTGTAGCAGTTTTCCCCAGTTCCGAGGTTCACTGCCACAGAGGTGTGAGGCAAGGAGATCCACTCTCCCCATTATTGTTCATCATGGCAATGGATGAGGTTCTTGGATTGTCGATGCCGCAACTGGGATACCAGTTCCATGACACCCTAGTAGATGGTTTTGCCTTCGCTGACGACTGGGTCGTGTGTGCAGAAAGTCAAGCTCGCCTCAAAGAAAGCTTGAAGCTGCCGTTGAGTTGGGAAGAGCTGGTATGAAGATAAACGCCCGGAAGACGAAAGCGATGGTGATCTGTGGGGACAGGAAACATCGGGCGAGCAGTCTCAGTCGAACCATTTTGCTTCGCCGAGGAACTCATCACTCCTCTGGGTCCGACAGACACAGTAACATATTTGGGCATCCCTTTACTTTCAAGGGGAAAGGAGTCTTCAACCATCGACAGCATCTGCTCAAACTGCTCGACGAGGTGACGCGTGCCCCGTTGAAGCCGCATCAAAGAATGGAGATCACAAGGAACTACCTGATACCGAGGCTGACATATTCGCTCGTGCTTGGCCAAGTCCACCGAAACACGCTCAAAAGGTTGGACAACTACATCAGGCAATCTATTCGCGGCTGGCTACGTCTACCGAAGGATACCCCGATCAGCTACATCCATGCCGGTAAACAACATGGGGGACTTGGTATCCCAAGTCTGAGTGCAACAATCCCGATGCAGCGGAGAGTGCGTATGGAAAAGCTGCTTTCTCCTCAGTGCCGTGTACTACGTGTGGTCAACGATTCCGCATTTGGCAAGGTTGTTCGGGATCTCAGCCTTCCGATCCGTGTCCATGGTTCATGCGTAAACACCAAGGAAGAGCTGGTGGCTGCTTGGGGTGATAGCCTGCACAACAGCGTTGACGGTCGCGGTTTACGAGAGTTGGTCGCTTCGCCTCTTTCTAATCGATGGCTTGTATTTCCAGAAAGAGTGTTTCCTCGGATATTTATCCGCGGTATCCAGCTCCGATGCAACCTGCTCAGGACGAGAGTTAGAAGCGCTCGACATGGTCACGGTGGCCAGACGATCTTATGTCGTGGAAACTGTGGCCAACCAGAGAGTTTGGTGCATATTTTGCAGTCCTGCTGGATCACGCATGACGCCAGATGTGCTCGTCATAATCGGGTTGCAAGGGAACTCGCAAAACGCCTCCGTCGCCTGGGATACACCGTCTTTGAGGAGTTGAGAGCACCAACTTCGACGTCCTTCATCAAGCCTGACCTGATCGCCGTTCGGGAGCGCCGAGCGACTGTAATAGACGTCAGCATAGTCTCGGATGGGCGCGGAGTGACTGTGTAGTGAGAAAAAGCAGAAGTATGGTGCTGATGAATTTTCCCTCGCCATAATCTCAGCTCTACGTGCTATTGGTTGTGATGTGGACTTTTTGGTCCACCAACCGATGATCATCTCTTATCGAGGGATCTGCTTTCCTCAATCCGCCAAAGCTGTTATTGGACTGGGGCTTTCTAAGGTCACTGTCAGTGACTTGTGTTTGCTCGCCATTGTGGGTTCTCTGCGTACGTATGACACTTTTATGCGTGACACATGGCCTTGAGTGTATATTCTTGCCATTGAATCTCACACCAGACCCAGTATGACGGACACTTTGTGCCTGATGGGTGAGTCTTGACTGTGCTAGCGCTTACCGCGCCTTGAAGAGCATTCAGCATTGTTTGTCCTTTCTTCGGTTGTTAGACTTTACACGCATATTTCCATACCAAAATTCTTACGGAAGTTGGGATTCATCTTATCTGACTGGAACTGTTGGTTGCATGACTTCGAATGAAACATTTCTTTCTTTTATCTCATATTCTCCTGTAACCCTTTCGCATTCATCGCTTGCATTCACTTTTTATGTCTGTGACCATGCTCTTCAAAAATAAACGATAAAGATAGTGCTATTATTATTATTGTCGGTGCGTTGATGTCCCCAAAGATCACTGGGACGATACGAAAGGCCAGACGGGTAGACGTCATCGTCGGTGATGGACAGTAACGGACAGTACATAGGTCCATCAGGTGGCGAATCCACTCGCAGTTTCCAAGTGAGCCACTAGGAGTCGACGAATTGGAGCGATGAGAGACATATAAGTGCTACGGATAAGGAAAAAGAATCCTGGACGAAACTTCAAACACCTAAATATCGGTCTCGGGGAGGATCAAATCGGTAGATTCTACGATCTGGGAGTGATATTCCGCAGTCGTCCAAGGCTAATGTGAGCCAAACTCCGTCAGGAAGTTAAAATGCCGGAAGAGCAGTGGCACGAAAATGGTACTTCGGTCGATGTGCTGTGGAGACTTTTAGAGGTGACGCATACACACTTCAGCTGGCTCGTTTGTCAAATTCCTTCAATATGTGAGGAAGAGCGCATTGGAAATATAGGGTAAGTTTGTGAAGGAGGGAGTTGGGATTGGAAGCGGATTTGTGGTCGACATGTGGAGGGCAAGACATGGGGATATCTGAGGAAAGCATGCCATTGGTGAGCAGGGCGGGAACAATCGTGGTAGTTCGACGGGCCCCTGCTCGGTGTGCATTGAGCCGCCATGGGACGCGCAGACAGAAGGTAGGTCCAGTGTGCGCTGACCTGCCGTTTCAAACTCACTGAGCTGTTGGAAGTCGATAGTATTTTGTTGTGTTACAGCTGAACGCTTATCTATTATGTTTGTGGGAGTGCACTGGAAGCCTGGTATGTGAATTGCATCAGCCAAGGAGAGGGTTCGTGAACAAGAGTTCCACGGACTCTTGCGTTGACATGCTGAGATAAGGCTGCGGATTTGACTGTATAGTTTGACACGAGAGGGGTAAGGTGTGGATATATTTGACTCTTAGAATATGATGGATTATGGAGGAGAGTTTATCGCTTAGGTCAGCAATGGAGGCTCACTTAATTGCCGAAGGATCGCTTGGAATGACAGGGTCACCCATTGGGAGCTCTGATTACCTCCGCAGGGGTATGACAGTTGGGTTTGGACTGGAACTGAAGGGACTATCGAGGCGTGACACCTTTATCTTGCATGTCAGAGAAAGGGTTATTAGTTGTTAGGTAGCTGACCGGCGAAATCATATGTATGGTCAGAAGAGAAGGAGGTACCAATAAGCCTACAGCGCACCTCACGATGCCCAATATAATGCAAACTATGCAAGAGGACACTCGGGATACGTCTGCCATGATGTCGTATTGACCCCCGGGAGGCAACGTAGTTACTGCTAACCAGCAGCACCGATTAGAACCAGCATTGGCATGTCACACTGGACCCCACTGGCGGCTACTCGGCCAAAACCTCGTCCAGCGTAGCTGACTACCTCATTATGGCACAGCTTGATAGGATACTTAATACCGTCGGCCTCAGTCAGAGTATGAAATCGAGAAACCCGGTAGCAAGTCAAGCCGCTGAAGCACAATCCAGAAAAACTGAAAGCTACAATGGTGTGCCAAAACAGGCACGGGACAAATTAGTAAGTCTAATAGACCACCAGAAACCAATGTTCCACATTGGAACACTAGCGTGCGAGTAACACTAACGAGCATGAAGGATAAACGAAACCGAGTTCGAGCCTACGCGTTCCCTTCGGGCCCATGGTACCTAAGTTCCAAAAGGCTTCTACTTTATGCTACATCATCACCGCACTGGCCAACAGCCCTGCTTGCACGTGAATGGTCAAAACAGACTGTTGCCCAGCCAGAAACCAATGCAACCTCCGATTGGTCGAAATGGTGGTCTAGACAGGCCTAGTAGGTGACAGGGAGAGGGTACTGCTGTTGCGATGGAGGGTCTCGAAATATGTAGCCTAAAGCAACCCGGGACACTGTGTGTGGGTACCTACTGAGAGTCTACTTACTCAAACAGATCCGCAGAAGACCTCAGTTTCGGTTGCGCTAGTATGGGGTTCCTGAAGACAGTACATGAAGCAGTCATTGTTTTCTATTCCCGGTACCTGGGTCTCGGAAAGATGCACAACTACATATCCAGATCAAGTTACGAAAAAATCTCCCAAGCGTAGTAACCCCTCCCGATTGCTGTAGGCTCTTCATCTTAAGAAGCAAGGTTGACTAAGAAAAACACTCGTCAACGACGAGATTATCCGTCTACCGGAACCCATTTCCTTCCTCGTTTGAATTTCATGTTTTTCAACCTTTATCATAAAGGAAGTACATAATTTGATGCATCCGCTCTCACGTTATTGATGATCGATCGTTCGTTTAAATGCATTAATTGTCAAGGCCAAAAAACACTGCAGTAATTTACGCCGAGCCTTAGATGCAAACCTAAACTTTTTCTGAAACCATAGGTCGGAGGAGGAGAACCGTAACATAACGTTTCAGCATTTTATGGCATTTATTCTGTCCTTAAAAATCTCCTCATGGGGCCTCATTTTTGTTGAAAGATGTCTAACAGTACAGGAGGTCCACCATGGGCGCGGAACTCATATTTTAATGGCTGTCAATGGTTTTGCGTGGTTTCCCCTGGTGGTGATGGGAACTTTGTAGAAGAGTCGGTTTCTTCACGTGTTTTCTTTTGTATTGCATTTGGAAATAATCTCGAAACCACAACAAAAAATAAGTGCTCCCTCTACGTCGACACAAACTCAAAATTGAGCAGCCTTTCACGACCTTATATGAAAAAGTCTCCTATCGTTTTGGCAAATATCCTGCCAAACCAAGCCAAGGAATTCATCACAGCTAGTAAGTTGCTTTTTATCTTGGTTAGTGAACGCTATATCGGACGCAATAATTCTGACCTTGGGAGATTTACTGTTTATGGCCAGAACATGCATACAGCACAATAATGTGGCCAGTGCTTTAAATTCCTGGCACAATTTTAGCAGATTGAGGCGGTTTTTGGGTGCACGTAACACACTCATCCGGTAAATATTATGGATATGATGAACTACGGGCAAACCATCAGACGGTGTGGTAGTCGCGGTACCGCCATCGCGACGCCGTACTTGGGTCCGTGCACAGCCCCGTACATGAACATCTTGGGTGAGTCCTTTAGGGTTGTCATTGTAGTTAGGACTCGCCTAGGAATCGTCAAAAATTAAGACTAGCATGGATCAAGGATATTCTTGGGTCCATTCAGGGCACACCACGGCTCATTTCTGTCATTCAGACGAGGCAGTAAGACAGCCGTGTCTACGTTGAGGACACGAAATAGGGAAAGTCTCAGAAAGACTGCTAGGAAGTCTGTCGATGTGAGTTAGACTGCGGCCGGAAATAGCAAGCAGCCAAACTTGGCCACAATTCCCAACTTACCAATGTCTTTTGGACCCCGGTTTTCAAATATCTGACGGAAACCTTGTCGATATGAAGTATGCGGACATCATTCCTTTCTTCCAAGAGGCGGAAAAGGCACAGGTGTTCTTGAATGAACTGACCAACTTCATCCCGTCCTTTGGCATGTACCCACAAAGTGTAAGGTAACCATGTTTATTCATAACCGGTGGGTGGCATGATCAAGCAGTCCAGATCATAAGATTAAATTCAGAATAAAACATGAGTTTGTTCGTAGTTGCACGTAATGGACTGAGTGGATGAGAATGTAAAGTCAAGAGTAGGAAAGGATTAGTTGCTGGTGTGCTATCAAACTGGGTATGGTAATGCGGTGCCATTATTACACTGACGTATTTCAGTTTCTGGACAGCCCCGTAACGGACGCCATGCTTGAGGTGGTTGATCTGGGACGTGCAATTCTGTGAGCAACGGGATGTTTGAGTTGGTCAGGAGAATTCACAGAGTTAGGACGGAACCACTGTAAGATCGTAGGTATTTTTTCGGTCCATTTGGTGATCTCTGGGGATGTAAATCACTGACCAGGTGGACTGGATAACTGCAAACAGAGCGTCTAAACCGGGTATTGCCGAAGTTCGAAGCTTGGGAATACGAAGGAATGAGATGAGATCAGTAAAGTCCGGTGGGTTTAAGGAGGTATCTGATGGGGTAAAGTGCATTAATACAGACAAAAAACTGGACGTTTACCACAATCAGGGTGATGACAACAATTGACTAAATGAGACAGGATAGGATTAGATTTGTACTTTTTAGGCAAGCGAGCAAGCATGGGTTGAGTTTGCTAATAAGGGCCATTATAGCACAATGTTTAAAGCTCGACGGGGATGCTTTAAACCTACAGAGATGCTGCATATGGAACATTGGTTAGGCTAGCGCCGATTGTCCACTTTCTGCGTGTAACATAATGGAAAGTTTGCAAGGTCTATTCTAGCGTTCTGTGTGCAGTATGCTTACCGTTGAGAAAATTTCGCTGTTTGTTCACCGCAGACTCACTGCAGACCACTTGGTTTTCTTCGGACACTGTTTTTTAGTGATTACTGCTTTACATTTTGCATCTGAATGAACCTGAATAACCAGCGTACGTTTCACGATTATTTCAGAAAATAAACACAACCTTTGAGATTTTCTAACGAACTGAGGATGATCCTGAACTCTTTGGCTGTAACTCTGTAAAATTTTATTTCTGTTTCAAAAATTACGAAGCACAGGATAGGGGCCATGAGCAGAATTTTTCTTCTGCAAATGACGTTTTAATGGCTGAACAGCGTGGTACGATTGTGTGTAATTAGGTGCTTTGCTGAAGTAGCCAAAATTAATCGGGTCTTTTTTCACTGGAATGATGTGGTTGAAAACGACGCTGAGCAGCGAGACGAATACCATAGTAAAAGACCTCAAGGCGACATCTTCTTAGGCGCAAACCGGTACCCATTTGTATTTTGAAAGTTGGTCCAATGAGGTACCTCCTTGGACTGTGAAAGGCTTGTTCAGTGTCAAACTCACGTCATAAATTCCAGATAAACTAGTCCATCACCTTGGAGGTCCTACTCCCGTCAGTAAGTATACATTTGATTTCCCTAACCACACCACATCTGCCTGCTTATACCGGTTTGCTCTAAGTCTCTTGTGCTATAATGGCCCTTATTAGCAAACTCAACCCATGCTTGCTCGCTTGCCTAAAAAGTACAAATCTAATCCTATCCTGTCTCATTTAGTCAATTGTTGTCATCACCCTGATTGTGGTAAACGTCCAGTTTTTTGTCTGTATTAATGCACTTTACCCCATCAGATACCTCCTTAAACCCACCGGACTTTACTGATCTCATCTCATTCCTTCGTATTCCCAAGCTTCGAACTTCGGCAATACCCGGTTTAGACGCTCTGTTTGCAGTTATCCAGTCCACCTGGTCAGTGATTTACATCCCCAGAGATCACCAAATGGACCGAAAAAATACCTACGATCTTACAGTGGTTCCGTCCTAACTCTGTGAATTCTCCTGACCAACTCAAACATCCCGTTGCTCACAGAATTGCACGTCCCAGATCAACCACCTCAAGCATGGCGTCCGTTACGGGGCTGTCCAGAAACTGAAATACGTCAGTGTAATAATGGCACCGCATTACCATACCCAGTTTGATAGCACACCAGCAACTAATCCTTTCCTACTCTTGACTTTACATTCTCATCCACTCAGTCCATTACGTGCAACTACGAACAAACTACCTTCATAACATTTTGATTAATGTACTGCTTCCCCATTGGCTACTGTCTACGGCGAACCGTGATCATTTCAACGGCTTACGAGGGCGGTTACTACTTTGTTCACGGTTCTGCTAATGAGTTCCACCAGCTTGCTTCCTTTCTTGCCCATTTTTATAGACCATAAGGAGTGTACACAGGTCCTGCAACAAATGACTCCTGGACATTGGGTATCGGACTGAAACATGATTGGTACTTCATAGCGCGATAAATTATTCGGAGACTAGTGCTGACGCTACCGTAGGGCGTCCAGCGGCCTCACCGACGCAGCTTCTCACAATATGGTCGGGTGGTCAACCGGGATGACGCTGACGCGATTTCCACTCCTGGTCTCCACTGAGAGTTCGACAACGTCGATGCTCTGTCAATGGTTGGTCATTGTACGGGGTCGGTTGATGCGGTGTTGTTGGTGTTAAGCTAGGCGTTCAAGTTCTCGCGCACAGGAAACGTGCACACAAGGCTCCGCGACACAGGTGTGCGGCAGAAACTACCAGCAGGGCCGTTTAACTTGTGCTTTTGAGTTAGCTCGTCCGGCGTGACCCAAATTCCGCTGGATGACCTTAATAATCCACTTGAAGCGACTTCGTGACGCAGTGATATGAGGTTAACTATAGAGGCTACTGTCCAGGTGATGCATGTGGTATACTGTTCGCACCCGACCCCACTTTGAAAGCAGACATCTTGACGCCAAGGATCTTATAGCCATCAGCCGTCCAGTGGGTTTAGGGTCATGCTGAAATTGGTGACGATAAATTACTCCAACATCCACGCCCCGAACTGTTTCTTCTCATTAAATTTGATTGCGCCCAAATAGCAAACTAAAAACCTCTGGTTCTTGAAGTGATCTTCGGGACAGCCTATTGACATTCGATTGTCCAGAATGAGAGGCCGGTAAAATTATGTTCCTGAACCTACTCTTGCTTGCGTGCAAACTTAGCTTTAGCTTGGCCTGAGATTTGCAGCCTCTGCAGTGATTAATATCCTGCCCTGACGAGGAAACCTCGGCTGGCAGAGGTTATGGCTAGAAATCTTGGGGTGATGATGAGGAGAGCAGTCCCCTTCGGGTAGTACGCTAGTTAGCTTTGTTCATGTTTACGATGCGATGATGGCTTCTCGATCAGCAACGGGTTAGAGCACTACTGAAATAAATTCAATTTCATAAGCTAGGATAAGCAGGGAAGTCAGCGTCTGCTTAAGGGGCTCGAAAGCTTGGCCTCACTCCACAGTGAACGATACTTTCCGGTCTTTGTGGGTGGTTTTGTGAAGCGGTGCACTGAGTGCGGCAAGACCTTTTATGAATCTCCAGTTGTGTCATGCAGACTTGAGGAGGCTATGCAGGACATGGACATTAGTTGGTTATGGTCACTCAGCTGCTTGTGTGATGTTAGCAGACGCGATACATCTCTCCTGATACTTATGCACTGAAGACAACTTCTTAAGTTCACGTTGTGCTTGATGTTCATCTGTGGACCCGACCAATGCTGCTGTACCGGAGCGTTACCAGCACTGGATTCTATACTGAGCCAGCAGTCATGGAGCTGCTGGAGCATTCTGGCCAACCAGACTGCGCCAACCACACTGAGGTCTAGCTTGGGATTCCGCATTTGGCTGGGTGTTGCGCACAGCGTGAGCGTCGGCATATTCATATGTTTCTTCGCTGGGCTCTTTACCGGATAGGGAAGTTAAACGTGTCCAAATTGTGTCCATGGCAAAAACAATCGGAGGATTGATTGGAAGACCCTACGTGTGGTGGAGATTTCCAGTCAGGAAACAACAAACTGTCTATGTTGTTCAGGGGATACCGACGTTAGGACGACCTTTATTTGAGAAGGCCAGAACGCTAAACCATCGCCCGGGCGAAATTTTCCTGGCGGGTGTGGCACTGGAGACACTACCGGTTCACCGCTGGCTGCTTGGGTCACACAGGGTTTGGGTGGCACGTCGTATAAGTGTCTCGAAAAACGGTGCCGGAAGTCCACTCCAAATATATCACAGGTAGTCGGAAGGGCGGCGTCATCAGGAGTCCACGAGTGTGCTTTAATGGCATCTGGGCATTGAAGTGAGCAGATATGGAAGTTGGTGTCAATGGATTCGCACGACGCACAAAAAACATTTGTGGTGGCTGGATAGCACATAAGTGGAGTAAGGGGAAGACAATAGCATGCGTTTACTGAACCATAAATAGCGAACGCAGAGTAGGCGAGGTAACCGAGGGGGCGTGAAAGCTCGTCACTGTTTCCCGGCTTGGGCTTGTAGCTCTTCCGTGATAGATTGTACGGGAAAACCATGTTTAAATGCGCGGTCTTTGTTTCGATCACGTTATTCAACAGTAACTTGTGCCGCTCACTAGAAGCACACCCAAATTATTTTCGCCGAAACTATAGGGTTTTCGAAGCTGGGACTTTTAAGGGGAGTTAGTCTAATCCATTTGCACCTGTGGGTGATATGTTGCTCGTAGCATTCTGTTTAAGTGAGCGAAAGTTCAAGGTCACGGACCATCACCGATTCGCATTTTGCTACTGGTTTACGAGAGATGAAACAAGAAATCACATTTAACCATATTTGACGTTCTTCAAGAATGAAAAAAAACATCTACGTAATATCTAATGCAAACTCTACCCAGAAAACTCGGTCGTCGACGTTCGCTTGCTTTATGCTCCCCAGATTTAGCAGGCGAGGTCATTTTGTTCGGTGCACTTCGTCACAACACATTTTCTTATGCAGCTCAGCTTCCGTTAAGTACGACATTGTCAGAAAACAGCATGAATTGTGCTGTGGAGATGTGAGCGCCATCTCTGTGGATGATTGCCTTTCCCAGCTATGCATAACTAGTCTGTGGACAATGCAGCGTCAGGAAGTAACCTTGGGTAAATTACCAACACAGTGGTATCATTTCTATTAGGACTATGACTCACCATACGTGGAATAAGTCATACAGCAGTCATCATGATAACGGTAGCCACTGCCACTCACCTCGACTACTTATCGTGACTGCTAGGCCCGTGTCAGTGTGCGATGCTCATTGTGAGACCTCATCTATACACGGCCAGCTAATTCATTGGCCAATGACGGCCTTAAAAGCTCATTTCTTCACTAGAAAATTTTCAGCTAGTCATTCACTTGGGCTCGCCATATGGGTGAATGGAACTTTCGTTCTAATAATAAAGCGTAAGCCCGAAACTTTGCAAAGGTTAACAGTGCCTGATGTGCTTAAAACTTGAACCAGTCTGTATATTTATTTCAACAGTTGCTCCACTTATTTGAATAGTTTAATCACGTTTGATCCTTCCCAGTAGCTCGATGCAGTAAAACAGATTTTGTGGCTGGCAAATATTCGTCGCAACATTGTTTTTTCAAATGTTTACGTTGCGATGAGGTCAATAGTGAAAAATAACGTGGTGCTTGGTGAGATCCTGATTCAGCTATGCCACTCTGTCACTATGCCTATCCCTGGATGTGCTAAATGTTCAGGAGATTATGTAGCGTTCCTACAGTTTGCATTTAGTTCAGAATTATTCTGATGCGAAGCCATCCCTAGTAGGAGGTACACTGCAAATATTCTCAGTTCCATAAGAAAGAGCGCGTAATTAATAGAAAATATAGCCCACCACAATGGCCACTGACGTGCCCGCAGCTTGACGATGTGCGTTGGCGATCCCTCTGGCTGCTTACTGAAACTGCCAGGCCCGTAACTGTTTGCTATCGTGCTTTAAATATGCACGATAGGCTAGGAAAACGATGGTCTTTTACTATATTAAGCCTGAATAATATAAAAACACCGTTGGCAAAAGGTAACCTTTTATCTAAATAATGTATCTAAGCAAATATAGCGGGTGGCATTTAAGGACGACTTTCCAAACAGTACATGCAGTCTAAACCTTATTATTCCAGGTAAACTTCGATATACGTCGCTTGCTAATTGTATGGATCTCGAGGCACTTCGGGGCACTAAACGTGAAAACACTGATTTAGACAATTTCCGAAGCATCTGGTTGTTTAGCGCACCATAGTTGTTAACGCATGGCAGATGGGTGGACGCCGTAGAGGGAGTTTACATTGCAGTGATACTCGACGGCACTTATAAACCAGTAAAAGGAAGAAAATGCCGTCGCCGCGGAGTTTTTTGCTAGAAAACGCCTACTAGATAGTTACAGACTATGTGGCTGGAAAGTAAAACTCATATGCACCTTGTTTTTAAACCCGAATGTCCGTCTTCTTCTTGAACGCGTCTTCTCGGACGTTCCTGGATATTCTTTGACTATCACGCAGTTGTAAACGAGTGCTGCAAAGCAGTTCCAGGAATTTCGTAACAAATCCCACCTTCCATCGGATCAAGGCCGGGTTACGAGAAAACCAAATGTTACTCGCATGCCCCATCAGTGTTATCCACCGTTACACGCCTTGCCCATTTAATGGTCGTTTGCATGACACCGATTTTCATTTATCTTCATTAGGTCGGCCCCAACAGCTGGGTGTATCATACTACTTCCGAAACTGAGTTTCATTTACCCTTTTCGGTCCCCGACCGTTTTGAATTGTATAGACAATTTCTCGGCGGTCGGTAACGACAAACGGACCTTGCCATCAACTGCTCAGCTTCCACGACCCCAGTCCACTCCTTCCAGGATTCTGATGATCCTTTCATTTGCCCTTCGCGTCTACGGGGAATGATCGTGCCCTTCTACTTGTCGTTTTCTGTCCAGTCGTTTTCTGAATGGCGGAGAAGTTTTCTTGAGCTTTCCTCCTCTCCTCTCCCAGCTCCTCCGGAAACGAGCATGTAGTCGGGCGCAACCCGATTTCCTGATCAAGTGGAAGGCGCGCGTGCCGAGGACGTGCATGTATTTGGCTGTATGAAAACACAATGTGCTAGCAACATCATTGGCAGGTTCACATCCCAGTCACTTCTTTTGCCAGTCAATCCTTGATCGTTTGGTTATTGCTTTCGGTTAGGCCATTTTTTAACACCCAATCAGCCAAGTGGTTCTCCTTCCATTACACATACCGGATCGTGAAGTCGTACACTTGAAACTGGAGTGCCAGCGCGCGAGCCTCCCGCGAGGATCTCTGGGGCCCTGATCTATTCCATGGGTTTGTTATCGGTTTCGACATGAATTCTTTGTCCAGGCAGTTATGACATCTCCACTTATCCAGGGCCCAGACGATCGCTAAACATTCTTTTCCAATAGTCGAGCAATTCTGTTCAGCATTAGTCAGCACACGACCGACATATTCGATAACTCCATTCCTCCGCTATAGGACTGCGCCGATACCACGGTTAATAGCGTCCGGTGCAACAATGAACATCTCTCCGATCCTGGGTAGATTGAGAGTCATTTGCTGATCCGGCATCCGCGCCATGTCCGCCTCATGTCCATTCGAATTTCCGATTTTGCCCCAGCAAGTCGTACAGTGGAGCAGCAATTGTGTTGAAATCCTTGATAAACCGACTGTAGTACGCTGCTCGTCCGAGAATCTGCCGTAGGGTAAGCTTTGCCAGTTTTTCTGGCAGTGGGCTAAATTTTTCCATGGCCCATTTTATGCCCATGCACTGTCACCGAACTCCGAGCTAGCTGTGTCTTGGCTTCATTTATCCGCAAGCCAGCCCCCCCCGGATAAGCTTCGCTACTAGCTTTACGTGAACTGCTTGCTTTGGTTCCAAATCGCCGCACACAAAAATATCGCCTCCGTACACGGTAACATTCTGGAGTCTTTTCGTTAGGTAAGGCATCAAGCGCCGGAATGTGCATGGTGCCCCAGACAAACAAAACGGCGTCCTTCTAATCTGATACTGGGTGTCCCCAAACGTGAACATGTTTTCTTCCGGTCCTCCACCTTGATAGACAGTTGCCAGCTTCCTTAACGCAAGTCAAACACCGTGAAATATCGAGAACGCTTGAGGGAATCGAAAAGCTCCGCAACCGTGAGGACAGCCACAACACGATTTACGGTCAGTTCATTCAAACACCGGAACGCCACGCAAGATGGGTATTTCCTTTTCGCCTCCTTTACAAGTACAACCGGGAGGTACACGCACTACTGGTTTCCTCGATTGTGCCATTTTTGCCCACCACCTTCAAATCCTAATCATTAGATCTTGCTCGATGGTCTCCCAAAAAAGGGCTTCCCTGCTCGTGCCGGTTTATTGGTGACCCCTCTAAATCAGATAAAGCCCACCGCCTGTGACGCTGTCCCTTTTCCTATAACCACCTGTACGCACAGTCCTCTGCCCGTCATGTCTTTATCCTGACTCTACCCTTGTGATCATGCCTGACGGCATGCCTCCCACAAGTTGGGAATAAACATTATTTTTGTTATTATCTCTTGAACTTGCTAATGGACCTCCTCCCGTAGCTGGAGCTGCAGCAGACGGGGACCGTTATGTCGAATACATTCGGACGGGGGGGGGAATTTCGTGTTCAATCTACAGGCAGAAGTCCAAACGATTTCCATCACCGGTGAATAGTTCAGAATATTCCTCAACCACGGACTGTGCTGGCGGCACGGTACAAGACGAGAGCTTTCGGACATGCAGCTTGCTCACGGCAGTGCTGGGTAACCTTCAAGCTTGACTGCGTCACACTTTGCCACCAGTTTTCCGCGCTTAGGTCAAACACGGAATCTGCGCTCCTGAGGACATCTGCTCCCAAGGTTGTCTGCCTTATGTCTGGGCTGATGAGGAACGCGTGCTGCATGGACTTGTCGCCTATGCGCAATGAGTGCATTGACAATCCGTCAATTTTCGGTCGGTAGCTATCCAATGACCTCACGGCTAACAAGCACGGTTTGCATCCAGCTTCGTTACCTCTCCGCCTCAGTGGTCCCATGCTCCTGTATCAATCAAGCTCAGCTCCTTCTTTCCGTCCATCTCGATAACTGCCGGTATGGTAGCCTGTGTCGCTGCGCTAATCGCAGCCACCCGGACAAACAGGCGTAATCCAAAGTTTTATTATTTACAAGTGGTCGGGTAGGACAACAATGATTCCCTCAGTGGCCAGGTCTGCCAAGCTTGTAGCATCGGCTGATTCGAGCGAGCTTGCGCGATTCCGTCTTGATGGCTTCAAGCTGTTCGGCTAGTTGATCCACTTTGTTCTTCAGGCCCTCCACTGCTGAATCCTCAGTGTTCTCCTACGACTGGAACGTGGTCAGTTGCACCCCGGCCTAATTCCGTGCCGGATGCACGGGCTGCTTCACACTCAACTGGAGAATCGCTCTCACCAACCGCAACTGGGCAACAAGCGCGGGCTACAAACCTTCGATGAACTGGTCAGACAGCAACTGCTGGCGCGACACTGCTTCCAGTCCCGGCAAAGCCCGACCCAAAGACTGCTGCAGGCTGGCGAAGAACACACTCGGGTCACATCCGAGTGCCATCCTGGTCGTCTTGAACCGCCCTATAGCCCCCTGGCGGTCGGCCGGGGTGACGAACTCTTCTGCAAGGGCTTTCTTCGCAGCGGCCCAGTCCGTCATCCGAGGGCCCCTTCTGACCGCATTTTCCGGCCACAGGTCAGCCGCAAATAGCGTGTTATGAGGTGCCTCCCAGTTTTCTTGATTCACATGTAAGTACTGAAGATGTACAGTCTTGCTTACTGGGCTCCGGCTCAAGCGCCTCCTTTTTATTTTACATCCGCAAAAATTGTCGTGAACCCCTGCCTTCGGAGGATTATTGCCCTATGATGCTTCCATAGCGTGCCTACTTCAACAGATAAAAACCATGACTTGTATTCACAGAGTTGTGTAAAGCTATGACAATTGTCCCACTAATGCTACGCCGCTAGGAACGTTGTGTTTCATCGCTTGCTGGTAGGCATATACCTGCGCTGGCGGATTTTCTACGCAAACCGGGATTGTGTTGAGTCCGGCCTCAAATGGAAAACAGCTTTCTCGGGCTGTGAAGCCTTTTGTTGCCCAATATTCAGTGGCGTTAGACAGTCAACTGATCCCACATTTTCATCAGGAGATTTTTCGCTCAGTGTATTTCGTGGATTTGGCCACGTGAACGGACAAAATGGTCAAATATATCGAATTTCAGGAGACCCCCAACCTAATGGTACGTAAAAGTAGGAAAAATGAAATTTATGAAATAAATGTAGCACCACTGGTGCCCAAGTTTAACCGTGTGTGTTCCCACTTCAAACATAGAGAGCACATTGAATAGTGTTTTGCCCGTCCTACTGCACCCTCAGCAATGCAGAATCATCTTGAGAGCGAACCATTCCTGGAATCGCGCTATACTTGAGGCAACTGTCTGATGGTAACGTAAAAATAGCAACTTCGTCTCAGCAAAGTGCAGTACTGTTGGCGTGGTGTGTTCAAACGACACCCAGTGTGGTTGAAGTATGATCAGGAAATTTGACCGTTTCATAATGATCCGACTTTTCAGCCTTGCTAGAAGTGATTGACCACACAGAAAACGATAGCAAAGCATGGGTATGGGTGTTTTGTGGTTAAAAGTTATCCGAGCTGCCTTCGGGTGATCAGGACATGGAGGATCTTGTGGTAGCTTAACATAAAGCTGCAAGCTGAAACAACATTTCTAGAATATCCTTTGGACTGTGCGCGAATAACCAAGAATGATGGGTAGACTACGGGTAGCTGATAGCAAATTATTCCGAGTGGTCAGTAAAGAAAGTGTAGGGACACTAAACCATTGATCAAGGAAAGAATATTCTGAATTAGGAGGAGCAAGTGCTCACTGAACAGTTACGGCTTCTGGTGACAAGGTGGCTAAATTTTGCTGCTCAAGGCAGCACGAAAAAAAGGCTTCTTGGCCGCACAATACTTTTAGCTGCAAAACCTTTGCGATTTGAACAAAAAATTGCGCCAAAACGTTGCATTTTGTTGCGTATGTGAACGAACCAAAAATCACCCGAACGTACGTTCGTATTTTCGCAACTCACCAAATTTCACGGTCCACAGAAGCAATCATACCCTGGCGGAAAAATTCTGGTGGGATGTTTTTCTAACATCACTGGAACCCAGAGATACCTAGATGGAGTAAGCGGGTGAAATTTGTAACTCTCAAGTGTGAGAACCGTATATCATTGTACCATGCTTTTCGGTTGTTAAATAATAAATGTTGGTGCAACTAGTAAGCGGTTTTCGATGCAGCCAATGACGTTTTGTTGCGTTGCATAGTGAATTCATGATATCCCAACCAAACATATCCGCACGCAGCTTGATTTTTAAGTACGTTTTACCGATTTTATTTTTTTAAAAATTTCCGGGTTTTTTGCAGAGGGAATTTTATCCGGTTTATCCAGTTGCGCTCGCGACAAATCAGCGTCCAAATGTTCCCCACCATATCTCGATTGTTCAGACAGATATACGGTCATAGGTAGAGAAGTTTTACAGTGTGCTTAAAGTGTATACTGACTTGTTACTGAAAAGTAGCTTGATTGTGTTCCGATAGAAACCAGCTTAATCCTACAGCAATGCAAACACTAGGCGAAAAAATTTGATGCTACTTACAACGTTCAAGTAGCAAAATAAATAAAAGTCAGCGAATCTCGCTTTCCTTTGCTATTACAATTTTTTGCATGCTCCAGTGCTGTTTGAGCAGCCCCGACAAGATTAGTTATAGTGGTGACCTGCGGCGATGGTATTTGTTCGTGAATACATCGCCGACGGAATTGTAAACGTCTGCTGCAGACGTCTGCCAGCGCAACTTTGTACACCTGGCTTCAAATAAGGCTTAAGTGTCTGGTACACAAAATACACCGTGGCTATCTGATTGGTTTTCCGTTAAGATCGCATTTTTTTATGACACCTTAAATTTGGAAAGCGTGAGTTATTCTGGTCCGGTTTAATCTGACTGAAAGGCACTTTGATGCCCACTTCGGCCCACTGTGTTCCAGTAATAAGAAGATGGTAATTTTTCCGTATGTACGGACGACTGATTTTGGCTAGTGCAACGGGCGAACGGTATCTTCGAGTGATGCGTAATACCAAAACCTCCGGGCAGGCAAAACAAAGTCGGAGCTGGGTTTCTATACGGTACTATCAATGTAAGACAAATTCACAAATTATACAAACCTCGACAGTAGGTACTCGTCCAAAACAAATGGTCCACTTGGACTACAAAGGTACAAACCAAAGGAGCAAACAGGCTCCCACGTGGGACAGTCACACGTGCATAAAGTCGGTCACAAATAGCCGGATGACCTCAAGGTCAAATGAGTGAAGTGGTAAGGACAAACAAACGCTAGTTCATATACACGCACTAAACACAAAAGTGGGGCGGGGGTTACAAATAGGGACAGATAAAATGTGGGGAATTTCAAGTGTCCACGTGATGGACGATACACCGCCCTCCGAATTCTCCGCTTTGATTCAGCGTACGCTCCGGTTTTTGCATTCTACCTACGCTCAGCTCCATTCTAAGGTACCCCATCAGCCACCGACACGAATGGTCCTAGTCCACTCCTGCCACAAGTGCCGACTTCGATGGAGTACAAGCCTAATCGCGTCCCTACAGTAAACACAACTCTCTAATATCCCTCTTAAGAACGCCGCCCGCCGTTCTAACATGCAGGGTTCTTACTAAGCCATCTGGGCTTGCCTCACAATTATCCATTACCCCTAGAGGCCATTTCTCATGGGGCGGGTCCTCACCAGAGACCACAACAAAGTCCCTAGTTTCAATTCGTGAGATGCTCTGAGCCACTTGGTACGCAC